>OY804603.1:9971651-10571651 GCA_963680895.1 Fragum sueziense
CTTCCTCCCCTAATAGTGATTAGCCTCTCCGAACAACAAGAAAGCAATCAGTCATTTTCATACAGTTGTCGCTTTATCCCCCCTTTCTTGTTGTCCAGAGATGCAGACGTACAAAAGTGCTTGATAATGACAACATGACATCATGTTAAACAAATACATGAAAAGACTGTTTCCCAATAGATGAACACAAGACTGTACAAAATTTACACTTCAGCGCCATCTAGGCACTGCAAATACTGCAGCAAACATTCTGCAATAATTTGCAATGAATACTAACAATGGAGTTAGATAGAAATTTCGAGGGAAACTGCTCTTTACTAGCTCAATAAAGCTGTCCCTTGTCATGTTCAAAATGAGCAAATTCAGCCCTATTACCCAAGCAGCCAGCCTAATTCATAATGCTGTGTCACTGCATATACCAAGGTAGTGACAATCGTGTTCTGTTAGAAATTTAACAATCCTTTGCCATTGTCTTCTACAAGATAGAAAATTGGCACTATCTACGCTCTGTTCTAAAAATAGAACAAATGACGTCGTCGCCCATTGTTCTATAATAGAAACGGGAGATCATGACGTCATGGATAGTACCGGCAGCAGGCCGGCTACACCGGCAGCGCCGGCAGCAACGGCAGCACTTGGGTATATATAAGGAAAATCAGCGGGTTCTGCTTCACCAACATTGCAAGACATCTCTCTTGCCTTAAAACAACAAAAATCCCCTGATGAGTTCAAACCATTGTTCCCTAATATACCCTTTTTCAAACAAGACCTTGTTTTGACACCCCTGATAATAAGGCTTGGGAAAACATTGAGACAAAAGAAGAAAATGCTGATAACCAGCATTTTCTACTTTTGCCTTAATATTTTCTAGACCTTATTGCACACAAATCTTTTCATCAATGTTCTCAACATCAATGTTGGTATCGGCAGCCGCTTTCAAATTAGACTACCCTGAAATTTTGTTGTTTGGGATAATGTTATCACATTAAGTGCATATTATGTACTTTGTTGGTAATCAGTATTTTCTTCCTTTCTGTAAAAGTTTTCCATCAGGTATTTAAGAATTTGTTGTGTTAACATCTGATCAACAATTCCTATGTATGGGTAATAATCAAGATTATCAATCCTAATTCCATTGCTATTTTCCATAGTTATAGACTTAGGAAAGGATTAAGAAAATCTGAAATCTATTGCTTTGTAATAAATGGACTTGTTTCTTTCTAGATTTCATTGATATTGTTACCGATCCTATACAAAGTGGAGACTACAAAAAAGAGGAAGATCCAAAACTATATCAATCAAAGAAAACAGAGCGCGGACCTCTCAACGATAACTGGCGAACAGAATACAAGCGCGCATTGAAAGATACCAGCAACCAATCAAAAGCCTTGATGACCTCATATAAATTGTGTCGTGTTGAATTCAAGTACTGGGGTATGCAGAATAAGATTGAGAGGTTTATACATGATATAGGTATGTTGTTCTTTCCCAGCAATGTAAAAGGCATAGATAGTCATAAATATAAAAGTTGTGTTAATGATGGCATAGAAAATATTGAGGGGAAGGCATTAAATGTAGATTTCCAACGTTTTTCCTCTGAATTTTTGTCCAAATATTTTGCATTAGAGCTAGGGACATCAAAAGCAAAGATTGTTTTGGGAAGTTTTATAAATCAGAAACTCCTTCCCCTCCCTTAATGGTCAGAAATTGTTCTCCTTTGAATTCAATATATTTTGTGCTATGATGTACACAAATTCCATATTTAAGCAGCTTTCAAATTTGGGAGTCCAAAATTTAGTCATTTAGGAAAGGGTTAAGGGCTTTGATTCAGCTTTGATGCTGTATCATTATATACAAGGTATTATTGGTACTTTGATTGAAGGGGAAAAATCAATGATGTGATAATTATAATCTATCCTGATGAAGTCTAAATGTGTGAGGCTAGCTTGATTTTATAAGCTAGATTAAACCTTTATCATACATATACAGCTTTTGACGACCCTTTGCTATAGTGATTTGAAAAAAAAGAAGCAAACTTTGAATGTCAAACCCATTGCCATACAATGAGTCTTTTTGACTCCCTACAATATAATGTTTTTGGTCAACAGTGTAGTAAATGAAGACATTGCTTGTGACAGGCAATTTCTTCATTTCCCACACTGTTTTCTACCCAGAGAGACCAAAATATGTGAAAGTTCCTTTAAGCCTTTCCCAAACAAGACCTGGTTTTGACGTCCCTAATAGAAAAGGCTTGGGAAAACATTGAAACAAAAGAAGAAACTGCTGATAACCAGCAGATTCTCCTTTTGTCTCAATATTTTCTATGCAATATTTAACACAAATCTTAACTTTAATAACTTCTATTTTGTCATTTGTGGTAGTTTTTGAAGTGGATTACCCTAAAATTTTGACGTTTGGGAAAGGGTTAATTTGACATTGTCATGGGTAACATCTTTGATTTGGGGTCAGTCCAAATTTTAGCCGTTTGGTAATGTCTAAACCCCTCTTGTCTGTTGTTATGATTGCAGGATTAAGAAAGACAATGTTGCGTGCCCACAGACAGGCCTGGTGCTGGCAGGATGAGTATCACGGTCTACAGTTATCAGACATTCGGAGACTTGAGCGCGAGACACAGCTCGCACTTCAGGAAACAATGGCAAACGCAAACGAGGAGGGAGACATTGTTAATCTTAATGACGTTAATTCAGCACAGAAGGATGATAAAAATAAAGTGAATAAAACTGACACTGAACCAGGGAATGATAGTCCGAAAATTCCGATATCGAAGTCATTAGACCATGTGATCACGTCGGAACGTAACAAGAGGGGTTCATCTCCATCTGTGTCTTCTAGACATTCCTCGCGATCGCGAACTAAACAGTCCTCGTTACCTTCAGCAAAATCAAAGTCTTCTTTAGGTATGTTGGTATCAATATTAATTCTACCCCAAACAAGACATGTCACCCATAATAGAAAATGCTTGAGAAAACATTGAGTAAAAAAAAGACATTGCTAAAAAGTGATAACCAGCACTTCTCCTTTTGCCTCAATATTTTCAGGGCTATTTTTTACACAAAGGCAAAAGCAGAAAATGCAGATAGACAGCATTTTCTTGGTAAATGGATTTATAAGCCTAAAGGGTTGTATCTTGTCACTGCAACTGTACCTGACAGTCAAAGCATCTATCCATTAAGGTAGAATATCCGTAATGTGGCCATTTTGAGATTCATAAATCATCGGCGTCGTTACATACATGTATTTCAGAAGAAAATTGTTGGATAGATGACAGATGGGGGAAGATTGGACAACCATTAGCCATTTTGAATAAAGTTATTATTATTTCTACCATATATTTCAGATTCTAGTCAAATATCTGATTGGCGGTTTCAAAGTTTAGAACAACTACAGGAATCTAGCTCAGATGAGGATGAATTTTACGATGCACAAGGTGGGTTAATTGATTGGTTAATTGATTGGTTAACCCTTCTCCAAACATCAAAATTTTATATTGCTCCAGTTTGATAACTGCTGCAGGAAACAAAATTGATGTTGAAAAAACTAGGTTTTATGTAGAATTTAGCTAACAAAATACAGAGGCAAAAGAAGAAAATGCTGGTTATTAGCAATTTCTTCTTTTGTGATATAGTGATATAATGTGCAGAACTTTTAAATTTGTATATGTCCATTTTGTTTGCAGTAGCTTTCAAATTGGACCAGTCTAAAATTTTGATGTTTGGGAAATGGTCAATATGCACCCAGAGTGTACTTTGTATTATTTAATTTCAACATGAACATTTTTGTGAAAATAGGTTTCTATTTAATTTTGGTAGTTTTTAGCTCACCTGAGCACGAAGTGCTCGAGGTGAGTTATTGTGGTCACTTTTTGTCCGGCGTCCGTCCGTCCGTCCGTCCGTCCGTCAACATTTGGGGTGTTTACACTCTAGCATCCACAAAAGTTAGGCGATCTTGATCAAACTTGGCCAAAACAAGTATGATCATAAGTTCTCGGACAAGTTCGATTATGGGTCTGATCGGACCAGAAAGTGCGGAGTTATCTGCCCTTGAATGTCAAAAAATGCTGTTTTTAAATTTGTTTACACTCTAGCATCTACAATTATTGATCAATCAAGACAAAACTTGGACATAATGTTGGAGACCATAAGATCTTGGATGAGGTCAATTTTCAGTCTGATCTGACCAGAAAAATGAGAGTTATGTGCCCTTGAATTGGGCAAAATTGCCACTTTTTTGCTGTATTCAAAAGAGTTAATCTAAGGGAAGGAACTCTGACACTACTTTCCTTTAGTGTAAGTAGAGTTATCTTGTTTCAGAGCTCCAGGTAAGCGGGAGTGATGAATTTTTAAACTGCAATAATTCTATTATTGTTCATCAAACCCTTTATTGTGGGTACCCATGTGTATCGTCTCGTCAAGATTATACAAATGAGTACCCACAACATAGGGTTTGGAATTGAAATAACAAAGTTAGAAAGTCTTCACCCCCACTTATCTGTAGCCCTGTTGTTTGATAGAGGATATAAATAGATTTACACCCTACAGTCCACAATTATTAACCCATTACCCAAACAACAAAATTTTAGCCTAGTCCAAAGTCATAGGTGTTGCAGACGACAAGTTCTATTGAACAAAATTTAACATTTTTTGGTCTTTCTTGGTAGGAAACATTGTGGGTAATGAAGAAATTGCTTGCTACTTCATTTTCCACAATGTTTTCCAAAGTCTTTATTTTGTGGGGTCTCCAAAAGCGTCAATGTGTGGGAAAGGGTTAATCAATCAAGATTAAACTTGGACACAATGTTGGGGACTATAAGATCTTGGATGAGTTTAATTTTCAGTCTGATCTGATCAGAAAGTCAAGAGTTACGTGCCCTTGAATTTGACAAAATTGCCATTTTCTGCTGTATTCAACCTTGTTTACACTCTTGAATCTACAATTATTAATCAATCAAGACAAAACTTGGACACAATGTTTTGGACCATAAGATCTGGGATTAGATTGATTTTCAGTCTGATCTGATCAGAAAGTCAAGAGTTATGTGCCCTTGAATTTGACAAAATTGCCGTTTTTTACTGTTTTCGATTTTGTTTACACACTAGACTCTACAATTATTGACCAATCAAGACAAATCTTGGACACAATGTTGGAGACTATAAGATCTCAAATGAGTTTGATTTTCAGGTTGATCTGATTAGAAAGACAAGAGTTATGTTCCCTTGAATTTGATAAAATTGCTGTTTATGGCTGTTTTCGACCTTGCTTATACTCTAGAATCTACAATTATTTATCAATCAAGACAAAACTTGAACACAATATTGGGGACCATAAGATCTTGGATGAGTTCGATTTTCAGTCTGATCTGATGAGAATGTCGAGAGTTATGTGCCCTTGAATTTGACAAAATTGCCATTTTCGGCTGGTTTCGACCTTGTTTACATTCTAGAATCTACAATAATTATTGATCAATCTATACAAAACTTGGACACAATGTTGGGGACCATATGATCTCATATGAGTTTGATTTTCAGTCTGATCTGATCAGAAAGTCGAGCGTTATGTGCCCTTGAATTTGACAAAATTTCTGTTTTCTGCTGTTTTCGACCTTGTTTACACTCTGGAATCTACAATTATTAATCAATCAAGACAAAACTTGGACACAATATTAGGGACCATAAGATCTGGGATTAGTTTGATTTTCAGTCTTATCTGGTCAGAAAATCGAGAGTTATGTGCCCTTGAATTTGATAAGATTGCTGTTTTCGGCTGTTTTCGACCTTGTTTATACTCTAGAATCTACAATTATTTATCAATCAAGACAAAACTTGGATACAATGTTTGGCACCATAATTTAGATCTAGGATGAGTTAGATTTTCACAACCTTATTGACCATTAGTTCTTTTTCAGTCTTAAAGTAATAAATATTAATTGAATTGAACAAAAGTGTTGCTCATATCATTTTTGTTCAGGTGAGCGATATAGGACCATCATGGTCCTCTTGTTAACTCTCTTCCAAACAAGAGAAGGTTTTCATGTTCTTTAAAGGATAGGATTGGGAAAATACAGTGGCAAAAGAAGGAAATGCTGACATCCAGCATTTTCTCCTTTTGCCTAAATGTTTTCTGTATTATATTTTTCACATTTTGTACCTTCGGTAACATCCATTTTGTCATCTGCAGCAGCCATCAAAATGGAACTGTTGTTCGGGAAAGGGTTAAATTATTATATTGTGCACATCCCTGTCTGTAAGGTGCAAGATATATCTTTCCACTAATGTCTATATGTTGTTCTCTCATACTATGTTATGTATCTGTCTTTTCAATTCACATCTTATATAAATGCTCTTCTTATTATTTAGTGTATAGACATTTAATTGACTGGTTTTTGCCCACATCCTAATTTAGTTTTAAATACTTTGACATGTTATACAATTCAAGCCAAAATCAACATAAATAATAGTCAGGCAGTAACTGTTGAAGATCTGCAGACTGTACTGCCAACAAGTTTGTAGGTCTTACTCTATCTGTATCACTGAAGATCATTCAGTATAATCAAGGTAAAGGATCAACATCCTCTTTCAATAAATTGGTCATGTTAAAAATGCTGTAATTCAAGCTGTGATTACATTTTCAAACATAACCAATGATATCATGTGTTTTTTCAGTGCAGTATTTTTGAAGCCAATCATAGTCTTCAAAATGCCTTACAAATACAAATCTTGATTGTATTATTAATCAATTATATTATCAATTAAATTATGAATTAGATTATCAATAAAATTATTGATTAACTTAACACAGAAGAAGTTGTAGAGTTGATTGAGGATAAAAAAGATGTACCGAGACTGGAAAAAGCTCTTTCTCAAGGAGAGAGCATGTGTAAATCTAGTTCCACGCTGGACGGTATGTAAGCTTGATCCATGAGTGAATGCTGAAACAGTCCCGATTGTATTCCTTTGTAACTTCTTGTGTATTAACCCTTTTCCCTATCTATGCAAGCCAAGGGTTCTACCTTCACTTTGTTCCTTACTAACGTAAGGAACAAAGTGGAGGTAGAAACCTTGGCTTGTGAAGGTGCCCTTTCCCAAAAGAAAAAATATTGGTTTCAATATTAAAGCTGTTGCAGATGACAAAATGATAGTAGATGAAGATAAGATTTGTATAGTAAATAGCACTGAAAGTATTGAGGCAAAAGGAGAAAATGCTGGTTTTGTGGGCATTTTTGTTTTGAACACAAATATAATTTGTAAACTAAGGAATTCAACAAGGACTGTGTGCTTGAGCAAGGAAATACAGGAGAATGTAATGAATGCAAAACTTGCTAAAACTTTTAGGATGAAAAGTCTTGGGACATGAACTAAAGCAGCACACTGCAGTTTATGTTATAATGGAAAAAAAACCTAATTCGTCACTATTTGGGCTTTACAGGCAGCATAGCTTTTAATCAGTATACATATAATTGTATTCTGATGGTATTCTTGTTTGTCTAGTGTTACCATGATTGAATAAGCCAGGACTTTAAGTCCAGGGAGCTGATATCACAGCCCTAGAGACATTTGTGTCATAAGCATTGTTTACGCAGACCAAAACTTAAATCTGGCCATATCTCTTGCACTATTACAGGTATAGACTAGATATTTAACACAGGAATGTTTCATGCTAAGTGCCGAGACTAACCTTGAGACCATGACCTTTGACTTTGACCTTGAGATTGTCCCCAATTCTTTGACAAATTTCCGTGTAGGCTAGCTACGCTGTCGGTAGACATCTTGTCCTTAAAAATGTCTAACATTTATTAAAAGAAAATTGACTGGCACATTGATTGATATGAAAACATTGTGTCCAAATTTTGAACATATTTTCAACCTCTAGTGTAAGTTTTGCATTCAGCATGAGAGAGCTTACCAAGTGCTGTGTTTTAACTAACCAGAGTGATATTCTGTTTTTGTCATAATAATACAGTAGTAAATGCAATACAAACAGTGCGGACAGCTTTGCATCACATGCTCCATCTATTCAAGTGTTCCATTATAGCATTTATCATAATAGGGTAGACATTTTTGTTCTATTCATAAAGCCTTCCCTCATCACAATAAATATTCCTCTGATCTAGAGTCTAAGCTATTCAATACTGCAGACAAGATTAAATTTGGCTTAAGTCAGAAATTTTGATGTTTTAGTATGAAAAGTATCGAAAGAAAACGACATCTAGACCAGGGCTTGTTTGTTGTAGGACTATAAGTGTCTTGTATTGAGAGAATAAAACATAGCAGAATCATTTTGCAAAACTATGCTTCATTCTCTTGAATCAACCTATTGTTTTTAGGAAGTATTTGCAAAGCTTTGCATTTTGTTGTTCATATGATTGTTTTCCAGGTACTAACAGTTAGTGAAACCTTAAAAAGCTTTGGATATAGATCTACAAGTTTTATTATATTTAATGACCATCATTGTGTCTGGCGATAATTTCAAGTGAACCAGAGATTTGAATTTTTTGGTTTTATTTGGAAGAAAACATTGTGGGAAATGAAGATAGTTCTTGTCACAAGCAATTTCTTCATTCCCTACAATGATTTCAGCAGCCTTTGTATTTTTGGCGTCTAAATGCGTCAATGTGTGGCATGTGTTAAGATTATGGAATATTGTAGAGTTTTTACCTTCTACACTTGCTATTGTTACTTTATTCAGGAATTCTATTGTCAGTTTTATTGTACAAATATACCAGCAAAAAGTCACACAGGCCATTATTTACTGCTTCAAAACCAATCAACTGTTTTGATTTGTACCATGTACACTTGATGAAATAATTGGTTGAAAGTGGTAAATGTGTGCCTATGTCACTTATATTTGGCTGGGATCACTGTATAATGTAATGTTATTTTGTTTTGCCTTGCTGTCCTCTCTCATACAATGCATCCAGTGCACAGAATCTGTGATCACCTTCTGTCGGCTGTATCTTCTTACTTGATTCTTCTGTTTTACTCTGATTATAGCGAGTCTTTGACACCAAAGCAGGCTTTGACACTAGATAAAATTAAATTGGCTTTAAAGAATAAGTAACAAAATAAAAGAATTTTCTCAGTTACTCTCACTCCAACTAAGTCCTTGTTTAGTTCATTGTATTATCATGATCTGCCAGATTGCTCACAGAGATATATCATTCACATTGACATTGAGCAAACCAATATCTTCATCTGAATGTCTCTGAGCCATGCAAACATAAAGTCAGACAGAACTACCAAGGTATTTTTATCTGGTGTCAAAGCCTCTTTTTGTGTCAAAGATTCATGTAGCTCATTACTGTACTGTGATGCCCTTTGATTGTAAAAAAGATCAAGGCTTTGGAAAATATCATGGAAAATGAAGAAATTGCTTGTGGCAAAAAAAAATATAAAAATTTCATTCACTCAATTGTCATCAGAACACAGATATTTGAATTTAGACCAGCCTAAGGCTTTGCTGTCTGGTAATGGGATAGATCAGTTTGAGTTCTATTCATTGAAATATTACAGTAACAGTGATGTTATTAAAATTTATACATCATTCAGACCGTATTAATTTAAATTAGTTTCGTTCTTCGTAATCTTTTGCTTGAGTGAGTTTTTGGTTTTGAAAGTATTTTATGATGAATGCATGGCTGTGCTAAGTAGAATATAATTTTTTTTAAAGTATCATTTTCCTGGCTACACAATAAATACAATCTTTCTTGCTGTTGTTTGATTTAGCATAAGTATGAAAGTACCAGATGATTCAGAATTTCAAAAACAATTTTGTAATACTTTAAAATTATTGATTGGTAACATAAAATGAATAGGAATCTTGAATAATAAGGACATTGTGGCAATTGACAGCAGAACTGATCCAAATGCAGTCTCATCAAGATCAAGATTGTTCTCTTGTAAATGGCAAAGAATTTTACACTAAAAATAGACTAGGTATACCATTATGTTTTGATAAACCGCTGGTGTTCTTATAAAACCTTGTCACTATGGCTTGAATCAAGCCATAGTAACCAGATTTTATAACAACACCTACAAAAAACTATTGTCTGTCCGAAATTACAACACGGTTTACTGGATAAAATCGTTCCTTATTGAAAATTTTCATTATACATATCAATTGTCATAAAGCAGCATTTAGACACAAGTTAATCTTGATTCTTTGTGGTCTCAACCGCTCAAATCATTATGTGTTAAAGAAAACAGATGCTTACAGCATGAATTCATATATTTGTATGCAATAATTTTGTAAACTTTTATTTACTCAAGTGAGCGGTAGATTGTATTTGAAGTCCTCTTGTTATTGTCTGCTTGTTTACACGTTTGTATGTTTATATGTTGTATGTTTGTATATGTATAGATCCATATTCAAGTGGCAGTGTGTTCAATTCTGACTTTGAACACTCAGACTCTGATAGTGAACTAGATTATGCATGTAAGTATATGTAGTAAACCGCTGCTGTGTAAACACATACTAACAATGCATATAATACTCATACTGCGCATGAATACTTACTGTTTTCTGTTGTGTAACTAATAATTAGTGCTAGATGTAACTCATGATTTCTGATTATTATCCCTCTACAACTATGTTCTCTCATCTAAATGGCAATGAATTTTGGGCTAAAAATAGACAGGGTTTGCCGTTATACTTTGATAAGCGGTCGATGTTGTTACAAAATCTCATAACTACGGCTTGATTCAAGCCGTGGTTATGAGATTTTATAACAACACCCATGAAATACTATTTATTTGTCCAAAATTTATGTCGCGGTTAATTGGATAGAATCGTTCCCTATTGCCTGTAGTCAAATAGGGAATGATGTTAACTCTTTCGCTGCCAATGTCGCCTTTTGGCGACATACTAGGAGACTGCCAATGTCGCCTTTCGGGGACCTGACGATCACGTTTCTTTACACATGTTTTTAACATATTTTACGGCATCGCTTATTTACGACTTTTTACTCATTTACGGCAAATAAGTTTGTTTACGGCATTCAACCAGGAAATCAGATTTTTTTCTGGATTTTCGATGATTTTGAAGCTGTTTCTAGACTACAAATTCTTAGATCAGTGAGGACCAACAAAATGGTGACTCGCCTCACCGTGGATGACATTCTGACATTGATTGCAAACGATTCAGACTCAGGATCGGAGTTTAAATTGACAGAAAATGTATGTTTACAACTTTTACTGACCTAATTGTTCATTCTTGGTGTTTATTTCGTAAATTACCGTCCTTTACTCTATATTCTCACCTGTTCTCACCTGTACGTAATGTGTTAAGCTAAAACCCTGTACCTACCTATGACGAAAAACATGCCAGTCTCGTCTATTTAGATAATATATATTCTCCTACTTTGATTTTCTTCTCTAAACACTTGATTAGATATTTGTGCAAAATTTTAACCTTACTTTTAAATGGTTGAAGGTGTGCACTGTCTACACAAAGTGATTTCAGAGAATTTTTGTCAGTATTTTTTATATAATCTGGAAGCCCTTGGTGTGTAATAAATGTATAAAAAGTGTTTAGTTTTACTCATAAGTATTAGTTTGGTAATGTATTAGGCATATGTTCCTTAAAACTGATTCTTTAGTAGATTTGTCCATACAAAATAACCTTTTTTGCATAAAAAACACCATTTTTTCTATTTTTCAAGGTCAGCCAAGGTCACGGTCAAGGTCAAGGTCATACAATCACATATTTGAAAGCATATTTATTAAGCGTAACATATAAACTTTATTTCCTGAAAGTTTCTTTACAATATAACAACAAATAAATATTTCAGAGAAATTCCTATGTATACAGTATAATTTTTGGAATTTCCTGGAATTTAATTGGCACTGAGGAGTCTGTTTTTTAAGGAAATTTGGCAGCGAAAGAGTTAAGGAGGTTATGACTTTAAACCAGTCATATAAATCTGGATCTGGATCCATGTTGGTCTAAAATGCGATAGAGGACCTATTTCCAGATGCAGGTTACCTCAGAAATTTTAATCTAAAGCTTAAACTCTAGTTTTGCAAGCTTGATGGTGCAATTCTTTCAGCTTTTTAGCTCACCTGAGCACGAAGTGCTCAAGGTGAGCTATTGTGATCGCTGTCTGTCCGTCCGTCCATCCGTCTGTCTGTCCGTCTGTCCACAATTTGTTGTTACCACTCTAGCATCCACAAATATTGACCAATCTTGACCAAAGTTGGTCAAAACATGTATGACCATAAGTTTTCGGATGAGTTCGACTTTGAGTCAGATCGGACCAGGAAGTCCAGAGTTATGCGGCCTTGAACGTCAAAAATGGCTAGTTTTGACTTTGTTACCACTCTAGTATCTACAAATATTGACCAATCTTAAAGTGACATTTCAGAATTTTTTGTAATAAATTTTACTTTTATTTTTATCTGAAAGAGCATATTTCCTTATGAAAATTCTGAAAATTTCGAGCCAAAATATTGCGCCGTTTACGAGAAATTATATTTTTGTGTTAAAATTGAACAAATTGTTGTGGACAACAGTTCGGATTTATATGCAATTTATCGATTATGTCTCAACTTTAAATGCGTGTTTCTCGCTTATTGGCAACAACTTCAAAAAACCAATAGTATTTATACTCATTAGGATAACCAATCTTGGCATCAAGACATACTTTAAAAAATTGAAATTGGAATGAAATGTCCCTTTAAGCAATCTTGGTCAAAACATGTATGACCATAAGTTCTCATATGAGTTCGATTTTGAGTCAGATCGGACAAGGTATTCCGGAGTTATGTGCCCTTGAACGTCAAAAATGGCTAGTTTTGACTTTGTTACCACTCTAGTATCTACAAATATTGACCAATCTTAATCAAACTTAATCAAAATATGTATGACTATAAGTTCTCATATGAGTTGGATTTTGAGTCGGATCGGACTAGGAAGTCCAGAGTTATGTGCCCTTGAACATCAAAAATGGCTAGTTTTGACTTTGTTACCACTCTAGCATCTACAAATATTGACCAATCAAGACAAAATTTTGCCACAATGTTGGTAACTATAAGATCTTGGATGAGTTCAATTTTCAGTGTGATAGAAGCAGGAAGTCTGGAGTTATGTGCCCTTGAATTTGACAAAATTGCTGTTTTAGACTTTGTTTACCCTGTAGCATCTTCATTTATTGACTAATCAAGACAAAACTTGGCCACAATGTTAGTAACCATAAGATCCTTAATGAGTTAAATTTTCAGCTTGATTTGGCCAGAAAAACAAGAGTTATTGGCCCTTTAATTTCATAAAATTACCGTTTTCGACTTTATTTTCTCTCTAACAAACAAATATGGACCATCAAGACACAACTCGGTCGCAATGTTGGTGACCATATTATTATGCTCCCCGAAGGGAGAGCATATAGTCGCCGCTTTGTCTGTCCGTCCGTCCGTCCTGTCCATCCGTCATTCCGTCCATCCGTCCGTCCGAAGCAATATCTCCATAACCCTTGGGCCAAATCAAATGAAACTTACCATGTGAACTCCCTATAACATAATGCCGATGTACTTTTCCTCGTTTTTGGATTTGAGGCCTTGTCATGGGAAAAGGGGACTTAAGGTTAAATACAGTTTTTCTCTAATTACTCCTAGTCTAATGGTCAGAATTTAATGAAATTTCATATTTGAGTAGCAAATCAGATGCCCTTGACAATAAAGTGCTCTCTATGGCATACATTTATAGTGACAATGCCTTATTTGGGGAGCATTGTCCGTCTCTGACGGCCCTTGTTTTAAATGTTTTAATTTGTCAGATTGATTGGACTAAAAAAACAGAGTTGTGTGCCCTTGAGGGTTACAAAATTGCCGTTTTCGACTTTGTTTTCTCTCAAACAGCAATAAATATTAACCAATAAGAAAAACTTGGACATAATGTTGATGAGAATATCTTTATCAGAACAGAGTTATGTGCCCTTTACTGTGACAAAATTGTTGTTTTCTTCCACTTTGTTTTTACTGTAACAGCTACAAATATTGATTATTCAAGATTATGAAAGCAGTTTTCAGCTGGATCATAATCTCTCATCTTAAATTATGTGCTCTTGAACTTGACAACATTGGGACTTTCATTCTATCTAGGTGCAGGTGAGCGATTAAGGACCATCATGGTCCTCTTGTCATAAATCAAGCCCCCTAAATGCCTCTTGTAGAATGTTTCCTAGATATTGCAATTGAGTGCTGTGTATTGTTGAGCTTTTGTCATACCAGTCCTGTGATCTAAGAAAGATGGTAGTAAGGCCATTAATTGGTTTCTCCATGTCTGTCTCTACTTGTCCATTATTTGATGACTATTCTCTCATTCAAGAACAAATTGATACGGTCCTTAAACTTGACTCATGTAACGCCAGTGATCTATGGATATGCCCTGTTGTTTTGTATAATGTAGAATAGGTCAAAAGTCAAGGTCACAGGTCAGCTTTATCTAAAAATTAATTCTTTGCTGTATTTTATCAGTGGCCTGAACTTCAGTCATGAAACTTTACAATTCTCCCCATCATGACCAGAGCATGCACCCTATTGCATCCAGGTCTTGTATGTGAAGGTCAGAGCTTAACTTTGCTGCCTGTGTTTTTCCTAGCTCAATAACCTATAAAAGACCCCCCTGCATCTTCAAGTAAATTAGTGTTTGTACTGTACAGGTTTGGGAAAACATACTCACTTAAATACAATGCATTATACAATTGAAGGCTAATGTTTCATTTAATTTACTTGAATGGCGCCTGAAGTCTCTAGATACTTTTTATCCATATCCTTTCTAAAACAACCAAATTTCGAACTAGACCAAATAAAAAGGTGGTTAATGCAGACCACAGACGAAATGTTACAAAATACCACAACTTTAGGGCTAAGGCATGAAAAACATCGGAAGAATGGGAAAAAATGGTGTTATCAGCATTTGTTCTTTTCTCTCAATATTTTCCAAAGTGTTCTGGACAGGGGAGTCAAAACCAACTTCTGTTTACAAAAGAGTTAAAGGCCATTGTTGCTATCATTTTCCAGAACAATGCCAGGTTTCTAGACGTTTTTCATCCTTAATTAATCTAGTTTACATATATTCAATTAGCATCCATTTTCTTCATTATTATTAGCATTGTTGTCTATTAATTTGCATGGGCCAGATTTTTATGGGAATTTGACAATCTTAATACTAACAATATTGTGTGCCTCCAATTAATTATTTTTTATCTTTCATTAAAATACACTTTTTGCATGTCCTGTTGCATTCAGCAATTTTGAAATTAATCTATATTTGTATGATTTTCTGGTAATATTTTAGCAAAGATAATATTACTAAAGATTTTTTTAAAACATTTGAGCAAGGATCTGGAAAAATGTCCCTTAAGGCTTTTGAGCCCAACATGGTTCAAGATCAGCCTGAGTTTACACACAGTCTGATCATGATCCATGTTGTTCTCTAATAGCTTCTTGGTGGCCTTCAGCAGCAATTACACTGCAGTAATTATCCCAGTCAGACTGCGCTTAAAGGCAGGTTGACTTGGAAACTTGGTAGTATGAAATGCTATAAGGGACATTTTTCCAGATCCTTGCTCATTGGTATTTCGCCTACACAACTTGTTTGTAGCATGCAGGGCCATTGTCGGTTGTTGATAGGACGTGGTATGGTATTTACCACAATGTTTTTATGCTCCCCGAAGGGAGAGCATATAGTCGCCGCTTCGTCTGTCCGTCCGTCCATCCGTCCGTCCTGTCCGTCCGTCATTCCGTCCGTCCGTCCGTCCGTCCGAAGTGATTTCTCCATAACCCTTGGGCCAAATCAATTGAAACTTACCATGTGAACTCCCTATGTCATAATGCCGATGTACTTTTCCCGGTTTTTGGATTTAAGGCCTCGTCATGGGAAAAGGGGACATAAGGTAAAATATAGTTTTTCTCTAATTTCTCCTAGGCTAATGGTCAGAATTTGATGAAATTTCATATTTGAGTAGTAAATCAGATGCCCTTGACAATAAACTATGTGAAATTTGGTTATAAAAATTATGTCATGCAAAAAGGGGGCTTAACATTTGCTATCTGCATGGCATACATTTATTGTGACAATGCCTTATTCGGGGAGCATTGTCCGTCTCTGACGGCTCTTGTCTTCATAGAAAGCAGTACAAATGTAAAATTTCATTCTCTTGACCTTTGAATTAGGACGAGTCTAAAATTTTGCAATCTGGTAACTGGTTTAATGCATCTCTATGTTTGCCTTCATTATTGAATCTTGTTTGTGACTTCTATCTCTTTTAAAGGTATGAACTGGTAATAATAGTATGAATACATATTTCAGTAGAGGAAAACATGTTTTATCAGGGACTTTAAAAAAACTGCCCCTGCAAAAAAAGTTCAAGAATGCATTTAAGTTCAAGAACTGTTCTAGAATGTTCTAGGACAGTTCTTGAACTTAAATGCATTCTTGAACTTTTTCACAGGGGAGAGAGCAAGATCCATGCTGCTGTCTTGCAGTTAAGATTCTGTGTGAATGGTATAGGCAGAATTTGATGAAATTTCCTGTGAATTGAAGTCTTGAATTGTGCTGTTAAAAGCAATTCAGTATCTGAGGCACATTCTTTAGAGTGAGATTTTTAAGATATCTTGAGATATCTTAAAATGTTTCAAGATAAAGCGTTCTTTAGAGCAAGATTTTTAAGCTGCCCAATGGAAACCCTTTTGTCAATTCTGTAGAATTCATTATGACATCATTTATAAAGTATGGCACATTGGGAACACCTAGGCCAGAATCTCGGTCTTAAAATTGCTTTATCTAAAACCTGTTAAGAAATCTTAAAAATCTTGCTCTAAAGGATGAAGGACGTACCTCTGATAAGTGTGTCATATGTTGTCTTCTGCAGCTGAGAATGCGTTTCCGAGGTCCAGCTCCATGGAGACTATATCTGTGTCCAATGATGAGTTCGCTGATGCTAGGTCACAGTTCTCATATGAAGCAGGTAATATACAAATCAAAAGCAAGATATCATATGGCTTTTTAGCTCACCTGAGCACGAAGTGCTCGAGGTGAGTTATTGTGGTCACTTTTTGTCCGCCGTCTGTCCGTCAACATTTGGGGTGTTTACACTCTAGCATCCACAAAAGTTAGGCAATCTTGATCAAACTTGGCCAAAACAAGTAGGATCATAAGTTCTCAGACAAGTTTGATTTATAATATGGGCCTGATCAGACCAGAAAGTGCGGAGTTATCTGCCCTTGAATGTCAAAAAATGCTGTTTTTAAGTTTGTTTACACTCTAGCATCTACAATTATTGATTAATCAAGACAAAACTTGGACATAATGTTGGAGACCATAAGATCTCGGATGGGTTCAATTTTCAGTCTGATCTGACCAGAAATATGAGAGTTATGTGCCCTTGAATTGGGCAAAATTGCCATTTTTGGCTGTTTTCAACCTTGTGTTAATCTAAGGGAAGTAACTCTTGACACTACTTTTCTTTAGTATAAGTAGAGTTATGTGGTTTGATAGAGCTCTCCCTCTGGGAGGTTTCAAACATGATGAAAGAAAGTCAAAATAAAAAGAGTCCAAGATGTTTACAGCGTTAGTGTCCATTATTAAGCGTTAACAAATGGTAGCAGAGCGGAAACAGATCCATAGAGGCATACTGTAACTATATATTGAGATATAGATTTACACTCTAGAATCTACAATTATAAATCAATCAAGACAAAACTTGGATACAATGTTGGGGACTATAAGATCTCATATGAGTTTGATTTTCAGTCTGATCTGATCAGAAAGTTAAGAGTTACGTGCCCTTGAATTTGACAAAATTGCCATTTTCGGCTGTTTTCAACCTTGTTTACACTCTAGAATCTACAATTATTAATCAATCAAGACAAAACTTGGACACAATGTTTTGGATCATAAGATCTCTAATGAGTTTGATTTTCAGTCTGATCTGATCAGAAAGTCAAGAGTTACTTGCTCTTGAACTTGACAAAATTGCCATTTTCTGCTGTTTTCAACCTTGTTTACACTCGTGAATCTACAATAGAGGTTTGTCAAAGAGTTATTCCCCTTGCGAAACTCTTCACAAAGAAAATTAAAAATGTACTTCCAGTGTTCTTGAGGGGGCACTATTTACTCCCGGTAAATTATCGCTCTATTTTGTTTGTAGGATACACGTTAAAAAACTAAGTTTATTTACACATTTAAGCATGATTATACATCGAATTGTGTGCGAGATGAATCACTTATACTCCAAGATGTCAAAATTGGTCCAAATTGAAAATAAATAGATGTACTTCATCATTTCTATCGGTTTCTTTTTATCCCTATTGTCATATTCCCATAATGACCACGAACCCCGTTCACTTGTCTGCGCATACATTTTGATGGGATGAATAGTCGGTATATATGTCGACTCCTATATCAAATATATATTTTAAAATCTTGTTATTACAGCTTAAATCAAACTGCAGTTACGAGGTTTTGCAATAACACCGGCGATTGGCATATTCCAACATAATAGTCTTAACCATTCAGTCAACGACATTTCGTTATTGAGAACATTGTAACAACGAATCATCAAATCAACTTTTACGATGTTTTTGCCATTAAAGGCGATTTTTGCAGAGAGATTTTACCCTTTCTCCAACGACTGAAGGCTTGCACAATTTTCAAAATGAGTTACGGGCTATAAAATTGTTGATTTCTAAAGTAAAACATGCAATGTTATAGCTCCACCGAGTGGTTCATTTACCTTTCCCAAAGACAAGGCTATCACGTCCTCGAAAGTAATAGCCTACGAAAACTTAAATGTCAAAGGGGAAAAAGTTGCTGACCAGTGTTGTCTTTCTCCCCAAATATATATCGTGGGCTATTTATTACACAGTTTCTGTTGTCAGTAATAGTAATGTCGTGTTCAACTGTATTCGATCAGAACAGTCTCAATATTTGCTGTCTTGGAAATAGTTAAACAAGTTTTAAAAAATGAATAAACTACACTACAGGATGTGGGGCATTTGATCCCCCCGAAACGACTCTGGATCCGCCACTATGAATAACCCCCACTTGGTATTATGCATAATATTTGCTAAGCCTGTCCCTGACTCGTGAAAACATTCTGACAAAAGAATAAAACGGTGATGGTAAGCATTTCCCCTTAATTTGCTTCAGCGTTATAAAAGGTGGTTTGATTGATGACCGACCGGCCCCTGTTCTAACGAGCCTTCTTTTTTCTTTCTTTTTTTTTCCTCGAGATTTAATATTCGCATTGGCACGTTTCTTTGGAACATATCGGCGAGGAAAGGGTTTTGGAATGACAGGTTTTTAGCTCACCTGAGCACGAATGTGCTCATGGTGAGCTATTGTGATACCGCTGTGTCCGGCGTCCGTCGTCCGGCGTCCGGTGTCCGTCGTCCGTCGTCCGTCAAACTTTGCCTTGTGTGCACTCTAGAGGCCACATTTTTTGCCCAATCAACCTGAAATTTGCTCAGAATGATTGTCTTGATGAAATCTCGGACAAGTTCGAAATTGGGTCATCTGGGGTCAAAAACTAGGTCACGGGGTCAAATCTTAGAAAAACCTTGTGTGCACTCTAGAGGCCACATTTTTTGCCCAATCAACCTGAAATTTGCTCAGAATGATTGTCTTGATAAAATCTCGGACAAGTTTGAAATTGGGTCATCTGGGGTCAAAAACTAGGTCACGGGGTCAAATCTTAGAAAAACCTTGTGTGCACTATAGAGGTCACATTTTTTGCCCAATCAACCTGAAATTTGCTCAGAATGATTGTCTTGATAAAATCTCGGACAAGTTTGAAATTGGGTCATCTGGGGTCAAAAACTAGGTCACAGGGTCAAATCTTAGAAAAACCTTGTGTGCACTATAGAGGCCACATTTTTTGCCCAATCAACTTAAAATTTGCTCAGAATAATTGTCTTGATAAAATCTCGGACAAGTTCGAAATTGGGTCATCGTGGGTCAAAAACTAGGTCACTGGGTTAAATCCTAGAAAAACCTTGTGTGCACTATAGAGGTCACATTTTTTGCCCAATCAGCCTGAAATTTGCTCAGAATGATTGTTTTGGTGAAATCTTGTACAAGTTTGAAATTGGGTCATCTGGGGTCAAAAACTAGGTCACGGGGTCAAATCTTAGAAAAACCTTGTGTGCACTCTAGAGGCCACATTTTTTGCCCAATCAACCTGAAAATTGATCAGAATTATTGTCTGGATAAAATCTCGGACAAGTTCGAAATTGGGTCATCTGGGGTCAAAAACTAGGTCACGGGGGTCAAATCTTAGAAAAACCTTGTGTGCACTCTAGAGGCCCCATCTTTTGCCCAATCAACCTGAAATTTGCTCAGAATGATTGTCTTGATCAAAGCTCGGACAAGTTTGAAATTGGGTCATCTGGGGTTAAAAACTAGGTCACGGGGTCAAATCTTAGAAAAACCTTGTGTGCACTCTAGAGGCCACATTTTTTGCCCAATCAACCTGAAAATTGCTCAGAATGATTGACTTGATAAAATCTCGGACAAGTTTGATATAGGGTCATCTGGGGTCTAAAACTAGGTCACAGGGTCAAATCTTAGAAAAACCTTGTGTGCACTCTAGAGGCCACATTTTTTGCCCAATCAACCTGAAAATTGCTCAGAATGATTGGCTTGATAAAATCTCGCACAATTTTGAAATTGGGTCATACGGGGTCAAAAACTAGGTCATGGGGTCAAATCTTAGAAAAACCTTGTGTGCACTCTAGAGGCCACATTTGTTGCCCAATCAACCTGAAAATTGATCAGAATGATTGTCTTGGTGAAATCTTGGACAAGTTTGAAATTGGGTCATCTGGAGTCAAAAACTAGGTCACGGGGTCAAATCTTAGAAAAACCTTGTGTGCACTCTAGAGGCCACATTTTTTACCCAATCACCCTGAAAATTGATCAGAATGATTGTCTTGATCAATTTTCAGACAAGATTGAAATTGGGTCATCTGGGGTCATAAACTAGGTCATGAGGTAAAATCTTTGTAAAACCTTGTGTGCACTCTAGAGGCCACATTTTTTGCCCAATCAACCTGAAAATTAATCAGAATGATTGTCTTGATCAATTCTAGGTCACGAGGTCAAATCTTAGATAAACCTTGTGTGCACACTAGAGGTCACATTCTTTGTCCAACCAACCTGAAAATTGGTTTACAAAAAAAAGTTGTTATATCAGGTGAGCGCTTCAGGGCCAATGGCCCTCTTGTTTTGTTGCTGTTGAAAAGCCGATAACGTTGATTGTGATATACTGATAAGGCGATATTAAAGTACTGTACCGACGAGACTGTCAAACGCGTGATATACCAGTAGGCCTATCTGCAAAACCCTTTGTATTGACAATAATGATCCCATCAATATTGACAATCGAAATGTACTTTTACCTTTAATCAAGCTGTAAAAATGATAATTTTGGACACCAATCAAAGATATGTGATAAATCAGACGAAATTGTCATTGAACGGAATTCGAAGGAAAAAATCGAACAACCGAAATTAATATGCATACGGGAGTGAGACAGATCATCGGTATCATTATTTCAAAACCAAATAATGATCAATAATGCTAAACATCCCAGTCGGAGCGCAATTTAAGCATTAATTTTACTGATCAGGTTCCGTGTTTTTCGAATAAGAAGGGAAACGAACGTATTCATTTGGCCTTTATTTTGCAATTTAATAGTGTCTTAACCCATAATCAAACGGCAATTTTTAGACTATTCCAAAATCAAAGATGATGCAGACGACAATTTGAAGTGAATGAAATTTTGATTTTTTTTATGCTCCCCGAAAAAATTTCGGGGGAGCATATAGTCGCCACGCTGTCCGTCCGTGTGTCCGTGTGTCTGTGTGTCCGTGTGTCCGTCCGTCCGTCCGTCCACAGCCATATCTCAGCAACCCTTGGACCAAATTCAATGAAACTTCACATGTGAACTCCCTGGGTCAATACCTAGGGACCTTTTTCTCCGTTTGTAAATTTAAGGCTGCGCCATGGAAAAAGGGGCCTTAGTGTAAAAATTAGTTTTTCTCTTATTTCTCTTCATCTAATGGGCAGAATTTAATGAAATTTTGTGCTCATGTAATAAATAGGATGTTCTAGACCATATTCTATAAATAATGTGTGTACAAATAAGCTGTCATGGGAAAAGGGGGCTTAATGTATGATAGTTTTTATTTTGTGACAAACACTTTATTTTGTGACAAACACTTATTCGGGGAGCATAATCCGTCTGTGACGGCTCTTGTTTTGGTATATTTATGCAGAAAACATTGTGGTAATTGAAGAAATTGCTTGTCACAAGCAATTTCTTCATTTCCCACGATGTTTTCCAAAGCTATTATTTTGTTGGGAGTCAAAAGGAGTCACTGTGTAGTAATGGGTTAATAAAAGTCAGTTTTTTACCCCAGAACAGAAATCAACTTAAGTTTCGATACCGTTTTGATGATATGATATATTAGGCCTATAGCCTAATTATGAAATTTTATAGCTCACGGATGAATAGTGGGATTTGGCTCGAAGAGTAGGTATTTTAAGATTTCGAAATCATGCGGAATGCAGTATTTCCATACGATATTTGCACTTAAATGATAATTCAGTTTTGAACAGGATCCTTATGGTGAACTGATTTGTAGGCTATATAAATATTTCAACAGACCATTATATATCTTCTTTTCCAAAATTTTAATCCAATACGGAGTCAATCTAGATTTCTTTTGTGGAGTTTTCTCGTTATTTCCGTACCTCAAAATCTTCTTCGGCCTTTGAATGACGGACATAATACATGTAGTTATAAATGAATAATACTTACTTCGGAAGATATCTCAATTTCATTGAAGGGACTGGGGATTTCGCAGTGATAATTGTCGTAGATTTCTCTTTGTAACTCTAGAAACTATGGTTGAGCTTTATTCGGCCGCTTCTAGAGTCTTGGTATATTCCGACGATTTTTTGCTCGTTTTAGATTGTCTGGTGGGTTTCTTCGTCAAAATACTTGGTATATTTCTATTTGGTACATAGTCATGATTGTTTTTATCAGTTCTATCTGGCTTTCCCAAAATAAAGTGGCATCCACAAACTTTCACGTTATTTGTAAGTGTTTTTAAACTCAAGTTATGTCTACCCGACGCATGAATCCATCGCATTTTAATGCCGATTTTTTTTTTTTTGGAAAAGTGAAGAATCTACAATTATTTGACAGTTTATTCCGTCTATGATCACACCCATACACGCAACAATGATCGTGTCCGCCCATTTTTTTCGATTTAACGAATCACAATTGCAGATTAATCCGTCACGCTTATTATCCCACTATAGAATTGTTATCGACTTGCCCCCTCGAGGGAAACAGGTAAATGAATTACGGCTTGTGCGCATGCGCGTTATTTGCTTGACAAACCCCTATTATTAATCATTCAAGACAAAACTTGGACACAATGTTTTTGACCATAAGATCTGGCATTAGTCTGACTTTCAGTCTTATCTGATCAGAAAGTCAAGAGTTATGTGCCCTTGAATTTGACAAAATTGCCTTTTTTTACTGTTTTCGACTTTGTTTACACACTAGAATCTACAATTATCAACCAATCAAGACAAATCTTGGACACAATGTTGGACACCATAAGATCTTGGATAAGTTTGATTTTCAGTTTGATCTGATTAGAAAGTCAAGAGTTATGTGCCCTTGAATTTGATAAAATTGCTGTTTTTGGCTGTTTACGACCTTTTTTATACTCTAGAATCTACAATTATTTATCAATTTAGACTTGGACACAATGTTGGGGACCATATGATCTTGGATGAGTTCGATTTTCAGTCTGATCTGATGAGAATGTCGAGAGTTATGTGCCCTTGAATTTGACAAAATTGCCATTTTCGGCTGGTTTTGACCTTGTTTACATTCTAGAATCTACAATTATTGATCAATCTATACAAAACTTGGACACAATGTTGGGGACCATAAGATCTCATATGAGTTTGATTTTCAGTCTGATCTGATCAGAAAGTCAAGAGTTATGTGCCCTTGAATTTGACAAAATTTCCGTTTTTTACTGTTTTCAACTTTGTTTACACACTAGAATCTACAATTATTGACCAATCAAGACAAATCTTGGACACAATGTTGGAGACCCTAAGATCTCGAAAAAGTTTCAGTTTGAACTGATTAGAAAGTCAATAGTTATGTGCCCTTGAATTTGATAAAATTGCTGTTTTTGGCTGTTTTCGACCTTGTTTATACTCTAGAATCTACAATTACTTATCAATCAAGACATAACTTGAACACAATGTTGGAAACCATAAGATCTTGGATGAGTTCGATTTTCAGTCTGATCTGATGAGAATGTTGAGAGTTATATGCCCTTGAATTTGACAAAATTGCCATTTTTGGCTGGTTTTGACCTTGTTTACATTCTAGAATCTACAATTATTGATCAATCTATACAAAACTTGGACACAATGTTGGGACCATAAGATCTCATATGAGTTTGATTTTCAGTCTGATCTGATCAGAAAGTCGAGCGTTATGTGCCCTTGAATTTTACAAAATTGCTGTTTTCGGCTGTTTTCGACCTTTTTTACACTCTGGAATCTACAATTATGGATCAATCTAGACAACACTTGGACACAATATTAGGGACCATAAGATCTGGGATTAGTTGGATACAATGTTTGGCATCATAATTTAGATCTCGGATGAGTTAAATTTTCACAACCTTATTGACCATAAGTTCTTTTTCAGTCTTAAAGTAATAAATTTTAATTGAATTGAACAAAAGTGTTGCTCATATCATTTTGGTTCAGGTGAGCGATATAGGACCACCATGGTATTTCTATTGCAACTTTTTCATATGGAGTTTTATGAGTGATTTATAAGTATAAATTTGGAATTCTCAAATTTTCAATGAAATTTGTCAATGGAAAGCTAAAGGTGTACCTTCAATTTCAATTGTTTGAAACTTAGATCAACTCATTACATTTGATCTTAAGTTTAAAACAGAAATCAATGTTTTCTGTCCACCTATCTGAATACTGATCAGTTTCAAGGCTCATATTGGGTATTTGGACATCAATGCCACACCCTCTTTGTTCCTACAATACCTGATCACTACCTTATCTCTGCTGAGGCTTATCCAAAAGAATGTCACCCATGTAGCATATTTTTCAATTTGATACAGAAGCAGAGTTGTATGTGAGAGGGCCTTAACATATTTGAATTTCCTTTCAGAAGCACAAAGTGGTAGGAGACTAGAGAAACTGTGTCAGCGCCTTAGTTTAGAGACGGGTACTTATGAAAGAAGTCCACCAGTACCACCATTGTGTAAAGTCAGCACACTTATAATGGTCATACATGGGGGTAAGTCAGTGACTTAGTTTAGAGACGGGTACTTATGAAAGAAGTCCACCAGTACCACCATTGTGTAAAGTCAGCACACTTATAATGGTCATACATGGGGGTAAGTCAGTGACTTAGTTTAGAGACGGGTACTTATGAAAGAAGTCCACCAGTACCACCATTGTGTAAAGTCAGCACTCTTATAATGGTCATACATGGGGGTAAGCTCACTTATCTCATCTTATTCTACACTGCCTGCTTGTCCTAACCCTTTCCCAAACAATGATACTTTTTGACACCTGTCAAGAAATATGCTTGGAAAAACGCTGTGTGAAATGAAGAAATTGCTTGTAACAAGCAATTTCGTCATATTTAAACATGTTATCTAACCTAGAATGGAAAGATTTATTAAACTTAATTAACTGGAATTGTTGTCTGCAACACTTTTCAAGTTAACTTTTTCTCAGGTAAGACTGAGTTTTATGTCCCTGGTAGTAAAGACTGGAAAAATATTGAGGCAAAAGAATGATATAGTAATATTTTCAATGTCATGTTTTACACATAAGATTTTGTGTTCGAAAATTGCATCTTACTAAACATCATCCAACTTTTATACGCTGCCGGAGACGGTCGTATATTGGCGTCATCTTCTCCGTCTGTCCGTATGTCTGTCCACTTTTCTTGTCAGCACAACATTACTCCTCCAAAGTTTGTGGCTGAATCTTTTTGAAACTTGGTCAATGTTATCACCTTAAATGGTAGATGTGCATTAAGTAAGGATTTCATGGTTCATTAATATTTGCCTGAGTTATGCCCCCTTAAAACTTAGTTTCTTGGGCTTATTTAAATTGCAGCCTTGTGAACGCAACTCCTTAGTTTCTGGCTGGATCTTAATGAAACTTGGTGGATGAAATTACCTTGATGTTCATGAATTAAGGATTTTATGGTTCATTGATTTTTCGCTGAGTTATGCCCTTTAAAACTTAGTTAATCTAGGGCTTATTGAAATTGCAGCCTTGTGAATGCAACTCGTCCTAACACTTTGTCTTGATTTAAATGAAACTTGGTCAATATCAGCACCATAATTTGCAGATGTACATGGATCAAGGATTTTATGATTCATTGATTTTTGCAAGACACTGCAGCAAAGTGTATATTGTGACTATGGCTTTCTTGTTCAGTCTTTTTTACTCTTAAACAGAAGACTGTTGAAACCTTTGTTATTTTCTAAAAACAGAATCTAATTTTGACACCTCTGATAGAATAAGCCTGGCTTGGGAAAACATTGAGGTTACAGAAGACAATTCTGTGTAATAATGAACCCCTATACTTAACATTTATTTTGTCAACTGCAGCAGCTTTCAATTTATACCACCCTGAAATATTGTCTCAAGCTTGGGAAAATGCTCAACCCGTTTCCACACGCTTGCGCTGGTTGATGCTTGGTAGAATATTGTGGAAAATGAAGAAATTGCTTGTCACAAGCAATTTCTTCATTTCCCGCAATGTTTTCTACACAAAAATACCCAAAAAAGATTAAATATCATTCACTTGAAATTGTTGTCTGCAGCATCTTTGAAATCAGACCAGTCAAAAATATTGTCGTTTGGTAATGGGTTTATGAGTGTTGATGAGTGATTATCTGATAAGTGATTATCTGATTACAGGAAGTTTGCTAGACTCTGTGTGTGACCATTTTAACACATCAAAGAGAAGCGACTACGCCACACTGAAGGCCACATTTGACTCCGTCATCAAGACACATTATCCTGCTGCTAGAGGCCATATTGCTGTTAGACTCGTGCCATGTCCACAAATTAGTGCTGAAGCTCTTAATGTACTCTCAAGGTAACCAGTCTAATGTTTGATCATGTTTTAATTAACAGAACCATGATATTTTCTGTAGACTTTGTAGATTATCTAGTTTTACAATATAATTGACTTTCTAAACTTGCATTATACAAAAGACCCATTAGGTCTATATTTATTGTATCAGGGAAATAAAGGTGACTTTTAAGTAACCACCAAAGCTTCAAAAGATATCTCTCACATTTCAGCATTTCACCGTTTGGTTTTGATGCGATGACGCCAAGTTCTACGGAGGGCAATCTGCCATGGAGTCAGGAGTTTGTTCCCCTGGGTGCTGTGGCTCTGTTCTCCTCTTGTAACCCGGAGTATCAGGACCATGTGAACGCTGTCATCGCAAAATCTAACTTAGTGTATGATGACTTTATGAAGTCAGATGAGGGTAAAGGATTCAATGGACAAGTAAGTGAAGGTCTTGATGAAAGGTCCCATTAAAAGATTATGTATCCATTTAAAAGTAGTTGTGAAGTTCAAGACAATTAAGTGTATACCAAAGCTAAATTTTGAGTTTTGACTTAATTTTAAAGAGGACAAAATTAAAAACTAACACAGACAAAATACAAAGCGAGCTTAAAAATTAAATATAATGATATTGTTGCTTAGAAGGAAAAGCAGCACTTTTCCCCCTTCAAAGCTTTCGAAAGTGTTGGTTATTGAGGATGTTAAAACCAGGGATTGTACAGTAAGGTATACCGGTAACCTTCTCTAACTTCAGGTATGTCTGTTATCTGATGCTACTGGAGCTGTCTTGACCTATGATGCCTTATGTCGAACAAGAATGCCACTGAGCCGAAATAGCAGCCATTACGGTAGTAATTCTAGTGACTTAAACGAGGACGATAAAAGTAAATCTATCGCTGGTAGCACTCACACGCTGGTGCAAAACGATGGTGATGAACCTAACGAAAGTGTAGGGAGTCTCAGTAAAAGTGTCTCATTAAATGATAGTATTAAACTTGATAAAAACAATGGGAAAAGTGGAGATTCTGACAAACTGAAATCTAGTGCCATAAAAGGAAATAGTGATGTTAAAAGTGACTCTAATCAGACAAATCAGACTTCAAGTAGACAGAATTCTGTACGCGTTCGTGTGACGCAATCTGCTGATAGTTCAGGTGATGATCGTAGAGTTAGCAGCGGAAGTCAGTGTGGAGAATATCTGAAATTTTCATTTGAAGTTGGTGATTTCTTCATGCTGGGTTCCCCACTTGGATTAGTTTTATCTTACAGACGATTATACTCAACAGATTTAAAAGCTCGTAAGTATGCTGATGCTGCGTTAACAGACTGACTTTGTCAATAAGTTAATATTGCTATATCAAAAGTAACATCTGAGTTCACTAGTTGGTATGTTTGTCATAAAAAAAAAATGTTGAAAAATATCTTATTTTTGCAAAAACCTTTAAATTTGCTTCATAAAGCCCCTGTTTCTGTAATCAAGCTCATTTATTAATTTAAAATGTAAAATTTTATACAAACTTCTGGTACAAATAAGTCAAATATTAAATTGATGTAGAAACGGTTTCTCTGTGCGAAATTTCACCATGTGAAAACCACTCTTATATATACAGTTTATGATAATTTTCAGCTTGCCCTCAGCGCCCTGATTGTGGACAGATCTACAATTTGTTTCACGCCAGCGACCCATCTGCATTTAGACTGGAACCCCTTGTGAACTACGCATTTAAACACATCCCGCCCATCAAAGTGGCCAGATTCAACAAATATCCCATGGGAGATGGAGAGTCTATACAAATAGGTAATTAACCATTTCCTAGGTAGCAAACTTTTAGGATGGTCCAAATTCAAAGATGTTGCAGACGACATTTTCAGTGTGACACAATTTTGAAATAATTTGACTTTTTGAGTAGAAAACACTGTGGGAAATGAAGAAATTGCTTGTGACAAGCAATTTCTTCATTTGCCACAATGTTTCCCCAATCATTTATATTGTTTGGGGTTTATATGTTAACATTTTGTAATATAAAGAATTGTAGAATCCAATGAAAACTAATTATTATCATGCTATGAAATTAGAATCAATTGCACAAAATAGAGTATGAGTATAGTTTAATCCATTCCCAAATAATGACTGGGTTTATTATCTTGCAGAAAAAGATTTGGGAAAAAAATAATTAGTGGTACATAACACCTTAGTCCTATATTTTTGCCTTTTCCCTCAATATTTTCTATTCTTTAAGGACAAAAGTTTCTATTTTAGTGAATGTTTTTTCTGCAATCTGCTTCTATTTTAGATGTTTGGGAAAGGATTAATCTATAGTACAAAGTCATTATTTCAATTTCCATATGCTTACTAGCAATATGAGATGACACATTATGCTTGTTAACAATATCTCACTAATGCTTCTAACAATTGTTTTATAGTGCTTAACACAAAGAGCTTTTGATGTCCATTACTTTACTGATCTAACCATTATTAGCTCACCTGAGCACAAAGTGCTCAAGGTGAGCTATTGTGGTCACTGTTTTCCGTCGTTCGTCCGTCCGTCTGTCTGTCCATCCACAATTTCGTGTTTACACTCTAGCATCTACAAATATATGCCAATCTTGACCAAACCTGGTTAAAACATGTATGACCATAAGATCTCGGATGAGTTCGATTATGGGTCAGATCGAACCAGAAAGTCCTGAGTTAAATAATAACTAGTTTTGACATTGTTTACACCCTAGTATGTACAATTATTGATCAATCAAGACAAAACTTTGACACAATCTTGATGACCATAAGATCTCAGATGAGTTCGATTTTCAGTCTGATTGGACCAGAAGGTCTTGAGTTATGTGCCCTTGAAATTGACAAAATTACCTTTTTCAACTGTTTTTGACTTTGTTTACACTCTAGGGTCTACAAATATTGACCAATCAAGACAAAACTTTGAGACAATTTTAGGGACCATAATATCCTGTATGAGTTTGATTTTCAGATTGATCGGATGATAAAGTTGTGAGTTATACGCCCTTGAATTTGACAAAATTGTTGTTTTCGACTGTTTTTGCCTTTGTTTACACTCTAGCATCTACAATTATTGACCAATCTAGACAAAACTTTGACACAATGTTAAGGACTATATGATCTTGAATGAGTTTGTCTTTCAGATTGATCGGATGAAAATTTTTTGAGTTATACGCCCTTGAATATGACAAAATTGACGTTTTCTACTGTCTTCGACTTTGTTTACACTCCAACATCTACAATTATTGACCAATCAAGACAAAACTTGGTCACAATGTTACGGGCTATAAGATCATGTATGAGTTTGATTTTCAGATTGATCAGATCAAAAGGTCATGAGTTATACACCCTTGAATTTGACAAAATTGATGTTTTCGATTGTTTCCGAATTTGTTTACACTTTAGCATCTACAATAATTATTGTTGACAAATCAAGACAAAATTTGGACAATGTTGCTGAACATAAGATCTTGCACCAGTTTGAATTTCAGCTTAATCATAGTAAAATTTGCTGAGTTTGCTGAGCCCTTCAAATTGACAAATTTGTCGTTTTCGACTGTTTTTACTCTAACAACCACAAATAGCGACAGACCGAGACAAAATTTGGACACAATTTTGTTGACCATAAGTTTGTTTTCAGTCTTAAAGTCACAAAACTGAACAAAACTGTGGCTCATATCATCTTGGTTCAGGTGAGCGATATAGGACCATGGTCCTCTTGTAATAATTATAAGTTCATGTCATGATGAATAGATTTGGTTTATTTTTAGTTGAAAGAAAAGATAGTTAAGTTATGAAGAATGACTGTCATCAATTCTGTTAAATGAACTAGTTTATGCAAAAACTTAACTTTGATAAGACACTTTTGAATTATGATAGAATATATCTGTAGTTGTTTTATTTGAAGCCACTAACCGCCATATTTTCCGTTATTTTAGTTGAAACAATGTGCCACTACGTTCATCTTTTCACCGACCAGATTCAGTCTGGGTCTCCGTCGAACCTTCTCTTATCGTTACAACGTCAGGCGAGCGTAACAAGCACATGTAGCCAGCTGTCAGCATTCTCGACGTCGGGGAATAACTTTTCTAGCGTAGTTAATGGTACTTGTCTACCTGTGCATGTAATCAGACCCCTATGTTGTGAATGTCGGACCCCAAATTCAGAGCAACAGATAAGATGGGTGAAAGCATTCTTAATTTGTTATTGCCAGTCCAAACACTATGTTGTGGCTACTCATTAGAATCATCTCAATGAGATGATTCTAATGAGTCACCACAACATAGGGTTTGATTCTTTATAAATCCCATTTTGCCTTTTGAAAATCCTTCAGCTCTGAAACAGGAGTTCTCTGCCTCCATTCTGAGCTATAGATAAAGAGGGGTGATGGCTTTCAAAATGCAATGCTACATGTGTTACTCATCAAATCATATTTTGGTGATACTCTCTTTTATGGTCTCATCAAGACAATTGAAATGAGTACTCACAACATACTGTTATGATTTGAGATAACAATTTTAGAATGACTTTACTCGTGTTATGTCTGTTATTTGGTGAGCATTATTCAGTTGCCCCTTTTAAACTTTTGTTAGAACAATACTGATTTATCCAAATATTTAATCATTTATCTTTTTCCAAACAAAAAAATTGTGGACTGATCAGAAATGTGAGACTATCATTTTACTGGAATATATTATGCAACCAGTGGAAAGCGTCTTTGTTCAACCCTCAGTTGTGAATGTTAAATGTGCTGTGATATTCTGAGATGTATCCTTTCCTCTTAACCCTTTCTCCGACTATTGTACCTTTGACATTCTTAGTATGGTTTAACCCATTACCAAACAACAACATTTTTTGGTCAAAATTCAAAGATGTTGCTGACGACAATTTCAAGTGAATGGAATTTTTAATATTTAGGTCTTTTGGGATGGAAAACATTGTGGGAAATGAAGAAATTGCTTGTTACAAGCAATTTCTTCATTTGCCATGATGTTTTCCATGGACATTATTTTGTAGGGAGTCAAACAGAGTCATTGTGTGGTAATGGGCTAAAAACCCGTAGAGGAAAGGTATCAGCATCTTCCTCTTTTCCTTGATGACATTGACATGTTCTACATAAGCGGGCATCAATGTCTTTGACTCAACAATTTGCAACAGTGGTAAAATTTGATTGTTGGAGAACGGTCAAACTTTGTTATACCTAATGTCATGTTCAGGTTTGTTTACTTTTTGGGTTTTCACCACTTCTTGTGGTAATTGCATGTTGGGAGTCTCAATCTTGGAGTCCTGGGTTAATGTGCCATTTTGATATTTGCCTCCCACCAACTGGTGAATATTGTACGTCTAACTAAGTTGGATTAACAGCTTGAGACTATGAAAGGATGTTACTAGTGAGACAAGCGATAGAAATCCATGGATAGGTACTTTGGCTGGAGGATTTGACTGAAATACTGTTTAAAATGGCAAACTCATTGATTACAAAGAAAAATATGACTATTCATGTAATTTTGTCACTCCTGTTTTGAAATATTTTTGATACATGACCAAATGAAATAGTTACAATTCATGAATTGGAATTATTTCAACCCATTCCCAAATAATATTACCATTTGACAAATCTAATAGAAAAAGCTTGGGAAAACATCTATGCTAAAGAAGAAAATGCTTATGTGCTACATTGTGTAAAAAAAGAACTGTATAAAGTTTTGCCATTAAGGAAAGGGAAGATGTCACTACTTTCAGAGTAGATGCAATGCTTTATGAAAAATCATTACATTTATTGTGCATTTTGTTCTCTAGAGCGTTATGTTATGTTGCATTATGTAGATACTAGACTGTACTAATTTCTGTCTTCTTGTTTCAGAACTAGAAATGGCAGGCATGTAGACTTGCATGAATTACCCCCCTTTACTACCAAAATATCTTTATTTTATTCTAGCACGGGAAAAATGCTTGCCTCACAGAAAAAAACAGCCAACAAATCTCTTATTACTTTCTCTATGTTATTTTAGAAATACTATTATATCAAGAATTATTAACCCATTACCACACAGTAACTCCTTTGGATGCCCTACAAAATAATGGCTTGGAAAGCTTTCTCTCACAAGCACCTCTCAAACATAAAGATATTCACAAGTGATTAAAAAAGATTCCCCTTGAAATAAATTTTAGTTTATGGTGGCTTTGAAATCTTTGTGTTTGTTACAAATCTTGAAGCTTTATTATAGCAGCTCCCTTTTCAATCTAATTGTTTTGTTATACAGTGCTCGAAAGAATGAAAATATCATGCCTATTATATCAAGTTTAGAATGTGCACAAATCACCATTTTATTGTTTTGCATCAATGTTTACAAGCGTTTTCTTATCAGGCCCTCAAATCCAATTCTTTTTGGGGGAAGACTTTATAGATAATCAGAGCTTGATTTTATACATTTAGATCTACTGACTTAAGTTTGCAGGGCTTTTTTTCAGGGTTGGGGGAAGACACCTGACGCTGGTAAAAAGGGGAAAAATCACATGCAGCATCCTAGTTTTGGGGAAAATTGTATAATATAGAAATAGTACTCTTGATAGGCTAAAACCCTCTTATACCCACTACTGTAGACTTGAGAACCAGCAAGGCTGGTTTAAAAAGCTACATCAATTGTGGAAAAGGTTTCCTTTTCATTTTATTTGGGTGCATAGTGTGATTTTTATGCTCCCCGAAGGGAGAGCATATAGTCGCCGCTTTGTCTGTCCGTCCGTCCGTCCGTCATTCCGTCCGTCCGTCCGTCCGTCTGTCCGAAGTGATATCTCCATAACCCTTGGGCCAGATCAAATGAAACTTACCATGTGAACTCCCTTTGACATAATGCCGATGTACTTTTCCCGGTTTTTGGATTTGAGGCCTCGTCATGGGAAAAGGGGACTTAAGTTAAAATAGAGTTTTTCTCTAATTTCTCCTAGTCTAATTGTCAGAACTTGATGAAATTTCATATTTGAGTAGTAAATCAGATGCTCTTGACAATAAACCTTGCGAAATTTGGGTATAAAAATTATGTCATGCAAAAAGGGGGCTTAACTTTATGTTAGCTCTGCATGGCATACATTTATTGTGACAATGCCTTATTCGGGGAGCATTGTCCGTCTCTGACGGCTCTTGTTTAAAATTTGTCTTGGGTTTTAGAGGGGAAAATTTATACTTTGGGGAAAAAAGTGGATTATTTCTGGAGGGGAAGACGCTGGAAACCAGTGTCACTTTCTTGAGGGGAAAAACCCCTGGTTTGATACACTCTAAACGGAAATCATGATTCTTTCATTCTTTTGAGCTGTATACTTTGTTTTGTTTGCATTGTGAAAATTGATTTTTCTTAGACAGTATAATTGTACAGTATTAATTTGATTACAAGCTCCTTGAGTTAATTTTAAAAATCTTAGGCTGAATTTGCTCTAGCAGGCTGTGCAGAATGAGGTCATACTGCATGTATTTGAATGCTGATCTCGTTCTATGCTCTCTATATTCGAGGATTAATTAAGCTACAATATAAGCTGAGATTAACAATATTAAAAGGTATCACAGACATTAAAATCATTATTGCTCTCATGTGTTTTGTAGAGGGAATAAATCATTGAGATAAAACAAGAATTTACAGATTATCATAACACTTCCCCCTCACTCCTAACTTTATTATACACAATGTAACAGGAGACACACATTATTTATATATCTCTCTCTTTACTCGTTTCCCAAACAGCAATAATTCAGACTGTTCCGATTTGAAAGCTGCTGCAGATGACAAGTGGATGCTGGTGAGGATTTGTCTACAAAATAGCACAGAAAATACTGAGGCAAAAGTTGAAAATGCTGGTCATCAACATTTTCTTCTCTTACCTAATTGTTTTCAAAAAAATATTCTGAAGGGGATGTCAAAACCAGATCTTGTTTGAGAAAGTTTATTCCTTCAGAATTGCCCAAATTGCTGAAAAAGCAAAATGGATGTTACCGGGACAGAATAAACTTTAATTCAACAGAACAGATTGTTGACTGAACAAAAATGAAGCTCCATCCAAAAAGCTTTAGTTTGTTATTGTCGCTGCATGATTTTAAATTTTCAGCTTTTACCTCGTTCATTCTGCTATATGTACACTCCTTATTGGATTTTTTTGGGGGTACCAGATGTTTTTTTTTGTGGTTAAAGCAAGGCCATTGTAATATTGTGCATAGTGAAAGCGCTGTATGCTTCAAATGCATGTAGATATGCTTACTTTGAATTAACATTGATTCTCTGCCTTGCCCTCTTTGTAAATTACACTGTGACATTTCAACTCTATAAATGAAGTCGTCAGCACTTTGGTGTGTTCGAAGACAGTGACATTCAAATTATTCTCTCACAGTTTACAAGAAAATAGTGCAATTCTTGTCTGGAGGTCATTAATAGTAAAATTTTTCTAACAACACCAAGACAAAAGACACCTTTTATCACAATGCATGGTTATAAAAATGGAGATTGTAAATTAATTAATCAATTCCTTGAGCATTTTTTAGTATCAAGACCTGACCTGTTAAGGTCAAATGTCAAGGTAATGTTCTGAAAAAGTTCTTTTATATTCAGTGTTTAACTACTACATCTTGTTTTGTCTGGTTTCAAACTTCTAAATTCCCTCTTATTAATTTTAGCCCATTACCTCACAGTGACACCTTTTGACGACCGCGTTTTTTTAACAAATATAAAGACTTGAGAAATCATAGAGGAAAATGAAGAAATTGCTTGTGACAAGCAATTTCTTCATTTCCATCAGTATTTTCTTCCCAGCTTAACCAAAAAATGTCAATTCCATCATTTCAAATCGTTGTCTGCAACATCGATGAATTTGGAGTCTTAAATTTTGTCATTTGGTTTAATGGGTTTAAGTTAAGCGTTTGTATTTCAGTAAGCAGTAAGTGGTGGGGTAGTAAGCGTCTAGACTACATGCTGTACTGTCCAGAAGTTCTACACTCCTTCCCCGTCAAGGCTCTACCTCCGTTGTTTCACGCCAGCTTCTGGGAGTCGACAGATGTCGCCGCTTTTGTCTTACGGCAGGTATGTTGTTGTTGTTGTCCTTTACCCTTGATAATTAACGATTGTAATGCTAAAGAATCATTTGACCAAGCTTTTGAGGACTGTTGTCCTTTGACCCAAGGAAGTGTTACGTTTTGGGATCAAAGGTCAAGGTCAGAATTAAACTAAATACAAGAGCTTTGTAACATTGATACATGGGCATTTTAACAAACACATCTTGTTTGTTGATTTGAGTATTTGTTCAACACATTAAACCTTTTTCAAGTTATTCTCACTTTTGAGGTCTTTAATGGAACAAGCTTTTGAAAATGCTGAGAGATGTATGAAGTAAATGCAAAGAAAATGCATTTACTTCTCCAAATACTATTGAATAAAATGTTTGCAAGAAAGATTTGCCTTTAGCAAATTAGTTTTAAATCTACTTGTCTAACATTTTCATCTGCAGATTCTTCATCAAGATTTAGTGTTTGGAGACTTCACAGATTCAGATACCATGCCAACGCCCTTGTCTCCAGGGTCAAATCTAGATGAAGGTCAAGTACCAAAAGAGAAATGGCTGAAACGTAGAACCATGTACAAGGTCAAGGTAAATCAGATGTTCTTGTTATGTCTTTTAGCTCAAAGTTTTGTGAATATTTGTTTTAGATATTCTAAACTTAAAATCTTAGGGTGGTCAATATCTTTTTTGACATTTAGCAAAAGTAATTTTTATCACACCATAGGAATTACAGCTAGAAGCTTATGTTAGTCCCTCTTGGTGTTGCATCCTGGAAAGTACACCATCACATGTACCAAATGTATGGGCTAATAAAAAGTCCAAGATGAACCTCTGCTAGCAGGGATCAAACTCGCAACTTATTGGTCATGATGAATACTCCACACTCCACCTCTCGACCACAAACACTCTCAGCATTTACCAATCAGCGATGTGAGATGAGCAGCTGGGGGCTCTGGCTGTTTGTTTTGCTTGTATTGATTGAAAGAGATTGTGCACAGTCTGTAATGATACAGCTGAAAGATTGCTGATTGTTGGATCACATTAAATTCAATTAATTAATTAATCCTACTCCTAAAATTTTATGATTCAATCCAACGATAATTATTCTTTCTTTTCCCAGAATCTGCAGCCGAATCATCGAGGTAATGATGTAATAGTTGTAGAAGATCGGCCACAAGTACTTCATGCCAAGTTTATGTACGGCCCTCTAGATATGACATCACTATCAGGGGAAAAGGTAAGGCTAAGATCAGAATGTTGTTGTAAATCACTAGAATCTGCAGTCTTCTTTTATCCATTGTTTTTCCCAGCTCAATAAGCTGTAGGTGGCCCCATTATGTCAATCAGTTTAAAGTAGCATTAGTATCCGTAGGCCCAAATCCCTTATGATCCACAGAAGTTGGCTTTTAGCATGTTGTCGCACCGTTTATAGACTTTATAAGACAGAATACAAGATTCATACAGCAAATGACATAAATCGATAATCATGCAGCGGTGTAAAGATATGTAAAATATTCAAAGTGGGCAGATACTGCCAGATAGTGTTTACAAAATGATGTGATATTGGGTTTTAAATCCGTCGTAATCTAAGCCAATACAGATCAGACAGAGCTGACATTTGGCACAGAGGAAAATTAAAGGCCATATTTCATTTATGTACAGTTATTTTTACAGCAAATTATCCAGAAAATAAGTAAGTAACAGTAAATGTGTATCTTTAACCCATTACCAAACAACAAAATTTTAAACATGTCCAAATTCAAAGATGTTGCAGATGATACTGTGAAGTGAATAAGTTTAAAGATTCTTTGCTCTTTTGGGGTAGAAAACATTCTGGTAAATGAAGAAATTGCTTGTTGCAAGCAATTTCTTCATTTTCCACAATGTTTTTCAAAGTATTTTTCTTCAGGGAAATCAAAAAGTCAATGTATTAGAATGGGTTAGTGTGCCAACACCAATTTGTCCCCAAAATCTGTAATAGATTCACTATGCTTTTACTAAATCAATGTAAACCAAATATTGTCACCAAATAAGCAATTTTTGGGTATTGCATGTTTAAACTGTGAAGTAAAACTGTTTTGGAAATAGAGGAAGTAACTCATATTTCCTTGATATTTTTCTTACCTTTTATTTTGGGGCTTTTCAAAGCTAGAAGTTGTTTGAGAAAGGACGAAAGTTGAGAATAAGTCTTCATGTTTTACAAATAATTTTTATGCTGTTTATGTTTAGTCAATTAGCAGGGATCTGGTTAAAGGGCCCTTAAGGTAATGTGGAACACCATGTATAAATATCAGTTTGTACTTGATGATAGTTTAATCAGGATCAATGCTTATCCCCAAGAGTTACTACATGTAATGAAGAGACTGTTAGAGAACAACCTGGATCTTTATCAGACTGTGTGTAAGTACAGACTGATCTGTATGATTGTATGATATTTTGACAGACGGACATACATGTGATGTCTTCGTCGGGAGAATGGACGTTGATGGGTACAGAGGTGACTGACGGACATGGTCGACTGACGTTCCAGATACCAGGGGAGAAGCAACTCAGTCAGGGTATACATCCAGTCAAAATGGTGGTCAGGTAATGTCGTCAGATATCGTTACCTGTTAGTCTTTTATTGAATGAACCAATCTGCTTAACCTTCTTTACCAGACAACCAAAATTGGGAATTATGTAAATTGAATTGTTTTACGGAGAATGAATTTTACTTGTTTTTAGTAAGATATACATTATACAGATGAAAAGGAGAAGATAATTGTTACAAACATTCCTTTGTTTTAGCCATCAGAACCAGGGATTACAAAAATAATAATTCTTCAGACTTTTCCAATTTCAAAACTCTTACCAATTACCGAAATTGGACAAAAATGATATGAATAACAAAATGTGTACAATATAACATTGAAAATATTGAGGGAAGAGGCAAATATGTTTGCAGTCCTCCTACAATTTTTGCTTGTTTATAAGAAATTCTGCTTCAACAGCAAGAGAGGGGTCTAAATTTAATTCAACATTATATCAGTCTGATTCAAAAATACCATGCTGAATTGAGGTTTAGTTATGACATGATTTACGAATGTGACCAACAATATGCAGTGGCATATTATGGCAATGGTACTCTTTGATAAGTTTGTGTTTAGCACCAATTTGTTACAGACAACAATTTCAAGTGTATGAAATTTTGATAAAATTTTGGGATAAAAAACATTGTGGGAAATTAAGAAGTTGCTTGTCACAAGCAATTTCTTCATTTTCCATGATGTTTTCCATAATCTTTATCTTGTGGGGCATCAAAAGGTGTCACTATGTGGTAATGGACCATGCAGTGGCATATATCATAACATTGATTCTGTTGTTGTACAATTTCAGAGTAGACCACACGACAGCAGATTTATTTCTGGCAGTATTACCAGCTAAAACCGAGACTGTAGTGTTCAGTATAGATGGATCATTTACTGCCAGTGTGTCTATTATGGGGAAAGATCCTAAAGTCAAACCTGGTGCAGTCGATGTTGTCAGGTAATACATACCCACAACATAGGGTTTGGAATTAAAATAACAAAGTTAGAATGTCTTCACCCCCACTTATCTGTAGTCCTGCCAGTATACAGGGATCTCTAACATTTATTGGAGACTGTTTACATTTTGCAAAGAACTCCATACCTGAATATGTCTTTACAAATTATGACAGGTTAGTCGACTAATACAACAATAGAAGAAAATGCTTATTATCAGAGTTAAATTGGTGGGTATCTATGGATATTAAACAATTTTTTGTTTTCCTCCTTTTCCGTAGTAGATTAAAAATTTTGATATCAGGATCTATCTGATTTTTGTGATCAGTGAGCTCCTCTATAAATTCTTTCGTCTGCTTGGTATAATTGTATCATCTACATATCAGAACCAGTAATCTAGTGAATCTGGTTATGCAGTTTCAAGATATTGTTATATACAAAAAGTTAAAAATGAATGTTAAATTATGAATAATTCTAAACAGTTCCACTTACACTAAAATATGAATGTCATTTAGAATAGCTTTTAATTATACCCCCGCAAACGAAGTTTGAAGGGGGTATACTGGAATCAGCCTGTCGGTCCAGTGGTTGGTTGGGTGGTTTGTCTGTTTGTCTGTCTCCAAATCTTTGTTCGGACAACTCCTCCTACACTTGTTGACCGATTTAGTTCATACTTGGCACAAGTGTTCATTGTGATCTGTAGATGTGCAAGACGCAAATTTCACTAAAATCGGACCGATACTTTCTGAGTTATGGCCCCTGATTTGACCAAAAAATGCTTGTCCGGATAACTCCTCCTACACTTGTGGACCGATTTAGTTCATACGTGGCACAAGTGTTCATTGTTACCTGTAGATGTGCAAGACGCAAATTTCACGGAAATCGGACCGATACTTTCTGAGTTATGGCCCCTGATTTGACCCAAAAATGCTTGTCCGGCCAACTCCTCCTACAGTTACTGTCCGATTTGCTTCATACTTGGCACAGGTGTGCATTAGGACCTGTAGATTTGCAAGACGCAAATTTCATGGAAATTGGACCGATACTTTTTGAGTTATGGCCCCTGATTTGACCCAAAAATGCTTGTCCGGCCAACTCCTCCTACAGTTACTGTCCGATTTGCTTCATACTTGGCACAGGTGTGCATTAGGACCTGTAGATTTGCAAGACGCAAATTTCTTGAAAATCGGACCGATACTTTTTGAGTTATGGCCCCTGATTTGACCCAAAAATGCTTGTCCGGCCAACTCCTCCTACAGTTACTGTCCGATTTGCTTCATACTTGGCACAGGTGTGCATTAGGACCTGTAGATTTGCAAGACGCAAATTTCACGAAAATCGGAATGATACTTTCTGAGTTATGGCCCCTGATTATACCCCCCACCTACGAAGTAGAGGGGGGTATATTGGTTTCACCATGTCTGTCTGTCTGTCCGTCCGTTACACAGTTGTTGCCCATGACCCAAGGAGGTGCCCTATTGTTTTTGGGTCACCAAGGTCAAAGGTCAAGGTCACAATCGGACTTTGTTTAAAATCCGTTTCCGTGCTCTAAGTCATGAACCGGTTGACCTAGGATCATGAAACTTTACACAGTTGTTGCCCATGACCCAAGGAGGTGCCCTATTGTTTTTGGGTCATGAAGGTCAAAGGTCAAGGTCACAATCAGACTTTGTTTAAAATCCGTTTCCTTGCTCTAAGTCATGAACCGGTTGACCTAAGATCATGAAACTTTACGCATTTGTTGCCCGTGACCCAAGGAGGTGCCCTATCGTTTTTGGGTCACAAAGGTCAAAGGTCAAGGTCACAATCAAACTTTATTTAAAATCCGTTTCCGTGCTCTAAGTCATGAAATGGTTGACCTAGGATCATGAAACTTTACACAGTTGTTGCCCATGACCCAAGGAGGTGCCCTTTTGTTTTTGGGTCACAAAGGTCAAAGGTCAAGGTCACATTCGGACTTTGTTTAAAATCCGTTTCCGTGCTCTAAGTCATGAACCGGTTGACCTAGGATCATGAAACTTTACACAGTTATTGCCCGTGACCCAAGGAGGTGCCCTATTTTTTTTGGGGGTCATGAAGGTCAAAGGTCAAGGTCACAATCGGACTTTGTTTAAAATCCGTTTCCGTGCTCTAAGTCATGAACCGGTTGACCTAGGATCATGAAACTTTACACAGTTGTTGCCCATGATCCAAGGAGGTGCCCTATTGTTTTTGGGTCACAAAGGTCAAAGGTCAAGGTCACAATCAAACTTTATTTAAAATCCATTTCCGTGCTCTAAGTCATGAACCGGTTGACCTAGGAGCATGAAACTTTACACAGTTGTTGCCCATGACCCAAGGAGGTGCCCTATCGTTTTTGGGTCACGAAGGTCAAAGGTCAAGGTCACAATTGGACTTTGTTTAAAATATGGTTCCATGCTCCTTTAAAGAACCTTTTGGCCTGTAGCACTTTTTTCAGTGACAAGGCGCTAGTGGGGGGTATTTGTCCGCTTTGCGACAGTTCTAGTTTGACCAAAAAATGCTTGTCCGGATAACTCCTCCTACACTTGTGGACCGATTTAGTTCATACTTGGCACAAGTGTTCATTGTCACCTGTAGATGTGCAAGACCCAAATTTTATGGAAATCGGACAGATACTTTTTGAGTTATGGCCCCTGATTTGACCCAAAAATGCTTGTCCGGCCAACTCCTCCTACAGTTACTGTCTGATTTGCTTCATACTTGGCACAGGTGTGCATTAGGACCTGTAGATTTGCAAGACGCAAATTTCTTGAAAATCGGACCGATACTTTTTGAGTTATGACCCCTGATTTGACCAAAAAATGCTTGTCCGGATAACTCCTCCTACACTTACTGTCCAATTTGCTTCATACCTGGCATAGGTGTGTATTAGGACCTGTAGATGTGCATGACGCAAATTTCAGGGAAATCTGACATTTACTTTCTCAGTTTTGGCCCTTGATTTTACCAAAAAATGCTTGTCCGGACAACTCCTCCTTTAGTTACTGTCCGATTTGCTTCATACTTGGCACAGGTGTGCATTAACTTCTGTAGATGTGCAAGACACACATTTCATGAAAATCAGACCAACACTCTCTGATTTATTGCCCCTGATTTGACAAAAATGCTTGTCCGGACAATTCCTCCTATAGTTACTGAACAATTTGTTTCATACTTGGCACAGGTATGCATTAGGACCTGTATATATGCAAGATGCAAAATTCATGGAAATCACACCGATACTTTCTGAGTTATTGCCCCTGATTGGACCAAATTTCAAGAAAATCGGATTGACAATTTCTGAGTATGGTTCCTCATTCAACAAAAACGCTTGTCCGAACAAAGGTGGTGGCAGGGGTATTTTTATCACCTTCAGTGATAGATTTCTAGTTTGGATTGGTCTAAATTTTGGACATTTGAGGAAGCTATTGTTCGTAATTCTTCACCTGAACCTGACCCTGGTTTCTCAAAAAAACTTTAGTACTTTTCTCAGACTCAAATCTTAGCACCGTGCTCAAATCGCACAAAATCCATGTGAACTTTAATCGAATACCCTGCAACGTTTGAGAGTATTCCATTGAAGTTGAGCATGTTCTCATGAGCATATACTTAAGTTTTTTCGAGAAACCGAGACCTGGTCTAGGTGATTGCATGCTTCAATGGTTTTCTAAATACGAGGGTTGTTTGATAAATTCGCTGAATTATTCTGTAATTCAAAATTGTGATTGAATATCAAAGTTAAATTTGTTTCGTGATAAACCTTAACTATTCGTTAGTAAATATGCCAAATATCATTATCACATGTTTACAAATAATTTCTAGAGATACCATGTATTGCCGGTTGCCTTACGCCAGAGCATCACGTAACATCACGCCGCCGTAAGTGACGTCCGGTCTGTAAAAATCATAACTAAACGACCCATTGACTCTTTCGATATAGTCTTCGGCAGCAGTTTTTAAGTTCCTGTCTATGCGGTTTAACTCTGATTTAATGTTTGACATGATAAACTTCTAGCGGTTTCTTTAGTTCGTGAGAATTTTCGATATGCTGGCCAATGAATTATGATATTAGTTTCGTTATGTTTAGGAATGGAATGTGCCTAGAGTTTTACATACTTAAACATATTTCTTTCTTTGTTTCGGGATTATGGTAAGGAAGTCGCATTTCGCAAGTCGTTACAATTTTATCTAAGAAATTGTCACAACCAGACTCATAATGCACTAGAATATCACAAGACAAGAACAGTTAAAAGACTGAACATGATTCTGCTAGTCGACATCTCGTAGAAGACAAGAAGCCAACCTACTGGATTTTTTTGACATAATCGTTCAACTCCTGTACAAATACGATAAACGACTTAATTAGTTCGAAAAAAGACATCTTTACAGCCATAACCCGTACAGTCAAGCGCCTATCCGCCCAGACAAGCTGCCCTTCACAAGCACTTGTACCCTGACTGACTGAATGGTTTGGTCTAACCGGCTTGCCATCATCATGTTCTGATGTTTTGTCTGTATTCAAGCGTCCATGCCACTTCAATGCAAATGTTTTTTTTCCACATATCGACACATTCAGCGACTTGCCCATTTCTCTCAATGTATACTGTAGGCGATTTCTCTAACCAAACACAAAACATCTCGACGGCGCGCCATCATGTTATAAGATGACGTCAGTTTTCTTCCACGATTTGCTAACGACATGATCTTGAAAACGCTGTGTACATGTCATTTCTTTTAAATAAAAAAAGACAAATTTTCAGAAAATCACTACACATTGTCAACCAAACGCAAGCTTAATTTCCATGGTTCTGGTGCGCACGGTTATGGTGCACCGGCACGATTTTCATTTACACAATTGTTTCAAAACTGACCAAAGGCAACGTCGCGTATATGGGTTGCTATGGAGACCAAAAAAGGTGCATAGGAGTGGGTAAATTTTATTGTCGTTATACCCCCAAATTTATGTAATGATTTTCTATACGTGGGTGTAATTTCATAATTTTTGAACTCAAAATAAAGAAATGAGAAACAAATTCCGCGAATTTATCAAACAACCCTCGTATATCTTTGAGACTGTCCGTCGTATATTCTGCACGAGCAACATGTGCAGAATACAGTTACAATGCTTACTAAAACTATTGACTCTGCTTGACAGTGTACGGGCGAGTATTGATTATTCCGCGTCACAATTACCCATTGAATATTAGTCTGGTTCAGGTCAATATTGACAGACTATACATAGCAATTTTTCGCTTCTATTTCAGACACTGGCAGGAGTTAGGCTATCTGATCCTGTATGTAACAGCGCGTCCAGATATGCAGCATAATAAAGTACAAGCCTGGCTGGCCCAGCATAACTTTCCTCATGGCATGCTTGCATTTATGGACGGATTCTCAAAGGATCCACTCAGACAGAAATTCTCCTACCTGAAGGGCTTACAAACTGATGTAAGTATTAGTGATATTTTATAAAATGATAAATTGACCTGCTTCTAATTGGAAAGCATCATCAGAAACTTAGATTCTTGTGTTATGCTACATCAACTGCTTGGACAAGTAGCAGTAGCAATTAAAACCTTTAATCAATCAAGGAAAATTCATACAAAATGGCTTAGCAAACAGTCCAATCAGACAAGTGCTGTCTTAAGTCATTAAGTTGCCAATAACTACTAGAAGGTCAACTACAACACAGAGAAGTGTTTTGTGATTTGCCCATCAGAAAAAATTGAAAAAAGCATTGAACAGACAGTGTGAAAGCGAGGAAAATTCTTGTGTATTCTAAAGCCTTCCTAATAGAGGCGTCTTTGTTTGAGAAAGGGTTGTTACCATTGTGAATGTCTGACAATGGATTGAGACTTTTAAAAATACACATGTTAAATATATATTTTCCATATTTATTTCAGTCTGAGCTGTCATTCAGAGCAGGTTACGGATCTAACAAAGATATAAACGGTTACAGAGAGTTGGGCCTGAAGAAAGAACAGATATTTATTGTGGGAAAATCAAATAAAAAACAGCAGAATTTAGCCTCGGTAAATAAAATATGATTCTATTTCCTTTCACCTGTATTCATACTGATACTATATTATATACAAGCACAGATTAATCAAATGGATTTAACTCATTACCAGATGGAACAATTTTAGACTTTCCAATTTCAAAGATTGTGCAGACAACAATTTCAAGAGATTGAGATTTTACATATATTGGTCTTATTCGGTAGAAAAGGTGTTGAAAATGAAGAAATGGCCTGTCACCGGAAATTTCTTTATTTTCTCAAATGTTTTCCAAAGTCTGTATGTTTTGGGAGTCAAAAAGAGTCAATATGTGGGAACCGGTTAAAGACTTTTTAAATGCAGTTTGGGCATATTGTGGTGACTGGAGCACCTATATATGGATTCCTGGCAACCACAGCATCTGACCTGAGTCTCCAGCTGCTCATCCCACTTAGATAATTTATAAACAAATAATCCATTCTTGAGAGACAAATGACTCGTCAAATGTCAGACAGAATATTGGCTGACCTGGGGTATAAAGCCATGATCCCTGAATAAAAAGGTCATAAGCAGAGCTTGAAAATCTAGAAAAAAAATGTTTTACAAATCATGGCTTTTTAGCGAGCCGGGACTTTATGTCCAGGGAGCTAATGTCACAGCCCTAGTGTCGGTGTCGCGTACCGTCCCGTCACGTCTTCACTTGAAAAACTTTAACCTGGTCTATATCTCAGGCACTATTAGAGATACAGCCTTGATATTTCATACAAGGATACATCTCGACAAGACCTTTCATTTGGGACTTTGACCTAGTGACCTTGACCTAGGAGTTTGACCTACTTTTGAAAAACTTTAACCTGGCCTATATCTCATGCACTATTATTGATAGAGCTTTGATATTTCACACATGGATACCTCCTGCCAAGGCCTTTCATTTGGGACCATGACCCTTGACCTTGTGACCTTGACCTTGGAGTTTGACCTACTTTTGAAAAATTAGCTGTTTTTGTGACAAGCTCCCGTATAGGCGAGCTACGTTGTCCGCGGACAACTCTTGTTAACAAAAACCTTGTAACTGCAGCTTAAAACAAGCTGCTGTTACAAGGTTTTTGTTGAAAAGCAGCAAAATATTTCTACTTTGTTTTCCAGTTTATTAGTGCAGGATATGCTGCCCATCTAGAAGATCTCATGCAGCCCGGAGCGTCACGACCCGCCAGTGGTAACGGCATCTTTCTGCTGCGGAAAAGCTGCTTCAGTCTACCCTCCATGGAGAAACGTCAGTCAAAACGGCCCGTATCACACACAGCATCTAATCTTGAAGCGTCAGGATTCATGCGCCAGGAGAGCGCCAACACACAAACATTGATCAGTGTAAACGATCAAGGAAACACTATGTTACAGCCAGTGCAGCCTAGTTTTGGGTCAGCTGTGAGAGCGCGGGGAACCTCTCCACGACCAAAAATGACCTTCGACCCACCTAGATGATACTGTTATCTTGTTTGTTAACACTCTCCCTGATAATTTTTTTTTAGATTGTCCCAGCTTTAGCCCTACTCCCAAATTTAGACTAGTCCAAGATGAAAGCCAACAAAAAGGACAAAATCTATGTTGATTAACCCATTACCACATTTGACTCCTCATAAGATAAAGGCTTTGGAAAACATTGTTGAAAATGAAAAGATTGCTTCTGACAAGCAATTTCTTCTTGTCTTCCACATTGTTTTCTACCAAGGTAGACTAAATAGGTAACAATCTATTCACTTATTATTTAAAAATTAGCCGAGACTTACCTGTTAAGTTGAAGGATAATTGTAATTCTAGAAGTACAACGATATGAGTGAGGAGACAAAATGAGAAGTGGTCCGCACATGCGCATCAGTATTTACAGCCCATATTTGGAATGATACCAACATACTGGATCATCTGAACTTTGTAAGAAGTACAACTGTTGGGCGGGTGGGAGGCATTTTGTCTCCTCACTCATATTGTTGTACTTCTAGAATTACAATTATCCTTCAACTTAACAGGTAAGTCTCGGCTAATTTTTAAATTCTAAGACGACAACGATAATTTCGTTCGTAACAAAATGAGACTTTAAAGCCATCATGACAAATATGAGATAAGAAAAGGCACTGACCTTAAATACGCAAAACAGCATTAGGAACTTGATTCTCTGAACGAATTTCTTTGTCATAGAATTTGGAGAATGTTTGCTTGTTACTCCAGCCCGCTGATTTCATGATGTCTGTAATCGGTACATCCATTTGCCTAGCTTTTGATGCAAAAGCAGCACGAACTGAATGTGGTCCGAATATCGTTATATCAATGCCTGCTCTGCATATTGTAGTCTCTATCCATCTAGCTATAGTGTCTTTGCTGACAGGTTTATGGGGCTTACAATAACTTATCAGCAGTCTTGAATGTTCTGCATGCCTCAACTCTTTTGTTCTCACTAAATATTCTTTTAAAACTGTATAAACACACAACCTCCTGTCTAGAGGATAAGCTTTTAACTGAAACTGAGAAAAATCGGCACCTGGTCGACTTTGTTTAATAGTACTATCTAATGTAAAAATGAACTGTGTAGGTAACTTTTTTAACTTTTTAACTGATAACAAATGAAGTGTTTGACAACGCGCTGTATTCACAAGAGCCATAAACATTGTCAGTTTTAATGTAAGGTCTTTAAGGCTGATTTTTCTAACCGGTGACAGTTTTTTAAGGTAAATCAAGACTTTATCAACATCCCATATATGTGAATATCTGCTGACTGATGGTCTAAGATTAAATACACCCTTCATAAATCGCACTACTAAAGGATGCGCTCCTGCAGATATACCATTGAAAGTTATGCCAAGTGATGACAATGCCGATCTAACCGTATTAAGCGCCGAGTATCCTAAACCATTGTTGATCTGTTCAGTTAGAAATTCAACAACGTCATATACAGAAACTGAAATCTGATCAATCTGCCGTCGACCACAGAACAAAAACCATCTTGATATATATGTTGTTGCCGTTTCGCCGATTTTTCCGGCTTCTTTGTTGCCTCGTCATGTTTTTTGCCATCCGCCATGATAAAAGGAAAGAAGGCACACACGTGTGACGAAACTCGCACCACTAAAAAAGTCAATGCTACTACGAAAAAACACGAATATTCAATACCGATGGCCAGAACGACACCTCGGAACGAATAATTTTCGATGGCCACAAAGGACACCTCGAAAAACTTGCGTAATAAGTGAAAAACTGATAAAATTTGCGCTACAAAGATAATAGCGTCAAATTTTCCGCCATTACGGAAGCCACTGATGCGCATGCGCGGACCACTTCTCATTTTGTTACGAACGAAATTATCGTTGTCTTCTTAGAATTGTCCTCTGCAACATCTTTGAATTAGTCCAAAATTTTGCTGTCTGGTAATTGGTCAAGATAGAATAAGTGTGCAATCTACCTCAATGTTGGACTTGGCCTTCTCTAATGGAGACGTCAAAATCAGGTTTTGTTTGGGAAAGGTCTAACGGAAATAGATCTAGATGCTTCTCATAATTAGAGAATATACATTTGAAGATCAGCTTTTCATCAGCGGGAGATCAAAAATCTGTAACTAAAACTTGAAAAAACTTAAGTTACAAGTTTTAATCTCCCATTGAAGAATTCCTATTTTCCTTATCTAGCATATCTATGGTTTAATCCCATTTCGTCTACTCCCAATTCGTCTACTCCCAATTCGTCTACTATTTTTGACATAAGTCCCATTTCGTCTACTCTTCTATACTTTGTCAATCAATATGTTATCAAATGATTTTTTATCAAAATGTTTGCATTTTTATTTCATTTGTGAATATATTGACTTAATTTATTTTCTTAAATCAAAAATAATGTTGTTTATTGATGATTTGACATGAAAGTAGACGAGTTGGGACAGTAGACGAATTGGAACTCAATGCACTTAAAATACAGTAGACGAAATGGCAGTAGACCAATTTGGATGTTACCACATTTATATGAACATCCAAACCAGGACTTGTATGGGGAAGGGTTGATGTATGCTACAGTATATGATATCATTGTTAGAACTCGATAGAGCCTGTCGTCGCTTTGCAACAAAAACCTCGTAACTGCAGCTTGTTTTAAGCTGCAGTTACAAGATTTTCGTTGAAAAGCAGCGATGTTACCTTATTTGGCAGCTTATTACTTTTGAAGCTGATTTTTGTATAGCTTTGATTGCAAAACTGATTTCTTGAAGCTACTGTAGATTGATTGTATTTACAGATATATTGGTGCAATACAAAGGTGCATCTAAAATATAACTTATTTAACCCCAGCAAAACAAATGTTTTCGAGGGTATACTGGATTCAGTCTGTCTGTGTTCAAAATGATAAAGATTTTGTGTCGAGAACTCCTCTTATCCATTAGTGAGGAAATTTTGTCCAAATATTGATAATGTTTGAAGTATTTCAAAACATTATATCTTTTATGTTTCAACTTTCACTGATTTCCCATTTGAACTTTAACTTTTTTTGGGTGTTATTCTACAAATTATCCTGACAAATGTAGTGACCTGGGTATATTATCACCTTTAGTGATAGATTTTTAGTTCTTTCTCGACTTGAGATTTTTGGCTTTCACTGTTTTCCAAGGAATGAAAAGCAGCTGTTAGCAACAAAAAAGATACTCATAGATATCATAAGGATTTGTGCTACATTTAATACATTTTCAGATATTCTTTTTGATGAAAAATGTCAATGTTTGTCTGAATGATGAGATTTTTTCTCCGTTTAAAATTTTGTTTTTTAAAATGTGTGTCTTTCATCTATTGTTGAGTTTTTCCTTGCATAGATATTGTTTTGTTTCAGACAAAAAGGAGAAAAAAGTTTATCTTTACTAAGATACCAAAGATATTTAATAAATAATTTATATAGAATCTTAATATAGGGTTAAATACATTAATTAATTTTGAATATAAATCAATCTTTGTTGAACATTTTATTTACGTAAAGTTAATTATATTGCAGAATTTTAGCATCTCTTACAGCTTCCAATATTGGTCTGTTTAAGATCTTTTGCTATGAAAGGGCTAAACCAAATTAACTCATTACCACACAGCGGCGCCTTGTGGTGGCACCCCACAAGTTGAAGGCTTTAGGAAACATTGTGGCAAGCAATTTCTTCATTTTCCACTATGTTTTCAACTCAAAAAGTCATCAAAATTCAAAATTTCACCACACTGAAAAAGTTGTTTGTAACTTCTTTCAATTTGGACAAGCTTAAAATTTTGTTGTCTGGTAATGAGTTATAATTATTTCCTTTTATGCTGTTTTAGACGAGAATTGAATAAAATCCATTGATTGAGCTTTTTCATTAAAATCTAGTCAGACTTGTTTAGAATTAGTTATTTACCAAAGGACCAAATTTAAGAGTATTGTGGCAGATGACAATGTAATTGTTACAAAAATCTTAAGATCTGAATATAACTGAAGAAAAGCAGCTACTGTATTTTTTTCTGTCAATGTTTTCTCATGTTAAATATATCTTGGTCATTGAAGCCAGTTTCATCTCAGCATTTCAGGCTATTTCTGTCTTACCGATGTCCTACAAAATGCTTTAGACATCTATTACATTACGTAAGTCTTGATAGACTTGTGATATGTGTGTTCTGTCCTGAATGTGTCATAGGACAATGGTAAGGTAACCCATTTCCAGATGGCAAAAATTTAGACTCTTAATTCAAAGATGCTGCAGACGACAATTTTTTCAAGTGAACGAAGTTTTAACGTTTTTTGGTCTTTGTAGAAAACATGATGGGAAATGTAGAAATTGCTTGTCTCAAGCAATTTCTTCCATTTTCCACAATGTTTTCCAAAGTCTTTATCTTAGGACCTCAAAATGCATCATTATGTGGGAATGGGTTAAATGTTTTGATGAAGCTGGCCCCTGGTTGGTTCTGTTTCGTTTAAATTATATTTGAAAAGATTTGTTTGTATGAGGTATTGTTTTTTCGCATAGCAAATACATTTAATCATGTTTCATTCGTTGGCCATACTTTATACTATATGAGAGGTTTGAGAGAAGTATTTATTATTAAACATATTTGTTGTACGCATTAGTTTTGTATTGATCTTGGTTCTTCATTATCAAACGGCAAAATTTTACTGGTCTAAATTCAAAGATAAGGCAGACGACAATTTCAAGTGAGTGAAATTTAAAGTTTTGGGGTCTTTTGGGGTGGAAAACATCGTGGAAAATGAAGAAATTGCTTTTCACAAGCAATTTCTTAATTTTCCACAATGTTTTCCATGGCCATAATTTTCAGGGGAGTCAAAAAGAGTCATCATGTGGTAATTAGTTTAACCCATCCCCCCAGAAAAGACATGGTTTTTATGTCCCATATAGAAAGTATTTACTAAAATACTGAGCAAAAAAAAAGAATATGCTTATAGCCAGAATGTTCTCCATTTGCCTAAATATTTTCTGATGCAAGAAATAGGATACAAATTATATCATTTTCAAAATACATTTTGTCATTTACAGCAGCTATTGGATCTCTAAGTTTTGGAAAGGATTAAACAGAGGTAGGTTTGATGCAGTAACAATGCATTTTCAAAACTTCTAACCTAAGGGTCACTTTCCTAAACAAGACCTGCTTTTGATGTACCTGGGAAAGATATTGTAAAATATCAGAGAAAATAAGAAAATGAGTGTTAATATGCTGACATTCTCTGCAATATATTCTGTTCTAAAAATATATAATAATTTCAAAATTTTGTTGTCTGCAATAGCCTTGAATTTGAACAGAAAAAACAGGAGGGAATAAGGGAAAGAGTTATTCCCTCCCTAATAAATTTTATCCTTTCGTATCCAATGACAAATTGTCAGAACAGATTTACTTATTATTTTGTTGTCTGCAACTTATGTCAACTTGGACTTGATACAAATAGTCTGAATTTTCTTACATCTATATTGTCAGACATCTGCAGTTACTACAAGAGGGGCCACTGCGATAATGCAGCGCATAGCATATCAGACTCTTGTGAGGTTCTGAGTTCAATCCCCAGTTGCAGCAAACATCCTTGTAGATATTTGTCTCCTACCAATGGCTGGATAAACCCTAATCATAAACATATGTGGTAAGCATATGGAGGCGTTAAACCCCATTCCATCAAGCAACTACTAGTTCTTTGAGAAATGATAAAAGAAGGCACATTTAGTAATGCATGAGAAACTATATATGAACACAAAATAACATAAAACATTTTATTAACATAAATCTTTAAATCACAAAACTTTGATTTTATAAAGAGACAGAACACAATAAAAACAAGAGCTTTGCAGAGCGGCGCATATACGCCCGAGAGGGGCTTGTCAGTAAAATTGGCCATTTTTTTTATTCAAGGGCAGATAATTCAAACATGAAAAGTTATCAAAATTTTGTTTGCACAACAAGACAACATAGAGATTCATTGTGGCTAGTTTGATTAAATTCTGGTTGAAACTGTAGGAGTTGTGCACAGAAGAAAATGGACAATTTTGAGAAAATGGGCATTTTTTCTTAAATTCAAGGGCAGATAATTCAAGAACGAAAACAGTTATCTAAATTCTGTAACGGTGTGCACAACTAAACACAATGGAGATTCATTGTGCCAAGTTTGATTGAATTCCGATCAAAACTGTGGGAGGAGTTGCGCGCACAAGAAATTGCTAACGGACGGACAGACAGACGAGCGGGGCCATAACATAATACGACCCTTCGGGCGTACAGACAGACGGACAGACAGACGAGCGGGGCCATAACATAATACGACCCTTCCGCCGTATAATGATAAATAATTACCGATATTACATTCTGTTACTATAAATAGTAACATTTTGGGCTAAAATCGGGCAGATATCGGGCGGGCCAAAAAAGCTATATCCACGTGAATCCTTAGCAGCGGGCAGATATGCGATATCTGCCCGCTGCTAAGGAATTTATTCTAAAAACTATAGCTACAGATCTGTTGCACGTGCCTTTTCGTGACGCGAAACGTCAATGACGTCAGAAAAGCGCAATGTTGTTTACACAAATGGCGGCCGTCGTAACGTTATCTTTCTGCACTTCAAGTGCAATTATTGTGAAAACATGTATGAAATTGAGTTTATTTCAACTGGAACACCACAAAAAGAATGCAATATACAGATTATTACACGGCAGATTCGGGCCTGAGAGTGATATCGGCCCTAACCTAATATCTGCCCTCGGTCTAAAGACCTCGAGGCAGATATCACGGTTGCGGGCCGATATCACTCTCCGGCCCTCATCAGCCGTGTAATAACCTCTAAGTATTTTAACAAAAATATAAATTGTGATAATCTGAGGTTGGATTTCAATAATAATGTGAAGTTTAAAATTACAGCTTAGTTTCAATTACCTTTCTTTTTATGCCAATCAAAACGTATGCTTTCCAGATTTTGAAAGCAATTTAGACATCCAATTTACTGTCCTTGCCAATGATAACCGAAATGTGTCATGACCATTGTGTAGTTGGTATCATATAGAAGCAAATTTAAACCTGGCCTATAACTAATCTACAGAACACCGGTTAAGAATACCTTCAGGTAAAAGAAGAAAACGGTGATGATAAACATTTCCCCCTTTCCCTCAAGGTTTTCTTTATTTTTACTAACACATTTACAATTTTGATGTCCGCAAACTCTTTAACTCTTTATTTACATTCATAAATTAATCTATATTCATTGATTGGAATAGGATTAAAAGTGAGGTATTGGATCAAAATAACCACAGATTGTTTAGGAAAGGGTCAATTTCTGTTCTTATGTAACCCTTTTTCAAGCAAGAAGACTTTGATGTTTCTAGTAGAAAAGGCTTGGGAAAACATTGAGTCAAGAGAAGAAAATGCTGATAACCAGCATTTCCCCTTTTCCCTTAATATTTTATGAGCCATGGTTTACACAAAACCTATGTATGTTAACACCCGTTCTTTTGTCTGCAGGTTATTTGAATTTGGAACACTGGAATTTTTTGTTGTTTGAGGAAAAATTAAAACTGTTGTAAGTACATATAACCACGGCGGATAATCATGTGATACAATATTTTCGGAATCTTCAATTATTTTGTAAATACTGGACCGATTTGAATTCGGTTTGAAGCAGAGAATGTTGACAGGTGTCACGCATTACATGGATGTGGTTGATTTTTCAAAAATAAACTGATAAAAAAGTTATTGAAGATAAACCAAAATTTTTATCAACTTTTTTATCAGTTGATTTTTTAAAAATCTTTCACATCCAGCTTATTCCTGGCATTATCCCACATTCTCTGCTTCAAACCGAATTCAAATGGGTCAAGTATTAAAAAAGAAATTGAAGATTATCGGAAATTCTGAGTCACGTGATTATACACCGTGATAACTTCACATATTGTTACCTTTCAACAAAAACCTCGTAACTGCAGCTTGTTCTAAGCTGCAGTTACGAGATTTTTGTTGAAAAGTAACAATATGCACTTACAACACTTCTACACTAAGCCCTTTCCGTTATCCACAAGCACCATTTTCTGTATTATCCTCTGTATTATCCCCTGTATTATCATCTGTATTATCCTCGGCGAGGAAGAACTCTTCATTATCATTGTCCTGTGATCTCTTCTCCGGCTCTAACACTTCTATCACATAATGTACCTTCTTACTTCTCGTCCAACTATAGGTGTTGTCAAATCTTACAACATCTGGAAAGAAACAAGATGTATTTGTGAAACACCAATGCCCCCAAAAAGGCTAATGTTAAGTTTTCATATTAAGTTTCGGACTGACAGATGGATTGACAGACAGTGGAAAAACAATATGCCCATTTATCTTTTGATACAGGGCATAAAGATAAATAAATCCAAACTTGACAACATACATGTTTGAGTATGCAACATCTTTCAGAGGAAGACAAAGAAAGAGGTGGAAAGATAATATCACAGAATGGACAAGAGTGAAGATGAGTGACGCGGTCATGCTGGCAAAGGACAGAGACGGATGGAGAGAGCTGGCTAGCAGATCATCTGCAGTGCCCCGATGGCAACTGCCATGGGATAGGTGAGGTGAGGCCAGATTGGAACAAGTCAAAATTATGTCCTTTTGGAATAGGTTGAACCAAAGTCACATCTCTATATGAAATCATGTGTGAAAAACGGTTTAAACCTGATCTAAACAAAGTTAAACAACCCTTCACTGGATATTCAGCATAATGTCCTTTTCAATGAGTATCCTCTAACCTGTCATTTATTTCAAGTTGAATTTTTTTTTACCACAAATTCCCTTCTGAATTTGGACAGGTCTATTATTTTGGATACAGGATAAATATCCCATTACCAAACACCACAAATTGAGTAAAAAAAATCAGTGTATGGGAATGGGATACATTAATCACTTACAGGTTCCCAGTTCTGTACACTCTATTGTCCCATCCTCGGGTACCAGCTGACTGTTTGTTCGTTTCGTTGTTAAAACCGTCTCCATTTCCCCCACTTTCTGACGTTCACTGGAAGTTTTTCTAAATACACCAAATCCTATATCATATCCTTCTGTCTGGAATTCATATCTGTAATTGAAAATAAAATACAATTTAACGCTTTCCCAAACAAATACTGGTTTTGATGTCCCTACATGAAAAGGCTTGGGAAAACATTGAGGTAAAAGTAGAAATTGCCTAAATATTTTCCAAAATAAATTGTACAAAAATCCACTTTCACTAACATCCATTTTGTCATCTGCAGCAGCTTTGAAATAGGACCATCCTACAATTTTGCTGTTTGGGAAAGTGTTAAGGGGTAAGCGCAAAGACAATTCTATCAACGAAGACATGACCTACATGTAGTATAATGCAAAACTAGATGGTATTTTCATGTGTGACGATCTTTTAATGTAATTTCTGTTCCACTTTGTAAACAGCAGCGTGACAGATGCTCTGAATTGAGCATGCAAGCCGCATTTCATTTAATCTATATTACATGCGCAGGTCACATTTCATTTAATAATACCACAGTTATTCTATTATACACATACCTTAAAATACTGGCTGGTTGATCTACTATATATTCTAGTTGTACAGACGACCCACGTCCCACTGACACGGCTGTCATGGATACATGTGGTACTGATTGATTATAACATTCTTTTGGTACTGTTCCTCCCTGACATACCTGCAATATTAACAATTAGGAATAGTCATTGCTGGCAATTGAAATATCATTTTATCCTTTCCTAAAAGCGGATTTCTATGACTTGTCCCTATTCAAATGTGTCACAGACAACAAATTTCATGATAACTCAAAATACTAATTAATTTTGCTGTATTTTTCAAATGAGGAATCGTTAAGGTAATCAGGACCAGGCCCCGGTTTCTCGAAAAAACTTAAGTATGTTCTCATGCTCAAATCTGAGCATCGCGCTCAAACCGCACGAAATCCACGTGAACTTCAATTGAATACCAATCAACGTTGATTGGTATTGAATAGAAGTTGAGCATGAACTCATGAGAATATACTTAAGTTTTTTCGAGAAACCGGGACCAGGTTTTCACTTTTTTGCCACCCATGACTCAAGCCAAAGTAAGTTAGGATTTTCAATGTTTTACCTATCAACCCTATTCATTTTTAGCTCACCTGAGCACGAAGTGCTCAAGGTGAGGTATTGTGATCGATCAATGTCCGGCGTCCGTCTGTCCGTCACGGCGTCAACAATTTCTTTAAACGACATCTCCTCCTAAACTACTGGGTCAAAATCAACCAAAGTTGGCAGAAATGTTCCTTGGGTGGTCCCTTATAGAAATTGCTAAAAGAATTGAAATCCATGAAAAACTCTGGTTGCCGTGGCATCGGAAAATGGGAAATTTCACAAAAGCTCAACAATTTCTTTAAATGACATCTCCTCCTAAACTACTGGGTCAAAATCAACCAAACTTGGCAGAAATGTTCCTTGGGTAGTCCCTTATAAAAATTGCTAAAAGAATTGAAATCCATGAAAAACTCTGGTTGCCGTGGCATCGGAAAATGGGAAAATTTCACAAAAGCTCAAAAATTTCTTTAAACGACATCTCCTCCTTAACTTCTGGGTCAAAATCAACCAAACTTGGCAGAAATGTTCCTTGGGTGGTCCTTAATAAAAATTGCTAAAAGAATTGAAATCCATGAAAAACTCTGGTTGCCGTGGCATCAGAAAATGGGAAATTTCACAAAAGCTCAAAAATTTCTTTAAACGACATCTCCTCCTAAAGTACTGGGTCAAAATCAACCAAAGTTGGCAGAAATGTTCCTTTGGTGGTCTCTTATAAAAATTGCTAAAAGAATTGAAATCCATGAAAAACTCTTGTTGCCGTGGCATCGGAAAATGGGAAATTTCACAAAAGCTCAAAAATTTCTTTAAACGACATCTCCTCCTTAACTTCTGGGTCAAAATCAACCAAACTTGGCAGAAGTGTTCCTTGGGTGGTCCATTATAAAAGTTGCTAAAAGAATTGAAATCCATGAAAAACTCTGGTTGCCGTGGCATCGGAAAATGGTAAATTTCACAAAAATTCAACAATTTCTTTAAACAACATCTCCTCCCTAACTTCAGTGTCAAAATCAACCAAACTTGGCAGAAATGTTCCTTGGGTAGTCCCTTATAAAAACTGCTAAAAGAATTGAAATCCATGAAAAACTCTGGTTGCCGTGGCATCGAAAAATGGGAAATTTAAAAAAAATTCAACTATTTCTTTTAACGACATCTCCTCCTTAACTTCTGGGTTAAAATCAACCAAACTTGGCAGAAATGTTCCTTGGGTGGTCCCTTATAAAAATTGCTAAAAGAATTGAAATTCATGAAAAACTCTGGTTGCCGTGGCAGTGGAAAATGGTAAATTTCACAAAAGCTCAACAATTTCTTTAAAAAACATCTCCTCCTTAACCTCTGGGTTAAAATCAACCAAACTTGGCAGAAATGTTCCTATGGTGGTCCCTTATTAAAATTGCTAAACGAATTGAAATCCATGAAAAACTCTGGTTGCCGTGGCATCGGAAAATGGGAAATTTCACAAAAGCTCAAAAATTTCTTCAAAATCAACCAAACTTGGCAGAAATGTACCTTAGGTGGTCCCTTATAAAAATTGCTAAAAGAATTGAAATCCATGAAAAACTCTGGTTGCCGTGGCATCGGAAAATGGAAAATTTCATAAAAACTTAACAACTTCTTTAAACGACATCTCCTCCTTAACTTCTGGGTTAAAATCAACCAAACTTGGCAGAAATGTTCTTTGGGTGGTCCCTTATGACAATTGCTAAAAGAATTGAAATCCATGAAAAACTCTGGTTGCTGTGGCATCAGAAAATGGGAAATGTCATAAAGCTCATCAATTACTGTAAACAACATCTCCTCCTAAAGTACATGGGCAAATTCTTCTCTGGGACCACAATGCGTAACATATGCAAAGTTATTTGGCATTATTAAAACATTACTCAGGTGAGCGATTTAGGGCCCTCAGGGTCCTCTTGTTTATAGTAGCAGGGGATAAAACCCAAACCTAAGGGTATAATCTCAAACCTCACCTGTTTATGAAACCCCTGCAGTATTCTTTTACCTCAATATTTTCTATCAGTTTTGTTCTTCTATAGTGAACTTCAAATGGGTGGATCCAGACATTTTTCCCAGAGTGGACTGGTGTTTTGGGTTGGGGGTGGGGGAGTAAATTTTCAAGGGGGTTTCCCTGGATCTGTGCATGCTCCAAAGTATCATTTGTGAAAGGATTAAGTATGCCCTACCCAAGAAGCACATCTGGGATTCCCATCTGGATCTGTGAGTGTTCCACCATAACAAGCTGGTAGCTGATCTGGATCCACCTCCTTCAACAACTCACTCTTATAGTTACCTGTAACAGTGTAACAAGCAATTTCTTCATTTTCCAAGCCTTTATCTTGTAGGGCAAGGTGTCATTATGTGAAAATGGGTACATAATAGCACGAAAGCATACCGGTAATATCAAACCATTACCATGACAGTGGCAAACAACAAAAAAATATGATTTTATATATTCAAAGGTATTTATTAGGAAAGAGGTCATATTTTAGATGAAACAAATTAAAGCACTGGTGTTATGAATGGCTCACATAATGATGACTGATGTGCATAGGAAGTATTTACTCAACATCAGCTTGATTCACTTGAATCCAATCTTTATTCACCGCCACATTGTTCCATGACATGCATAGAAGTAAGCCCTAAATACTAATACATGTACTGCTACTTGTGTAGATTTTGTAAGGTGTGCGAAAATTTAAAAGTGTATTTTGATAGTGTGGACAAAATGCTGATTATCAGCATTTTCTTCTTTGCCTCAATATTGTCCCAAACTTTAAACATTAGGGACAGCAAAATCAAGTCTTGTTAGAAATAGGTTAAATAAATATCCATTTGATTGTTAGGTTATATAAAAACTCCTCAAGATGTGTTTGTGAAACACAAATGCCCCTGAAAAGGCCAATGTTAAGTTTTAACATTAAGTTTTGTACTGACAGACATACCAGACTGATGGACAGACAGAAAGACAACCGTTCAACAATATGCCCCTGATCTTTCCATAGGGAAGCATAAAAAATGTTTGATTCCCGCTCACCAGAGAAGACGGAGACTTTCTTGGCTGTATTTTCATGAAGGAATGGTTTGACTATATGCCACACTATAGGGAAAAATCTAGGACCTAAAAACAGGAGAAATAGAATACATTTTAGGTTGGATGTGGAAAAAATGTTCATCCATAACAAATTTTGGTTGGTAGTCAATGACTTTTTTATCAGCTGGTACAAACTAGCTGATAAAGAAGTCATTGACTACCAACCAAAGATATATCACATCAGTGACAGAAGGGGTTCAGTGGTTCAAATGAACCCCCTCTGTAGCATAATGATTTAATTTTCATAGGAAATTCTGTCACAACTGTGTGATACTAGGAAAATATCCCCCCCTCCCCCTATTAGTATTTTTAAACCCCCTTCACAGAATTCCTGGATCCGCCGCTACACATGCAGCTAATTTCTGGCGTTTTCACAGTTCTGTTTCAGAGCAAATTCAAAATGATTAGTATTAACATAGTTATGGAAGATTTTCTGACATTGTTGTGTCACATGATTCCGCAACTAAGATAAACTCTGTTTTCATTACTCAAGCGTATATCATCCTTTTTCAAACAGCAAAAATCTATATGGTTCCATATTGAAAGCTGTTGCAGAGGTTGCAGAGCACGAAATTATTGATACTGCACATGTAGCACAGAAAACATTGACAGAAAGGATTATCAACATTTCCTTCTATCCCCTCAATGATTTCTTTACATTGTCCCTATCTAATGATAATTGTATGCACAAAATTGTTGTTTCCATCAGTCAAAAGCTCAAATAAGTTACTTACTATTTATGACAAAAACTTTCCGCAATGTTTCTGGATATCGACTCTCTGCCGCGTCCACTATACTGAGATACATATCTACACCTGTAAATAAAGGTTCATATCATTATTGTTGCTTTTCAACAAAAACCTGGTAACTGCAGCTTATAACAAGCTGCAGTTATAAGGTTTTTATCGAAATGCATTGATATATAATGTACATAGTTGTCTTGCATCAGTTCACCCATTACCAAACAATGACACTTTTTGACTCCCCACAAGGTAATGGCTTCGTAAAACATTGTGGGAAATAAAAAAAATGCTTGTGACAAGCAATCTCTTCATTTTCCACAATGTTTTCTACAAAAAATAAAATTTCATTCACTTGATATTGTTGTATGCAACCTCATTCTTTAAATTTGGGCCAGTCAACAACTTTGCCTTCTGGTAATGGGTTAGCCCTTTTTCAAACAGCAAGTTTCAATTTGAAAGCTGCTGCAGATAACAAACTGGATACTTCCAAGTATGGGAAACATTCTTGCCATAGCACAGAAAGTAATGAGAGAAAAGGAGAAAATGCTAGTACTCAGCATTTTCTTCTGTCCTCTCAATGCTTTCCAAGATTTTCCTGATGATGATCCAGATGTGAAAACCAAGTTACAAGCAATTTCTTCATTTTCCAAAATGTTTAACAAAGCCTTTATCTTGGTATGTATTTTAAATGGAAATGAGATTTGAGTTTGAACAAACTAGAATGTGATTGACTGCTGAACTAAAACTTGAAAGTTTGTTTCAAAAGAAATTGGAAAGATCGAAGCAAACGAAGAAAATGCTGGTTGAATGAAAATGCATTTTATTCTTCTTTTTTTACACTATTTTCCTTTCCTTGCAAACTAGAAATATCAACATCCGGATTGTTTGAGGGAAGAGTGAAAATAACTGTCATTAAATGCATATATTATCTATATCAAGCATGCTATTGTTTAGATAAATAAAGAATAAAGCAGGTCACAGCTTGAAAGGAGTTGCAAACAATAAAATACATGTCAGAAAAAACTTGAAATTCTGATTTATTCTGTAGAAAATATTAAGGGAAAAGAAGAATATGATTGTTGTCAAATGACAAAAATTTATACTGCTCCAAATAACCAGCCATTGAACATGATAAAATAAAATAACAGGATACCATACTTAAAATCAGTAGATCTAATTCATAGTTTGGAAAACTTTAAAAAGACATCACATTCCCATTTCATTTTTTAAAGTATGTCTTGATGCCAAGATTGGTTGTAATGCATATAAATGCTATCAGTTTTTTAAGCTGTTGCTGATAAGCTAAAAACACGCCTTTTTAGTTCAGACAAAAATGACAGATTCCATATACATCTGAACTGCTGTTTACGTTCGACACCGTTGATCATGACATTCTGATAGATGTTCTTCAAAGCCAATATGGAGTCTGTGGTACAGCTCTACACTGGATAGACTCCTACTTGCGTCCGCGTAGCTGTCGTGTGAGTGTCGAGTCAACATTGTCATCACCGCGTACTCTGCAGTGTAGTGTTCCCCAAGGTAGTTGTCTTGGTCCCTGGCTTTTTCTAACCTATGCGGGTACTATATTTGACGTGATTTCACCATCAATTTCTGTGTATGGGTTTGCGGACGACCATATAGCAAATACACATTTTAAACCATCCAAGGAAGATCAAAGAATTACAAATCCCGAAAATGATCGTGAAAAATTGGCTGTGAAAGATCTTGAGCAATGTGCACTTGTAATTTATGACTGGATGAATCAAAACAAACTCAAAATGAATGCATCAAAGACTGAATTTATCATGTTTGGTAGTCGACAACAATTGCAAAAGTGTTACACTAGATCAATTGATGTTGCAGGTGATCAAATTAAATTGCAGAATTGTATCAGGTATTTAGGTGCATTCTTGGACGAATCTCTTAACTTTAAGGAACATGTGAAAAGAAAATGCAGGGTGGTAATGTTGAACTATTTCAGAATCAAATGCATTCGGAAGTATCTGACGAAGGAAGCCACTGAGATCCTTGTACTATCATTGGTCATTTCCCATCTGGACTACTGCAATGGAATTTTACACGGAATCTCTCAAACTGAATTATGTAAACTACAGAGGATACAAAATATGTGCGCCAAACTTGTGTTGAACCGTAGAAAGATGGACAGTTCCAGGCAGGCTCTGTACGACTTACACTGGCTACCAATTAAGGCCAGAATAACGTTTAAAATCTTAACGTTTATGCACAAGTGCTCCATTGGACTTGCTCCGACATACTTAACGGAACTGCTTTTGGCCAAACCCAGCGGGCGTGAACTGAGATCGTCACATTCCAATGACAAATGCTATCAAGTTCCCTTTAACAACAGAAAGACGTTCAGTGACAGAAGCTTCGGCACAATAGGACCGAAACTTTGGAATAATCTTCCAGTCAGTTTGAAATCATGTGAAACAATCGAAAGTTTCAAGAAACAGTTGAAAACTCATTATTTCACAAATTTTAATTCTCTGTTTTAACCCTTGTCCGAAAGACACAATTTTGAAATGCTCGCCTTCAAACCAGTTGTAGACGACAAAATAATTACACACATAGTATATTAAGTGCAAATTATAGCATAGAAAATTTTAAGGGGAAAGGGAAATTGTTAAATATCGGCGAATTCTTCTTTCCTCTCAATATTTTCCATCATTATTCATAACCTACTTTGGACGAAAAAACCTAGTCTTACTCGGGAAAGGGTGAACAGAAAATATGACTTATCTTTTTAACACTGTGTTTTGTGTATAAATATATCGTAGGTGGGATGTCAGAATCTCGTACCTACAGCTTTTCCAATCTGTAGTTATGAGGTTTTGACCCCCATCAGCAATATATATTTAATCATTTTTGTAAAACGCCATTGAATATGAACTGTCGTAAAAATAGGCGTTTAATCAAATATAAACAGTTTAAAGTTTAAAGTTTAAAGTTTTACATCAATTTGTTTAATATTAACACAAAAATATATATTTCTCGTAAACAGCGAAATACTTTGGTTTTAAATTTTCAGAATTTTCATGGGAAGATAATGCTCTTTCAGATGAAAATAAAAGTTAAATTTACGAAAAAAATATCTGCGAAATGTCCCTTTAAACATATGTATGAACATTATTCTGTTACCTACATAGAGACAGAGAAGATGATACAAATAAACAACCGCGTAAAAAATAGACTAATCTAATGCATCTCCAACTAAAAGCTTTCATTAAATACAATAAGTCGCATGATTAGTGTTAGCAAAGCTTGTATACATGTACATTATATAGTATTCAATCCTTTCCTGAACAAGACCTGTTCTTGACATCCTTGAACGAAAAGTCGTGAGGAACCATTGAGGCAAAATTTAATTCATTTAATGTAATTTCTAAACCTCTGATTCATAAACAGAGCTAGAGATAGGACTGAGTGAAGGCTTTTCAAAATGCAATTTCTCCTTTATTGTTCATCAAATCCTATGTTGTGGGTACTCATTGGAATTGTCTCATCAAGACAATTCAAATGAATACCCACAACATAGGGTTTGAAATTGAAATAACAAAGATAGAAAGTCTTAACCCAAACATTCATCATCTATAAAATGATTAAAACCTACATTTGTTAGTAAGGTTAATCATTAAAAAGAAACACATCATAATTATACCTAGACGGTTAGGTTCCCTGGAATCAGATGGTACGTATTTATAAATGTAACTCAAAAACAAAATGTATAGTTCAGCGCACTTATTAGTGAACTACAGCAATTTTTATCAGCTGCACATGAATAAAATGACGCAAAACAGTGGTAACTGCATACACACTTACAACTGTCTTGCTCTAAATAATGGATTTGCATCTTGAGGAAATCAGTTTTGCATAATAAATACGCTTTTACCGTCGAAAATGGTAAATCGTAATGATGTGTAATATAGTGGAAAATATGGTAGTTAAACATATATGGTATGAAACATTTAATTTTCTACAGTAATGACAGAGTGTTCCGAAAACTGGAGCATTCCCCCTTAAAATAGAAATTGACAACACTGAGTAAGGAAAATGTCATTTGAAGAAAAAGTAACTGACAATGAAAAAATGATAGCCAGTTAAAAAGAAAATTGACTCTTGCGTACAGAAAATATCACACTTAGCTTATATCAAGACTATAGAATGATGGATTGACGGTTGTCTAGGAAGAACATGTCAAGCCCTTGTTTATCTCTTGCAAATTGATGTTCAAATTAACCAAGATGTATTTTTCAAACACAAATGCCCAAGAAATGGATATACTTGAATAAAATTGACATACAAACACTCAAATGAAATAGTAACAGCTATGTCAAGCTCTCAACAAAAAGAAGAAACTAGCAGTTGTAGCATGATTATCATGAAGAAAATGCCATTAAACCCTTCCCAAACAAGACCTGGTTTTGACATCACTAATAGGATGGACTTGGGAAAATATTGAGGCAAAAGAAGAAAGTGCTGATGACAGCACTTTCTCCTTTTGCCTCAATGGTTTCTTAGCTATCTAATATACATATCTAAACTTGATTAACATCCATTATGTTGTCTGCAGTACCTTTCAAATTGGATCACCTTAAAATTTTTGTCGTTTTGGAAAGGGTTAAAAACCCTTGCTAAAACCTACGATTTTGACTACCAGCATTTTCTACTTTTCCCTCCATGTTTCCATTACAAATATTCTCCATCTGGCAAAATGAATATGTTATCTACAATACATTTTAAGGTAGACCAGCTTATGACTTATTTTTTTGCTTGGTTAACCCTTTCCCAAATAAGACCTGGTTTTGACGTCCCTAATAGAAAAGGCTAGGGAAAACATTGATACAAAAGAAGAAACTGCTGATAACCAGCAGTTTCTCCTTTTGTATCAATATTTTCTGTACCATATTTTACACAAATCTTATCTTTAATAACATCCATTTTGTCATTTGTGGCAGTTTTTGAGGTGGATCACCCTAAAATTTTGCCGTTTGGGAAAGGGTTAAAGGATTAATCCATTATCAGGTTGCAAAATTTCAGACTGGTCTGAAATCCAAATTCAAAGATGTTGCAGACAACAATTTCAAGTGAATGAAGCTGTACATTTTTTGTCTTCCTGGGTAGAAACCAGTGTGAGAGATGAAGAAATTGCTTTTCCCAAGCAATTTCTTCATTTTCCTTAATGTTTACAAAGCCTTTTTTGTGGGGCATCAAAAAGCATGATTATGTAGAAATGGGTAAATCATATACCAAGACATGCAGAAAGGAAAGATAAGGCAAAAGGGTCCTGCAAAAAAGCTTCATGCATGAGTATTCCAGGTAATCAAATATTAGAATATTCCATGTAAGGTATTACAATATGAAGGGGTGGCTATAGCAACAACATGGGTGATTACAACTATCGGGTGAAATACAACAGCAGAAATACCTGGTTTATATAAATGTTTAGCTCCCAACTTGCTCAAATCATAGATAAAGAGAAGCTGGTCTACAACTGTCCCTCTCTGTCAAACATACAAAACATAATAAACATATGGTATTGATACATCACAAATATGGCTGAAAAGAGTACCTTGGTACTCACATGTAGGGTACAGAATTGCCAGTACGCAGGTTCAAAATTTACCTGTCACCCAATGATTATTTTTTACTTTTGATATATTAAATGGATCTCATACACATATCTCTCCTAGACAGTCATAACTTATCCAATTATGATCTAGTGTATGAAAAAATACATTTGTACAAAATCAACTTTTTATGTAATCTATGATAGTTTATACATTTTTATCCTTGACATAAACATTCTGCTATTTTGTGTTAAAATTGATATCAATTAATCGGATCTTTACTTTATTCATATTTTCAAGCAATGTCAAATATGATAAGCCTCATAGGCCAAAGAAAAAAAAGATCACATCATTATCAGCATTTTTTCTTCTTACCTCATTGTTTTCTGAGCCTTTTCAATGTTATATTACGCAAGAATCAGGAAAAAGGCCCTTATGGCACATGAGACCAACATGGATCTACACCAGCCTGTGCATATGCACAGTCTGATCAAGATCCATGATGCTCTCAGATATTTCTGCATTACCTACATATATCTACTCTTAGAGAGAAGCATGGCTCCTGATCAGACTTCACTTAAGTGCTGTATGATCTGGAGACATGGTAGTCTAAAATGCTTCAACCCTTTCCAAAAAAAGACCTAGTTTTGATATCCCAAATATAAAGTGCTTTGGGAAAAATTGAAACAAAAGAAGAAAATGGTGATAATCAGCATTTTCTCCTTTTGCCTTAACATTTTCATTGCTTTTTAACACTAATTCTTTCTTTATCAACATCCATTTCATCATCTGTGGTGGCTTTCAAGTAGGACCAGTTCAAATCTTGACCATTTGGGAAAGGTTTAAGCCCCCCTTTTCCAGATCTCGTGTTAATTGTCTCACCTTTTCTGATTCCTGTTGACACAATATTTCCACTGTTTCCATGATGAACACAAACTGTCTCATAATGTCCTGCTTCTTACATGATCGCATTAAACCTGGTGAATAAAAGAAAAACTTTTATCAATTTGTTACTAATACAGTGAGAATGATAGACCAGGGATAAGTTAGGTCAATACAGAGTAAGTGTAATGTCTTCTGATACCCCATTACCACACAGTGACTCTTTTTGATTGCCCACAAGAAAATGGCATTAGAAAACATGAACAAGAGGGCCAAGATGGCCCTGTATCGCTCCACTGGCTTTTAGACATTTAGACTACAAACTTCTTCAAGGAATACAATAGAGGTCTATTCAAAGAAGATTCATGCTACACCAGAATGAAATCCAATATGTGATTAAGGAGAAGAAATGTTTTTAAGATTTTCTTAAAATTACACTGTTTCATATAGCAAAAAAAAAAGCCTAGCCCACAACAGCCAAGCTTTTCGTCCGATCGTGCAGGAATTTGGAAGAGATTCATGCAAGGAAGATTCCTGTGAAGTTTGGTTAAAATTGGTCCTGTTGTTTTGGAGAAGAAGATTGTTTAACAATTTTTTCGAAAATTCAATTTAATTAAATTTTATTCAAATTCAAGTTTACACGGGAAATTATTTTTTTTAAGGAATTTAGAGGAGATAAATGCAAGGAAGATTCGTGTGAAGTTTGGTTAAAATTGGTCCAGTAGTTTTGGAAAAAAAGATTTTTCGAAAATTTAATTTAATTAATCAAAATTTAAGTTCTACATAGAATTTATTTTTTATTTTTTGAAGGAACTAAGAAGAGATTAATGCAAGGATCATTTCTGTAAAGTTTGGTTGAAATTGGTGCATTAGTTTTGGAGAAGAAGAATTTTTAAAGATTTTTCGAAAATTTAATTTAATTAAATAAATTCAAATTCAAATTCTACATAGAATTTATTTTTTTGAAGGAATTATGAAGAGATTAATGCAAGGAACATTTCTGTAAAGTTTGGTTGAAATTGGTCCAGTTGTTTTGGAGAAGATTTTTTTTTAAAGATTTTTCGAAAATTTAAATCAATTAAATTATTTAAAATTCAAGTTCTCCACGGATTTTATTATTTTTAAAGGAATTTAGTAGAGATTCATGCAAGGAAGATTTCTGTGAAGTTTGGTTGAAATTGGTCCAGTAGTTTTGGAGAAGAAGAATTTTTAAAGATTTTTCGAAAATTTAAATCAATTAAATTAATCAAAATTCAAGTTCTGCGCGGATTTTAATCTTTTGAAGGAATTTGGTAGAAATTCATGCAAGGAAGATTTCTGTGAAGTTTGGTTGAAATTGGTCCAGTAGTTTTGGAGAAGAAGAATTTTTAAAGAATTTTGAAAATTTAAACTTAAATTAATTAAAATTCAAGTTCTGCACAGATTTTATTTCTTTGAAGAAATTTAGTAGAGATTCATGCAAGGATGATTCTGGTGAAGTTTGGTTGAAATTGGTCAAGTAGTTTTGGAGAAGAAGATGTTTGAAAATTGTTTACGCACGGACGGACGGACGGACGCACGGACGGATGGACGCACGGACGCACGACGGACACAGGGCCATGACATAAGCCCCGCTGGCCTTCGGCCAGTGGAGCTAAAAATGAAGAAATTGCTTGTGACAAGCAATTTCTTCATTTCCCACAATGTTTTCAACCTTTAAAGACCAAAACATGTAAAATTTCATTCACTTTCCATTGCCGTCTGCAAAATCTTTGAATTTGGGCAAGTCTAAAATTTTGCTGTTTGGGAATGGGATAATGAAATATTTTATTCATTGTTTATCAAACCCTATAATGTGAGTATAGCAGACGAGAATTGACCTGGCAGAGCATTCCATTCGATTAGCATGGGCTGCTCTGCCAGGTCATTTATCATGAGGTATACTCATTTCAATTGTCCCACAACATGGGGTTTGAATGTGAAATAACAAATTTAGAATGCCTACACCCCTTCTAATCTGTTGCCAAGGGTCAAGCTTGAGAGTGCATGACCTTCCAATAAGAACTCGACTGTAACTTTTCAACCTGACAATTGAGCAAAAGGCAGCAAATGAAACAATGTCATCACGCTTATTACAGGTAAATACAATGTGCAGATTTTTCTCAGAAATGCAAAAGTAGAAAATGCTGATAATCAGCATTTTTATCTTTTTACCTCAATATTTTGTGCTCTATTTTACTCTAATCATATCTTCATCAACATGTATTATGGATCTCTGCAGCAGCTTTCAAATTTGACCATCCTAGAATTTTGCTATTAAGAAAAGTGTGAATAAAAGGACAAGCTGAAAAATCCACTGTACCTTTCATGTCAATAAGTCCATACGGATCTATATAAATAGGACATCCAGTTTTATCCTGTCCTGGCAGCAGACCCCCGGTCATGTATTTCTTGAGCACCTCTATCTCCTTAAACTCTGACAATATTGTGTCCGCACCAACCTCCTGTCTCCATTGTACAGCCTGAAAATTTGGAAAAAAGAGGTAAAAAATAACAGTGATTTAACTCCGTCCCAAACAATAATACATTCTTACAACACACAAGATAAAAGCTTTAGTAACATGCAAAGGCCCAAAGTAGAAACAAACCCCGTTTGTGCGAAATTGTATGTAATAAGGCCTTTAACATTACCTGTTTTTCTATCAATACTTTCCATGCTATAGTATAAACACTTAAAAACAACTGTTTTGTCATTGCTTAATAAATTAAACCAGTCTAAAGTTTTATCATTTAGGAGAGGGTTTTATCAAGATGGTCTTTACATGTTAAGATTGAGTGTCTTACATCTCTGAGCATTTTTTCTGCTTTCTGTACACTGAAGTCCCTGGCACGCAACCATCGCAGCAGGAAGTGGTCTCCCTGGTGTGGCTTGAGCACATCTTGTACCTTCTCTCTCAACTGAAAATGGCAATGAAATGTGACCCGTCATGATAAAAGGGACATTCTGGGAAGTGTGAAAAGCATTGCCCTTAGTCAATCTGCACAGTTCACGCAGCCTGACTAGGATCGAAACTTTTCACTCTAAAATAATTTTCTGAAAGTAGTATGTTTCCCCTATCATGCTTTATTGTCAAAATAAGACACCTGGTTGATCTCTGCCGCATCTGATCCATTTCTCAAAATTTGGTTTTATGGGTTTCCCACAAGGTCCCTGTAGCATGACTGGTCACAAATTCATAAATGAGCCCGGATCAGGATCAAAGGCATTTATATCTTATGAGAAAAACATGGATCCAGATCAACGTTTGCATACACACGGAGAGATTAGGATCCATTGTATTCTCAAATAGCTTCTTCATTACATGTATAATATCTCCACCATCCTGAAAATTCTACTAAACAAAGACTGTCTTTAACTAGCTGCGATATCGTAGCTACAAACTTGATGATGGGTATTGCTTTAGGTTTCGGTTAAATTGTTGCAACTAGTCTTTACCCTGCTCTACGACAAAGTCTGTAAATTCTTTTTTTACACATTAATCTCTGTTTTTATTCTTTTTCTTTACATTTTGTACCAAATCTTTATGACCAAAACAGGACCTGTCTCCAAAAGGCAAAAGAAAAAGCTTTGGTAAACCTAGCGACAAAAGACAGGGATAAAGACTAACAATTTTGATGTAGGGGCCCAGCTTGCCTAATGTTCAATATTTAACATTTGGGGTATAGGCAATTTCTCAAGAGATTCAGGGGTCCAGCCCAAAATTTAAGGGTCATGGGCTACTGGGCCCCTGCTAATCTTTATCCCTGAAAGAAGATAATACTGATAATCAGCAATTTCTCCTTGGAATTTGCTCTCATATTTTCTGAGCTATAGATATTAGTCTCAATTATTTCTCCACAAGCATTTTGCCAATGGCAGTAGCTTTCAAATTGGAATAGTCCAAAGTAGAGCTGGGACGAGTACTCGAGTACCCGGGTATCGGGTCGGGTAAGACCAGTACCCGGGTACAAAATCATTACCCGGTACCCGGTTTAATACATTATGTAATGAAAGGTAGAGTATTTTTAACAAGTTCATAATAGGTCTATGTATGCCTTTTTGACCGTGGGTCAACATTCTCATAGGTTATGAGCCGGAAGCAGACCATCCAAACAGTTTTGAAATGTCTACACCCTTGTATATTTGGGATAGTTAAGTGTGTGTTCGGGGGGGGGGGGGGGGGGGGGGGGGGGGGGGGGGGGCTTGGACACCAGAGATTCTGCATAATCATTTTTTCAAGTGCTCCCACTGGTCTTTCTTATCAAAATTGTGAAAAACAGACCCTGACACCCCCAAAATCCATTACAATTTGACAAAAAAAAGACTTTCAAATTTAAAGATGTTGCAGACGACAGTTTCGAGTGAATGTAATTTTATATGTTTGGTCTCTCCGTGTAGTAAACATTGTGGGAAATGAAGAATGTGCTTGTCACAAGCAATTTCTTCGTTTTCCACAATGTTTTCAAGAGTTTTTCAGGTTTTTTTTGTGTGTCAAAATGGGTGAAAGGGACTCTAAAAAACGCACTTGACTTCAACATTAAAAAATTCCGGGCTACGCCCTGGAAATGATAGAATGGCCAGACTGGAATAGCTTGAACTTGAAGTAGGCCTATACGTAATTTAAAACATTAGGGGACCGAAATCTCTTAATTCCAGATTATTCAAGCTGTAGCTACAAGACATTAACATTTCACCGTTGTTGGTTTTCTTTTCAGTAAGATGAGTGTCTGCGAAAGTTTGACCAGTCTTTTTGTCGCAGAAAAGTACAAGAAAAAGCATCTGCATATTCTAAATAGGCCTATTGCATTTAGTCTTCTCTTTGTCTTGTAGAAGACTAAAGAATTACCAAACTTCGCTTTTTGAAGAAGATTTTGAGGAAGGCTGGTTGTTTAAAGCCATATTTACGAAACAAGTGCCAGGATGAAAAAAGATCTATCTATTGGTGTTTTTGAACCATCATCGGGTACTCGAGTACCCGCGGGTAATATGACCACGGGTACCCGGGTACAAAATTTCTACCCGTCCCAGCTCTAGTCCAAAGTTTATTGCCATTTGGGAAAGGTTTAAGCTAATACAGACAGACCTGCTTCCTTTAATCACTTCTACATAATTGATAGTGCAGCTTACTCAAAAGACTTTCTGGTCATATGAGTACATCCTATCGACAGGAGTAGCAGTCCTTGTTTCAAAAGATATTTTGTAGAAACATTGTCTCGCTGAATGATCTTTGGTTGAAATTGATAGTTTGACGAATAAGACAATAAATCCAATAAAATTAATTGCAAATGACATTCCCTCCATTTTTCCCAAATTCAACTGGTATTTGCACCAATTCAGTTGAAATGAATATAAAAACATTAAATTAGTCAAATGGACGTGAAATACAGTGATTAGAATAAAATAAACAAACCAGTGCTTCATCAATTCTACCTCTCATAAGTTTTTGACAAACTTTCGACAAGTTTCAATGAAAATCTTTATTTGACAATTTGTTAAGTTTGACTAGTTACTTCTGCGAAATCGTCATTCATTAAGTTTTCAATCTACTATCCACCGCATAATAAAACAAACTAAACAAAACAAACAGATGACAAATCATGTAGTAAGAGTGAATTGAAAGTAGGAGTCTATGACATCATCATGACATTTGACAATTCATTCAGAGATTGGTTGTTCACCTCAAATTAGCAAAATGAGACAAGATCACCTGTTCTAGAGCGGAGGCCTGAAGTTCACTCAAGTCTCCTACATGCCCGCTCATTGCGTCACCTCCAGATTAAAGGTTATCGTGTATTTCACGTGAGCAAGTCTATTCAACTGTCAAAACTTTGGACCCAATAAACATTACAGGTTCCCGGCTTTTGACGTTATACATTATCGAGTTGTCGTTCTTGCTCTTGAAAACTGTACAACAAGGGAAGCTACTCTGGCAAATAGTGGTGAGCCGGAGACCAACAATGTAAACACTTAACCTTTACCCTTTTTTTTGACAATTTAACATCAGATGTGACATGAAAACGTACATTAAGCGTCAATTGTAACGACAGAGCCTACAATTTTTCTATCCTGGATGAAATATATCTCAAACTAAGTAAGAATTTTACGCTTATTTAATTTGTCGTGTGTTTTCGCGAGTCCCATTTTCTGTTCTTTATTTTGTCCCTTTTCTCATTTGGAAACTTAGGAATGTTCGCTCTAACATGACGAATATTCAATATTCGGATGCTTGTATTTATTGTGAAATTATTGTTGGTGAAGCAAAACATAATTTTGCAGCTTGTAACGTAGTACAGTTTGAAAATGTGAGAAATTTTGGAAAGAGATGTTGAAGGATAAAGCTTATAAAATAGGGGGAAATAGTTTTTCAATGTAATTTTATGGGGATTTATTTTTACTTTCAGCTAAATTAAATGATAAATCTGTATGACAAAGTGATTTTGTCTTTAAATGATAACATATCAAAACTATTGAATTATAATCATTTTCATTATTTATGGATTTACCCTTTCTCAAAGTTTGGCTGTTAGTGAATGGTTAAGGGTTTTAACAATGTTCTTTAGGATTAAGGCTTAGCATAATCTTTTTCTACCTTCATTGTCAGTGAAAAAATAATCTGTACAGTTTATAACGGTATACTATATAACAAGACCTGGTTTGATGCACTTATCAGGTAGACTTGGGATTACAACATTGAGACAAAAGAGAAAAATTCAGATAATCAGCATTTTTCCCTTTTGCCTCTACATTTTCTGTGCTCAAATGCACACAAATCATATCTTGATTAATGATTCAACATCCATTTTGTTGTTTTGCATCAGCTTTTAAATTAGCTAAAAACAGTTTTTGTTAATAAATGGTACTTGATAATGAAATACATGTAGATGATAAAAATATTTAATTTTTTATTTAATCCCTAAATTCAAAGCAACAACTAAATAATTTCCACCTTTGAAAGCAAGGCAATGTTTAGGAAAGTCAAACATTTGGGGAAAAAAAGAAAATGCTGTAAGAACAACATTTTGCTCCTGATCAATTATTCCTATGCTATTACTTGCAAGTTAAACAATCTTTTCATAAGCTTTTTCTAAAAGGTATGTCAAAACCTGATCTTGTTCGGGACAGGTTTAGGTCAACCCATTACCACACAGAGACACATTATGACACCAAACGAGATAAATGCTTTGGAAAACACTGTTTGGAAATATAACAAATTGCTTGTGACAAGCAATTTCTTCATTTTCCACAATGTTTTCCACACAGAAAGACCAAAAAATGTAACATCTTTGAATTAGGACCTTTCTAAAATTGCACCATCTGGTAATGGGTTAACAACTTGAACAATGTCATTAGATCAGATTGCTTGTTTTAACACATTTTACACACATTTGTTTATATTTTGATAACAGGACAAGTGTTGGATTTATAATTGGGATGGTTTTCTTGGCGAGTTTCGGAGGCTACATCATAGCTTCCCTCTTCTTCCTGAGATTCCCTACCTTACTACACAAGAAGAAAAAGTTGAGATTTAATGCTGTCCATATCAGCCATAGAGGTGGTAAGGCAAATTTTATAATAACTCATTGGGAGATGACATTATCCATTACTGCAAAGTGACGCCTTTTGACTCCCTCACAAGAAAAGGCTTGAGAAAACATGATTGTGGAAAAGGAAGAAATGGCTTGTAACAAGCAATTTATTCATTTCCCAGAAAGTTTTCTAAGCATAAATGGAATTATTCTTAATATTTCATCAACTTGAAATTGTCGTCTGCAACACCTTTCAAATTGGAATACTCTCAAATTTTGTTGTCTGTTAATGGGTTAAACGCTTAAATGTTGCATTGTTCAAATGCACATTCTTATCATAATGGTAATGTGTTTGCTGAAGGTAATGGTATATTGGTATAATCTTCTCCTTCTGATCGTCAGTATGTGCATACATCAAATTCTTTTTATACACCTGTAAAACAAATGTTTTCAGGAATATTAACTGGAATCAACCCATCTCAATGTCTGTCAGTCCATTTGTGTGTGTACAAAAATATATGAGCAGGGATATGTAGAAATGGCCCTTAAAGCATTTGAGATCAACATGGATCCATATCCATATTGCTCTCCAATAGCTTGTTAATGAGTAGAAGCTACTGCATACAGTAAGTTAGTAGATTGGATCCATTTAAGTCTACATTTAACCCTTTCCCAAACAAGACCTGGTTTTGACGTCCCTAATCAAAATGGCTTGGAAAAACATTGAAACAAAAGAAGAAACTGCTGATAACCAGCAGTTTCTCCTTTTGTTTCAATATTTTCTGTGCCATATTTTACACAAATCCTATCTTTAATAACATCCATTTTGTCTTTTGTGGCAGTTTTTGGAGCGGATCACCCTAAAATTTTGTCGTTTGGGAAAGGGTTAATCACAGGCTTATCATGAAACTCGATTTTCCATATGTATTATGTAATTTTGTGTAACGAACCCCTCTTTCAGTTTTCATTCAAAAGGGATGAAACTGAATACAAATGTTGATCAGGTATTTAAATTTTGCAAGGCTAAATTTCCATGTTTCAACAGTCCCTAGTTCAGGAATTACCTCCCCTTGAACTTAAACATAATTTCTTCTGCCCATATATTAGTAGCTATTTATTGCGAGTTGCTCACTTACATTCTTATTACTTTGACAGCACTTGTGAGGGTATTCTGGATGGTTCATTCTGTGACAAGCTCTTGTAAACACAATTCCTACATTTATTTATGGATCTGGATGAAATTTTCACAGAATGTTCCTTGTCACTTGACAATGAATATAATCTTGTTATTTGGGAAAGGGTCCAGAACACAGAACAAAATGAAGAGTTGTGTTATAGATCATGATTTTACATTGAAATAGATCTAATTGCACTACCCTCAACTCATTCCCACACAATGAGACTTTTTGAAGCCCCACAAGAAAATGGCCACGGTAAAGATTGTGCAAAATTAAGAAATTGCTCTTTTTTTCCACAATGTTTTCTACCACCAAAAGACCAAAAATGTGAAGTTTGATGCACTTGAACACTTTTGAATTTGGACAAGTCTTAAATTTACTGTCTTATAGGTTAATGCATTTGTGTAGGCCTCACCTATAAGAAGATATTTCAGATTTTGTTTTAAATTTCAGGCGCTGGTGAGAACTGTGAAAATACCATAACAGCATTTAAACAGTAAGTCTTTTGAAAAAATACAACTTTCTAGAAGATTTTCATAATATGAATGTCATTTGATTATGAATGGAACATCTTTTTTTTTTTTACACCCCATCATTGATAGATCGGGCGCAAATGGTTTTTGTGCTTTCTATATGTCCATGCACCTTCCTTGGGAAAATACCTTTCCTGTGATACCTTGGTCATGTCATACCAGATCAGTAGTGTAGCAATCTCAGTATAGATCAAATTTATAGCATGTACGCAAATGTTGACACACCAATTAGATGGGTTTTATATATTCATCAAAATCTAAGCCATTATAAGTCAGACATAGCCAAAATTAGGAACACAGAAAAATAAAAGGCCATATTTCAGTTATTCTTTAATGAAAATCACCACAAAAATGGATGAGAATGCCTCTTTGATAACATTTTGAACACCATGGACAATTCTGTCGAAATATTTGAGGTGTTCCAAATGCTATGATAACAGATATGCATTATAGCATCTATTTTTCAGTGCAATGAGCCAAAAAACTGACATGTTGGAGATTGACTGTCACCTGACCAAAGATGGAGTTGTTGTTGTCTCACATGATGATTGTTTGTCTCGTACGTGTGATATCTCAGACAGTATAGCTGATCTCAATTATTCAGTGAGTAAGACAATACACATATTTCTATGCCCCCATATCGAAAGATTGGGGGCATATTGTTGTACTTGTGTCTGTTTGTCTGTCAGAAAACTTAATGTCGGACATTTCATGCATCATTCATTAATTTTTGTCCAGTTGTCTTGTTCACATTAATTTGGTGTTGCTTTAAACACAATATTGTCTTTTTGTTAATAATAGCATCAAAAACTTACCGGTAATTAAGATAGATATAATGTATAGGCAGAAAAATTCGCCTGAACCTGATGAATATACAATGCAATGACATGAATATGCCATGAATAATTGTGACACAGAATAATCAATACTGGCCTGTGCTTTGTTGATTTATAGACTATAGTCATCTTGTATCTTTTTACTTAGACCAAATTATTTTGAAATAAAAATCAACAATAACTCTGACAGAACTTGGTCTGCAACATTTTTTTAACACCTATTGTTAACTTTTTTATTTGCCTTCAGGAGCTTCCAGAATATAAACCAGAACTTAAAGTCTCATTTGAACCTCGTAAGTTCTCTTCCTTTCCATCTATTTTAAATAATTTTCAGATATATTTTCCCAAAAAGTATTAACTAAGGCTTGTCAAATGTTAATAAAAGTTGCTGAATACAAAAATGATTTATGTCATTTGTATGTTATCATGTATAGCAATGAAAATACAGGTATTTGGAATCCTGATAATAGCAAACAAAACTGCCTCTATTTCCAGAGAGACAGATTGTTAAGAGGTGGTAAAGTCATTCTGATTTCATTATTTCAAATTTCTTCATATGTTAAATTAATAGCAACAACATAAAATGAGATAAACAGTAAATGAAATACATGTATCGCATAAAAGTCATTTTCCCTCTAATCTTCAGCTCTGTAATGTAATTACTTTGTTGCAGGTGTCACATGTAAGAATGGTCCAGATCGCAGAATTCCAACATTACGTGAAGTGTTCACAGAGTTTCCTAATGTACCTTTCAATATAGACATCAAAGTTCCAGATCCAGAACTTTATGAAAAGGTATACTCTTTTCCAGTAGTCATTATATACTGGTACTCCCGAAGGTTTTTGTTATATGTTAATCATTTCTCAAATGGCAAAATTTTAGACTGTTCCAAATTCAAAGGTTTTGCAGACAACAATTTTACGTAAACGAAATTTAAAATGTTATGATATTTTGATGTAGAAAACATTGTGGCAAAATGAAGAAATTGCTTGTGTCTAATTTACGTGAAAGAAATTTAAAATGTTTTGATATTTTGGTGTAGAAAACATTGTGAAAAATGAAGAAATTGCTTGTGCCCAAGCCTTTTCTTGTGAGGGAGTCAAAGGTGTCACTGAGCACAGTAATGGGTTAATGCCACAGTTATCAGCCTGTTTTATAACCATTTTCTTGCCCATTTCTAATCTCCTACAATTTCAATTGGATTCAAGCGACCCATGCTAGATATTTCAGACATCATGTCTGTCAATGTTTCGGCAGATAGAGTAAGGGCAGTTGTGTGGTGAATATGCCAAAAAGAAATTTTAGTGCTGGTATTAAGTTTTTCACTTTCCATTGATGACAAGTTTCCCTTTAAATGTTACTAGAAATGAAAAATAAAGTAGATCTATGTTAGTTTATTTATACTATTTTACATTATTCTGTCTGTCATTCTATTTATTTTTGTTCATGAAATTATTTTCCACAATCAGATAGTTTGAAATTGTAAACTTTACGGTTTAATGTCACTTTACTTCTTTCATTTTCTTGCAGGTGCATGCACTAGTCAAAGAGTTTCAGCGAGAAGATCTGGTTATATGGGGAAGTCGTCTCAGTTCTGTTACAGACACACTCTATAAAATGGTAGGTCCATAGAAACACTGTGATCCTGCACCACTCAAGTCTTGAGGATGAGGCTAGAACACTAAATGGCGATTTTTTACAGTGATATAATTTAAAAGTTTATGCTGACAATGAACTGAGTGATGATAAGGATAGATTTTGTGTATGATATAGTTTAAAAAAAAGTATTGAGGCGAAAGGAAAAGCTGTAAACAAAGTCAAAGGTTTGATCTATGACCCTTGCTGAGATGTTCTAGGATAAAACTTTGTTTTCTCTCTCCGAAGATATATAAGATATCTATCCCTTCCAAAGGGTCAGAGTGATCCAATGTAAAATATGTTGTAAATAAGGTATCAGATGTTATTGATGGACTAAACTTAAGCCTTAAGTTAAACTAAAAGGAGTTACAAATGTCATAATAGTAATTAAAAAAACACAATTTCAGCAAAACAGGACTTTATGTCTGTCAAACTTATTTCACAGCCCTTGTGTCAGCAGGGGCATCCTAGTCAGTTGTGAAGAAAATATTTAATCTGATCTATATCATATGAACTATACGGGATTCGTTTTTTATTTTTCACAATTTTTTCACACTGTGTATATTGTGACTCACACTTTTGTTTGTATTATTATTTTGAGCATATTGCAATTTTACCTTGCACAATGAGGAGAGATGTGTACATTACAGCTGTTTTATATTTCTAGAATCCTGATGTTCCAGTATTTTTCTCCAGTAGTCGTGTGATGAAGCTAGTATTGTTATTCTATACAGGGTTACTTCCCTTTGTTCCTCTCAGAGAATCAGCTTTTGAGATGATGATGCCAAATATCTTTTTAAAGTGAGTAAAACATGCTTTCAACAATCAAACTCTTTCCCAGATAACAAAATCCCTTAATTAAATCTCAGACAAAATTGCAAAGATTTTCTGGGAAATTATCTGAAGGGTTGTCAACACCATAAATTATTCTCAAAGGGATAAAACCATTACAGGACAACAAATCTTTGTGTAAATTATAATCAGCTGCAGACAACAACATAGAGAAGGCTGAAAAAAGATATTTACCTTTTCTGAAACAAAAAACTTTCACTTTGAAAGCTAGAGATGACTGTATGATAACTGTATGATAAAGCATAGAAAATATTCAGATAAAGGAAAAATGATAAAAATGATGCTTATTAGCATTTTCTTCTTTTGCCTCTTTTTTCTCAAACTTTTTGTACAAAGTACTTCAAAAACAGGCCTTGTTTGTAAAACGGTTAAAATCAGCCTCATATGACAAAATTGATGTTGACAAAAAAAAGTGTTGGGTATGTAACAAAAAAAATATTGAAACAAAAGGGGAAAATGGCTGATTTAGATGGTTCATCAAAGAATGAGAAAATTGGGGAAAAAGTCAGGAAAAACATAGAGACAAAAGAGAAAATGCTAAATGACAGCATTGTTCCTATTTCTACAATACTCCCCCTATCGAAAGATTAGGGGCATATTGTTTTAGCCGTGTCTATCTGTCAGAAAACTTTACATTGGCCATTTTGGGGGCATTCGTGTTTCACAAACACATCTTGTTTATGACAAATCCCATTTTTAGTACAATTTAGTTGCCTTCAAAGCATTTAGATATAAACAAGTCTTAAATCACAATGAATCTCCATGGTGTCTAGTTGTGCACACCGCTTACGGAATTTTGATAACTGTTTTTGTTCTTGAATTATCTGCCCTTGAATTTAAGGAAATATCCCATTTTCTCAAAAATGCTCATTTTCTTGTGTGCGCAACTCCTACAGTTTCAACCAGAGTTTAATCAAACTAGCCACAATGAATCTTTATGGTGTCTGGTTGTACAAACAAAATTTTGATAACTTTTCAATGTTTGAATTATCTGCCCTTGAAATGAAAAAAATGGCTAATTTTACTGACAAGCACCTCTCGGGCGTATATGTGCCGTCCTGCGAAGCTCTTGTCTATTTATTTAATCAGACATGATTTCTTTGTTTACAGTCAAACATTTTTTCTTTGTTTACAGTCCATCAAAAAGAAATACACCTGTTACATGGCAAGAGAAGTTGATATTTCGTCTAGGTGATTTGTAAGTATCATTACCTCACACCCACTCAATGAAATGAAAGATTGTTTAACCCAATACCACACAGAGGCGCACATTGACACCCAACAAGATAAAGCCTTTAGCAAACATTGTAGAAAATAAAGATATTGCTTGAGACAAGCAATATCTTGATTTTCTACAATGTTATCTACCATGAAAGTGATGAGAGACAAAAAAATAAAATGCCATTCATTTGGAATTGTCATCCGTAATGTCTTTGAATTTGGACAAGTCGAAAAATTTGCTGTCGGTTAATCATTCATCCCATTCCCACATATTGATGTAGTCTCCACAATATATGTCTTTGGAAAACATTGTGGAAAATGAAGAAATGGCTTGTGACAAGCATTATGGTTTATGTGAAATGTAGCATAGAAAATATTGGGCCGAAAGGAGAAAATGCTGATTATCAGCATATTCTTCTTTTGCTCAAATGTTTTCATATGCATCTTTCATGAGGGACACCAAACTAGCTTTTGTTTGGAAAGGGTTTAAATTTTAACTCATGTAACTTTATAGCTGTTTACTCTTACACTACAGCTTGGGTGTTGTTTTCCTATTTTTGTGCATCAACGCAATAGACTTTATTCAAACAATTATCTCCCTTGCGAATTTCGTAGTTAAAAAATCAATAAATTGTCTCCCTTTGTCGGCGAGGGGGCATAGGTAAATGATCGCTCTTACTTGTTTGTAAAAAGCGCATTTCAAAATCCTGATTATTTACCTATTGAAAAAGGATTTACTGTACATTTTTTGCGAAATGAAACTTTAATATCTGAATATGCCATAACCAATCGAGTTTGCGAATTTTCATGCGAAGAATTAGTAAAAAAGAAACATTTCTATACAGTAGAGCACATCTTTACGGGACACAATTGCACTTAGTGGAAATAAACAAATATCGCTCTCGTTTCTTTGCTAAAGGCGCCTTACAAAATCGGGTTTATTTATCGATAGATGTTTGATTATTTTATTTTGATTATTTTGAAATTAAAATTTAAGACGCATAGTCTCAAAAGTAACATGTTTCGGGTATGTTTCATGCGAATGGTTAGAGAAAAAAGACGCCTGACGGGACACGGTTTGAAGCATTCGACATATTAAAACGAAATAAAGTATTTAAATTTTCCATCAGTTTCTTTTTATTTGATTAATATTATCATATTCACAGAGTTGTCACATAGTTTGTTGATCTGTCTTCTAACGCATTATTAGTCAATTTTGATAGTCTTCAAAAGCATCATTACATTCCGAATGTAATGTTGAAAAAGACCATCTAAATGTCTAGGCATTAAACTTTTCATTGTGAGGAAAAGGAATACGTGTATAACTTTTCTGTCAAGATATTTTTATCCATTCACGTGTTATATATAGTGATATATTCGAGTATAACAGACTTAACCCTTTCCCAAACAGCAAAATTTTAGGGCACTCCTGTTGAAAGTTGCTGCAGACGACAATATTGATGTTAATAAATATCAGATTTTTGTATGATATAGCTCAGAAAATATTGAGGCAAAGCCAAAAGGAGAAACTGCTGGTTATCAGCAGTTTCTTCTTTTGTCTCAATGCTTTCCCAATACATTTCTATCAAGGACGTGAAAACCAGGTCTTGTTTCGGAAAGGGTTATACTCTTCTGTTTGGAGAAGGATTAAGCGTATATCACATAATTAAGCTCCCGTTTATATCTCACAAGTACCAATATGCATAACGCGTGTCTATAGATGACACTTAGTTTATCTACTACTGACACCCTTATACGTTACATGATTTTACCACTATGATTGAAATAAAAAAAAAAAAAAAAAAAAAAAAAAAAAAGATGAATAATAATATGATGCACGCAAGTCTGACCTCACCAGATATTTTTTAAACTATAGATTTTTACATGAGTGAATATGTATTTTTGATCGTTTTATAACATTTACAAAAAGGTAGTTCTATTACAAACTCAATAAATGAGATGGGCTTTCTGTGAATTTCAGATAAATATTGCATGATACTTTTTTCTTAGTAGTTACATTTGAAAGTGAAACATTGGTGTATAATCTATTCAGCTTAGGAATGCTAGAAAAAAATGATTAAGAAAATAGTAATCATGCCGAAGTAGGTATTTTCCATATTTGATATAAAATGACTAGTCTATCTTTATTGCAATCTTTGTCAATTCCCCAAACATTGACAGAGTGTATTTTAGACCTAACTCTTTCCCGAACTGTTACTCTTTTCATACTTGAAAACTGCTGCAGATGACATGACAGATTTTGGTAAAGATGGCATTTTTGTGCAAATTGACAAAAGAAGTATTGAGACAAAATGACGATCTACTCATCATTTTCTTTTTTGTACATAACAAAAATCAAGTTTTGCTTTTGCAGACGTAAAAAGCAGTCTTTTACGGTAGATGTTTAAGTCCGATACATAATACCGAATCATGAATAGCCTACGTCCAGCATTTATCACCGAATATTTAGGAAAAATGAAAAAAAAAAAAAAAAAAAAAAGCAATATGTGTTTGACAGCTTTCCCTTCTGAGTTCACATCCATTGAAGAAATAACAATATCCGCGCATTTGAAGAAATTGATTAATCAAAGCAGCTTATTAACCCGTCACGGCTACCAATTCCTATCTAGGATTAAGTTGATTGCCCCCTCGTGTGTAAAGCCTCGTTTCCACACGGCTACCGCGCATGTGCATCGTTATGTGAAAAACCTCTATTTGATTTTGAGTGGAAATCACGATGGTTGCGGCGATGTCTCCTTTTCCATGTAAACCTGTGGAATCACTGTGATTTTCACTGAGATTTATCGCTTGTCTTCATAACTCTTTTTTGTACCTCCGTGAATCGTGGTGATCACTGCGTATCATGGTGTTTTGCAAGGAATATCATGGGGTTGCGGTGGGTGATCTTTTCGATTTTCCTCTTGAAATTTGATTTTACCTTGTTGTGCGAGTGCTTTAAACAACTAGACAGCCCTGGCAGTCTGGAAGCGCTCCACAGGCCTGACTGTTTGTCTTGTTGAATGCAATTTCAAAGGTTCAGGCTGCGCAAACAAGCAAATGCATGACCAAGCTGAAAATTACAAGCAAATAGGATCGTATGGTCAGTAAGATTCTGTGAAAATTCTGTATTGATTAGTAAATACTAATGGTTGTCAAAGAGAAAATAAAGCCGAAAATGGCAGTTTTGTCAATTTCAAGGGCACATAACTCATGTTATAAATTTCAGATCAAGCTGAAAATTATATCAAGGCAAGATCTTATAGTCTCCAATATGCCGTCCTAGTTTTGTCTTGATTGATCAATATTTGTAGTTGCTAGAGTGAAAGTCAAAATAGAGCCCAAAATGGCAATTTTATCAATTTCAAGGGCACATAACTCATGATATAAAATTCAGATCAAGCTGACAATTAAGCCAAGGCAAGATCTTATGATAACCAACATTCTATACAAGTTTTGTCTTGATTAGTCAATATTTGTAGTTGCTAGAGTGAAAACAGAGTCAAAGGAGAGCCGAAAATGGCAGTTTTGTCAATTTCAAGGGCACATAACTCATGTTATATAATTCAGATCAAGCTGAAAATTATACCAAGGCAAGATCTTATAGTCTCCAATATTCTGTACTAGTTTTGTCCTGATTGATCAATATTTGTAGTTGCTAGAGTGAAAACAAAGTCAAAATAGAGCCAGAAATGGCAATTTTGTCAATTTCAAGGGCACATAACTCATGATATAAAATTTTGATCAAGCTGAAAATTAAGCCAAGGCAAGATCTTATGATAACCAACATTCTATACAAGTTTTGTCTTGATTAGTCAATATTTGTAGTTGCTAGAGTGAAAACAGAGTCAAAGGAGAGCCGAAAATGGCAATTTTGTCAATTTCAAGGGCACATAACTCATGATGTAAAATTCAGACCAAGCTGAAAATTATACCAAGGCAAGATCTTATAGTCACCAATATTCTTTTCTAAGTTTGTCTTGATTGGTCAATATTTGTAGATGCTGGAGTGAAAACAAAGTCAAAATAGAGCCGAAAATGGCAATTTTGTCAATTTCAAGGGCACATGATGTAATATTCAGATCAAGCTGAAAATTATACCCAGGCAAGATCTTATAGTCACCATCATTCTGTCAAAGTTTTGTCATGATTGATTAATATTTGTAGATTTTTGAGTACAAATAAAGTCAAAACCAGCTATTTTTGACATTCAAGGGCAGATAACTCAGGTTATTCTGATTCAATCCAAATTCTTTGAAGGAATCTGAGAGAGGGTCACCCAATGATCATTCCTGTGAAGTTTGTTTGAAATCCATCCAGTAGTTTCTGAGAAGAAGATTTTTAAAGAAAAAGCCTGTGAAAACATTAAGGGAAAAGAAGAAAATGCTGATGATCATCAATTTCTCCTTTTCTCTTAACGTTTTCTTTGGTATAACAGACTTATTTATATGCCCCTGTATCGAACGGGGCATAGTGCTTTAATTTTGTCCATCTGTCTGAAAACTGAACATTGGCTACTTCGGGGGCATTAGTGTTTCACAAACACATCTTGCTTACTTTTGATATCAGTTATTTTGTCGTCTGCAAGTCTATGAAGTTGAAGCACCCTAAAATTTCATTGTTACGGAACGGGTTAAAATCTCATTATAGTTTGTGATCTCTGCATTTTCAGCTTATTAATGAGACCAGCTTTAATCAACCATCTACAAAGACGGGGCATTCAGGTAAGAATTATAATCCGTTCCCAAACAGTGACATCTTTTAAAGCACCTCAGTATTGAAGTTTTGAAAACAATGATTAAAACTTGTCTTAACAGCTCAAAACCAATTAGCTCTTTTGATTTGTACGAGGGGCGTTCAATTAAAAGTGGTACTAATGGTCCACCATACCTCACGTTTCTATAGAACTAGTGGTGCTTGCGACTATTCGACGGGAAAATTACTGTCTATGCTTGGTCAAAATTTGAGACAAATTCGTTGACTCTTTCGAAAGTTATTAAACTTTTAAGTTGGTTCAGTCATGTACACTGGCTATTTCGCTGTGCGCAAAATGGAAAATGAACTGAAGTAGGATGTACGGGTCTACATTAAAGGTCGCATAGGCTTTGAAATATCTGCATCACATGTATATAATGAACTATATGAGATTCATGGACATTCGAAAGTTGAATATGCATCAGTTTTAGGAAGATAATGAAAATTAAATTTGGTAAAACTGGCCTGAATGATGCACCCCTCTCAGGCAACCCGGGTAGAGCTAGTACCAAAGCAAATGTTGCTGTAGATTCCGACATGACCGAACAAGAGGCATGGTTTAATGTGCTAGAAATAGCAGATAAAGTTGGTTTTTCATCGGGGACATGCTATACGATTTTGACGAAAGGGTTGAAACACAGAAAGGTTTATGCCCATTGGGTCCCCCACCTGCTGCCTATGGACAGAGAGCCACCCGTGCAAAATATATTTTGAAATAATACAATATATGCAACAAATGTGGGCTTTCTCGGCTTTATACATATGATTGAACAATAATATATTATTATGAGCACCAATGACGTGTCATTAGCAAGCAATGGCTGCGAAAAGATCAGGTAAGGTCCGTAATAACCAAAAAATTAAAAGCGCGGCAAAAGTTTTGTACGCGGTTATTTTTCAAATGTAACGGGTGTATTGTTCATATTACTGTTTCAAATAGTACAACTATTGCCGGTCAGTCATACAAGAAATCAGTCATACAAGAAATGTATGTCGGCCAAAGTAAAGAAATATCACGAAAAGAGCAGATCTAGGACCAGCTAAAGAGGCATGTACCAAATCCATGACAGCGGAGCTGTCCACAGGTGCACTCTTGTCCAAGACTTCCTGAAAGAGACACACACTGCACGGCGTCTTCATCCATCCTTAAAGCCGGGCTTAAGCCTGTGTGGCTTTTTTGTGTTCCCCATGATGACGAAAAAAGCCACTGGTCATCGGTATAGGCCTTCATATTCCATATGCAGAGTAATTTTCCAGTGTCTGCGAGGTGTTCAAAAAGAGGCCCATTTATTGACATATAAGTAATGAATCTCAATACTTCAGAAGTGTGTGGGTGTCAAAGAGGAATACTTCGAAGGATTGAAGAAACTTAAAATTGATTTGCGACATAACTATGGCTAATAGAACCCCAGTTCCAAAATTAATTGAACGTCCCTCGTATAATTTGCAGTTTTGTAAAAAAAAAACCCAAAAAATCAAAAAACAAGTTGACCCATTCCCTCATAATGAAGCGTTTTGGTGCCCCACAAGGTAAAAGCTGTGGAAAATAAAGAAACTGCTTGTAACAAGCAAGTTTTCCATTCAGAAAGACCAAAAAATGTAAAATTTCATTCATTTGATATTGTTATCTGCAACACATTAGAATTCAAAAGTCTAATTTCCGTCATTTTTGGAAAGGGTGCATTGTTTGAAAACATTTTATTTTGTCTTGACTTCATTGTAAAACTGTGTGTATATTTTCAGACGTATCTGTGGGTTTTGAATAATGAAGAAGAATGGGAGCGAGCGTACAAGTTGGGGGCAGTCGGTGTCATGACAGACTTTCCTACACGACTCACAACATTTCTAGATGCCAACCCACAGTATAGGCAGACCAAAATACAAGATTAAAACTTTCCCTAGCAAGACCGGGTTTTGATATCCTTAATAGATCTACAATATGGAAAACAATTGGGAAAACATTGAGGCAAAAGAAGAAAATGCTGCTAATCAGCATTTCCTCCTTGTGCCTTAATATTTTCTAAGGTATAAAAGTTTAACCTAGATAGATCTCAAACCTTGTGATAGTTTTATTTTCTTTTGTGTTTTTACCCAAAGTATTTTGTTTTCAATGCTCTTGGAGCAATTCAGGGAAAGCTTTATGCTGCCACTTTGTTCTTGTACAATTTGCTGTCTGCTGCATCCTCCAAGTTTTGGTGACCATGGAATTTATTGTGGCTTATGGTTTCTGTTCTATTCCTGTTGAGTTTTTCACTTGTATTATATTCATTTTGTTGGGGAAAAAAACATCAGACAGGGTTTATATAAACCATTTTTATGCTGAATAATTGTATGTTGTATATTCCTCTTTTTATCCCTGTATTAACACTTATGTGCAAAACAGTTTTAAGGTGGACATGTTATAAATACATTTACAGAAGACTTCCCATATTTGTTCTTGAATATACATTTATGCATTTTGCCTAGTTTGTTAATGGTGTTCCTGCAGTTGGTAGATCGGGGGCATATTGTTTGTTTTGTTGTTTATTTTTATGCCCCATTTTGAAAGATCAGGGCATTATGTTATACTCGAGCCCGTCTTTTGTCCGAATACTTAACATTAGCCTTTTCGGGGGCATTAGTGTTTCACAAACACATCTTGGGCTTTTTTGCAAATCGAGGGCTTGATGCAAAACTATTGTAAGTACATTTTGTAAAATTTTACAGGAGAGGGAAAAAACGTTTTGACTTTCTCAAAGTTAAAGAGCAAAATGGTTTTTAAAATTCTACATATCTTTTCAAGTATACAGAATTGAGATCTAATACTAGAACACATGATGTATACCTTCTTAAAGATTCAGAAAATGCAAAAAAGTGAATTTCTGAAAAATATGTAGTTACAATAGTTTTGCACTGAGCCCATTTAATTCTGTATGTTGTTTTACTTTAAAGGTTGCAGTTTTGTTTGTGTATTGTTGTCAAAGTGTTGAGTAGTGGTATTAAATCCATTACCAGATGGCAAAAGTTTGGACTGACAGACAACAGTTTCAAGTTGTTCAAATTTTAGAAATCATTGTGGTAAGAAAACATAGTGAAAAAGGAAGAAATTGCTTCATTTTCTTCTGTGTTTTCCCAAGCTCTTTTCTTGAGAGGCATCAAAAAGTGTCACTGTTTGGAAATGGGCAAGTTTTATTCTTCTGCCATGTAGATTTTTCTCTCTTAATTTAATTTAATTTATTTCACATTATTGCAAACTTGTATCTTTTGTGCTTGTTAACCCTTTCCCAAATGGGAAACTTTTTGGGTGGTCCAATTCAAAAGCTGCTGCAGAGGACCAATTGGATGTTAATAAAGATTGGAATTGTGTATGATGTAGTCAAAAAATATTGAGGCAAAAGGAGAAACTGGTTTTCATAATTTTCTTCTTTTGTCTCAATGTTTCCCAAGCCTTTTCTGTTTGGGACATCAAAACCAGGTCTTGTTTGGGAAAGGGTTAAACCAAAGTCGGTCCAAGCCTTATTATCCCCCGCCGAAAAATTTTTTCGGGGGGATATTGTTTTTGCCATGTCCGTCCGTCCGATATTCGTTTCCGCGCTATTTCTTGAAAACTATAGACTGGATTTCGATAAAACTTGGCACACAGCTTCACTACAAAAAGGACATGCGCATATCGTAGGGGTTACCCGGTTCGACCATTGAATTCAGAGTTACTGCCCCTGACTGTTTAAGCCATATACATACAGAGTGATATTGGTTTCCGCGCTATTTCTTGAAAACTGTAGACCGGATTTCGATGAAACTTGGCACAAAGCTTCACTACAAAGTGGACATGCGCATATCGTCGGGGTTACCTGGTTCAACCGCCGAATTTAGAGTTACTGCCCCTGACTGTTTTAGCCATATACATACAGAGTGATATTCGTTTCCGCGCTATTTCTTGAAAACTATACACAGGATTTCAATGAAACTTGGCACACAGCTTTACTACAATGAGGACATGCGCATATCGTCGGGGTTACCTGGTTCAACCGCCAAATTTAGAGTTACTGCCCCTGACTGTTTAAGCCATATACATACAGTGATATTCGTTTCTGCGCTATTTCTTGAAAACTATACACCGGATTTCAAGGAAACTTTGCACACAGCTTTACTACAATGAGGACATGCGCATATCGTCGAGGTTACCCGGTTCGACTGTCGAATTTAGAGTTACTGCCCCTGACTGTTTAAGCCATATACATACAGAGTGATATTCATTTCCGCGCTATTTCTTGAAAACTATAGACCGGATTTCAATGAAACTTGGCACACAGCTTCACTACAAAGTGGACATGCGCATATCGTCGGGGTTACCTGGTTCGACTGTCGAATTTAGAGTTACTGCCCCTGACTGTTTTAGCCATATACATACAGAGTGATATTCGTTTCCGCGCTATTTCTTGAAAACTATAGACCGGATTTCAATGAAACTTGGCACACAGCTTTACTACAATGAGGACATGCGCATATCGTTGGGGTTACTCGGTTCGATCGTCGAATTTAGATTTACTGCCCCTGACTGTTTAAGCCATATACATACAGTAGTATTCGTTTCCGCGCTATTTCTTGAAAACTATACACCGGATTTCAAGGAAACTTGGCACACAGCTTCACTACAAAGAGGACATGCACATATCGTCGGGGTTACCCGGTTCGACCGTCGAATTTAGAGTTACTGCCCCTGACTGTTTAAGCCATATACATACAGTGATATTCGTTCTGTTGAAGCCATATACATACAGAATGATATTCATTTCCGCGCTACTCTATTGACAATGAAAATATGTTCGGCGGGGGATATCAATTCAACGAATTTGCTTGTTGTTGTTATAAGTAGAAATGTGATTTTTGTTAGACTAGGGTCTTGACACTTGATAATAATTATTGTTCATTATTTATAGCAATATTATTTTCAATACAATCAGGACAAATATTAAGTTCAAAGTACTTTGCCACGAAGAAACTGCCAAACATTGTTGTCAGAATCTGGGATGAAGGATATATACTTAGTACATTTAAAAACGCAGAGTTTTCAAAGCCTTGAATCAAGATGTTTTAAGATGTTGTAAGAAATAAAAATATTTGTTATAAATCTCCCACAAGTTTTTGAACGTGAATAGAAAAGATTGGAGCCAGTAATTCCGAAACATTTTACAGCGCAATAGCCAATGCGTTAAACACATTGACTCTGTGTAAACTTGATGCACGTGAAACTCTAGTTAAATTTCAACATGTTTATAAAGTTTGTCTACAGGGACACTATAAAAACAACTTTTATTAAAATATTCTCAATTCTATCAGTATGCTTCGTCTTCTTGAAAATGTGAGGAACCAAACTTTTGTAACGCATTTGTTTGTTTATTTCAAAGTCGGACATTTCAAGGCACAAAGGATGCTGTAACTCATTTATGTCACGACTAGTGACACGATGACTTGACCACATATTGTATTTACACACTACTGGCTTGATATGTGCCCAGTAGAACATGTTTGGAATGGCCAGAAGAGACGCGTGTATTCACGTACCCCTCCACCCAAAACGTTGCAACAACTTCGTATTCCTGTTATTCAAGAGCGGAACAAAATACCACAAGATGTTGCATTGCTAAAAAAGTCCTTTCTATGCGACGACAATGTCAGGCTTTAATTCAAGCTTTATGTGGGACCACTCGTTATTGATTGATTTGACTCATCTCAGTTAAAAATAATCAAATTTTATTCCGACGTATATTTAGAACATTTTCTAACCTTTGAATTTATGGTATTAGATGAACCAACGAAAATAAACCCGCATTACGAAGCATTTGCTTGTCTTTTCAATACTATGAGCGAACGAAGTATCTCTGCGGAATTAAATGTACTCAGTATAGAATCCCCATGGTATTTTTTTCTCATTTTGCTTTTGCTGATATTTGTGATAATTCCTTGCCAAAAATACAAAGCTTTAATTTTTGCTCTCCCAAACAAGACCTGTTTTTTATGTCCCTAATTCAAACAAATTTGAAAACATTGAGGGAAAAGAAAATGCTGATACTTTCCATTCGATTAGATACAAACTTTGTACATTCAGTAACACTCATTTTGTCTGTAGCATCTCTTAATTTAGACTAGTCTACAATTATGCTGTCTAGGAAAGGGATTTAACCCCTTCCCAAACAAAATTTCAGGGTGCTCCAATTTCAAAGCTGCTGCAGAAGACAAAATAAAAGATTGAAAACCATTGGATTTGTATAAAGTAGAGCAAAGAAAATATTGAGGCAAAAGGAGAAACTGCTGGTTATCAGCAGTTTCTTCTTTTGTCTCAATGTTTTCCCATGCCTTTCTTAATTGGGGCGTCAAAACCAGGTCTTGTTTTGGAAAGGGTTAAATAGATCAAAAGTCTAATACCATTTGCCAATTGATTTGTCTCTTACTGGTATCAGCATATGTTGTACCTTGTTTGAACCACTACTATGCTGAATAAAACATCCTATTTCATTCTGATTAACCCTTTCTCAAACAAGTCATGCTTTTGACATTCCCAATAAAATAGTTTTTCAAAATATTTAGGTGAAAGAGGAAACTGCTGGTCACATCAGTAATCTTTACTGTGGCACTAGTTTCTCAATATTTTCCGAATAATTATGAACAAAGCATGTCAATAGATATTATTTGGGTTTGGGTTATTGAAAAGAAGCTTCAGTTGATCAATTTGCTAATTTATGTTTTAATACAATCAATAGAATAGATCTATTTATGTTCATTTTAAGTTTTGTTTATAGTTTAGAATTAAAATACATTGTGAATGCATGGAGTTCTTTGTATTTCAAATTTACATCCAATCAATATGGAAAGAATTAACATATACAACCCATCATTAGCACTGAAGGGCCAGAGGCGAAATTTGAAAAGTGCCAGTAATTCCTAAACTGTGTTACATGTCCATTCCAAATACAAACATAAGCATTTTGAATGGTTTAGAATTTTGAATTTATGCATACTTATGGAAATATTTGACAAAAATGTTCAAAATTACTTCCCTTGTTAATAAATATAGAGTAAAATAATATTTGTGACCCATCGCGCTAAAAGGGACCTTATCGGATGTGTGAAAAATATCAACCCTAGTCTGTCTGCGCAGTCCGCGCAGCCAGACTAGGGCCGACACTTTACACTTTTATGTAATTTTCTAAATCCGGAATGTTTTCCCTATTTTACTATATGATCATTTTTCGCATACGGGATCTGGTTGACCTGTGCCGAGTCTGACAAGTTTGTCAAAATTTGGATTTTTGGAGTTCGGATAAGGTCCCTTTTAGCATGACGGGTCACATTTGTAAATTATTTTCTTCTTAAAGCATAATCTTGAAATCCAGCACGGTGAGTCACCTTATGCGAAGTGTATTTACAAGTGTGTGAAATTTAACGCATTTCGTATGGCAAAAAAGTAGTGTTTTTAATAATGGGTCATTTACCTTAAATGCATGGAACAAGTTTAGCCCTTTCTCAAATAAACTAGGTCACTGTACATTGACTGGGTCAAATTCGAAATAGTTGATAAAGATTAGCACAGACAATTTACATGTTAAGGTATGGGAATTATTGAAGGAAAAGGGAAAATGTTGATTATCAGCATTTTCTTTTTTCCTCAACATTTTCAAATTCGCTCCAAATATTAACTTCCTAGAGATTCAAGATACAAGAGTAAATGGCAATCCAAACAAGATCTGTTTTTAGCTCCACTGGCCGACAGGCCAGCTGGCTATTGTCATGGCGGTGTGTCCGTGCGTGCGTCCGTGCATGCGTCCGTCCGTAAACTTTTTCTTTAAAAATCTTCTTCTCAGAAACTACCAGATGGATTTCAATCAAACTTCACAAGAATGATCCTTGGGTGACCCTCTCTTAGATTCCTTCAAAGAATTTGGATTGAATCAGAATAACCTGAGTTATCTGCCCTTGAATGTCAAAAATAGCTGGTTTTGACTTTAGTTTTACTCTAAAATTCACAAATATCAATCATTCAAGACAAAACTAGAACAGAATGTTGGTGACTATAAGATCTTGCCTTGGTATAATTTTCAGCTTGGTCTGAATTTTACATCATGAGTTATGTGCCCTTGAAATTGACAAAATTGCCATTTTTGGCTCTATTTTGACTTTGTTTTCACTCTAGCAAATACAATTTTTGACCAATCAAGACAAATCTGAGACAGAATGTTGGTGACTATAAGATCTTGCCTTGGTTAAATTTTCAGCTTGATCTGAATTTTACATCATGAGTTATGTGCCCTTGAAATTTACAAAATTGCCATTTTTGGCTCTATTTTGACTTTGTTTTCACTCTAGCAAATACAAATATTGACCAATCTAGATAATACTTGTACAGAATGTTGGTGACTATAAGATCTTGCTTTGGTAAAATTTTCAGCTTGTTCTTAACTTAACATCATGAGTTATGTGCCCTTGATATTGACAAAATCACATTTTCGGCTCTATTTTCTTTTATGACCATTAGTATTTACTTATAAGTACAGAACTTTCACAGAAATCTTACTGACCATACGATCTTACTTGCTTGTAATTTTTAGCCTGGTCATGCATTTACTTGTTTGCGCAGCCTGAACCTTTGAAATTGCATTCAACAAGACAAACAATCGGGCCTGTGGAGCGCTTCCTGGCCGCCAGGACTGTCCAGTTGATGTGTCTAACAACAAAGACTTGATAGAAAATCGAGGCAAAAAAGAAAGTGCAGGTCAACATTTTCTCCTTTTGCCTATATGGGAGGTTTTGGCTATACTTTTCACAAATTTACCATTAGTAACATCCATTTCGTCATCTGCGGCAAGTTTTATTTAAATTGGACTCGTTGAAAAATTTCACTGTTTGGGAAAGTGTTAAATTTCAATCTAATTGAATAAGGAGTTGATCAAACAAGAATTAGTTACAGATGGACATGGGTGGAAACACAACACATGCATCACCCTTCAGGGCTAGAATGTAACAAGAGCTTCGCAGAGCGGCGCATATACGCCCCAGAGGGGCTTGTCAGTAAAATTGGCCATTTCTTTTAAGTCAAGGACAAAATAATTCAAATATGAAAAGTTATTAAAATTTTGTTTGCACAACAAAAGTTAGACAGCATAGAGATTCATTGTGGCTAGTTTGATTAAATTCTGGTTGAAACTGTAGGAGTTGCGCACAGGAGAAAATGGGCATTTTCCCTTAAATTCAAGGGCAGATAATTCAAGAACGAAAACAGTTATCTAAATTCTGTAAGTGGTGTGCACAACTAGACACCATGGAGATTCATTGTGGCAAGTTTGATCAAAGTCTGATAAAAACAATTTTTTTAACTGTAGGATGAGTTGCGCACACAAGAAAATGGGCATTTCTTTAATTCAAGGGCAGATAATTCAAGAACGAAACGAGTTATCTGAATTTTGTAAGCAGTGTGCACAACTAGACACCATGGAGATTCATTGTGGAAAGTTTGATCAAATTTTGATCAAATTTTGATCAAAACTGTAGGAGTTAAGCACACAAGAAATTTCTAACGGACAGACAGACGAGCGGGGCCATAACATAATACGCCCGAAGAATAAAAACATAGGTTAGTATGAGCCAAATGGTTAAATACCCGTTTTGGTTAGATTTTACTAGAAAAACACAGTAGGGAAATTTAACCAAAATTGGCCTTTAAAGATTCAAGAGTATTTTCTGTGCTCTCAATATTTTCTATGCTGTTCTGTCCAAAAATCCTACCTTTATCAAGGGTCATCTTATGGTCTGATTTATCTTTCAATATAAGGTAGTCTAAATCTTATTATGTTTGGTAAAGTGCTTATAATGAAGGAGAAGTTCTTTCTTTGATTTGATGGTCTTTATTTACATGATTTAAAAAATGTTACAAACATAGAAATGTAGTTTACCTTTGTCAAGAATGTACTGTATTTCACTACTGTCACAAATGAATATTCATTATTCAAATTACAGTTCATCATTGTTGTTAGTAACAAATTAAGTTACAGTCAGCTTCAATGACAGGTTCTTAACCCATTACCAAACGACAACATTTTAGACTGGTCCAAATTCAAAGATGTTACAGACGACAATTTCAAGATGATGAAATTTTAAAAATCTTTGCATTTTAAGTTAGAAAACATTGTGGAAAAATTAAGAAATTGCTTGTCACAAGCAATTTCTTCTTTTTCCACCATATTTTTCCAACCAAACCGTTCCCAAGTCAGAGCAGAGAAGCATAAAAGTCTACAAACTTATGGACAGACATGGTGAAGTTTGTTTGTTTATTAGGGTTTTACGCCATTTTCAACTGCTATGGTCATATCGCAGCAGCATGAGCATCTAACCATGAATTCCTGCTGTTTCTCATACCAGTACTACCACAACACCCTTACTGAGCCTCCAGGTACTCGCCCACATAGGTTCACGATATCAAACCATTGATTGGTGACATTTTGTCAGAGAGGGTATTTGCCGTGGCCAGGTATCGAACCCGAGACCTCCCAAGTCAGATGCGCTACCAACTGCGCTATGGCCGCAGCCAGCAGACATGGTGAATCCAATATACCCCCTCTAGTTTGTAGGTGGTTGGTATAATGAAATGACCTGTTATTGTTCACTTTTCCCAACAACAACATTTTAGACAGCTTCATATTGAAAAGAGTCTCAAACTTCTAATATGCATTTCTTAATGAATGGAAATTGTACAATATAGCATGAAGAGCATTGAAAGAAAAGGAGAAAATGTTGATTTCATTATTTTCTCCTGTTTTCTAAATGTTTTCAAAAGCTCTTTCGACAAGGGATTTCAAAATCTGTTCTTGTTAAGGGAATTTTTAAAACCGACAAAAGGGTAACTATATCAAGCTTCAACACACATAATTACATATTATCTACAACATTAACAATGATTTTGCAATGCTCTATGAACACATAATTCTTTATATATACAAGTCATACAATACAAAACATAAATGCTACATAACAGTTACCAACAGCAACCGGTATATTAGAAAAGATTGACAAGGTGTGTCTTTTCCCAAACAACAAAGTATTCGATTGGTCCAATTTCAGAGCCAATGGAGGCAACTAAATGACGATGGTTTTAAACAAAAACCTTGTAACTGCAGCTTAAAATAAGCTGCAGTTACAAGGTTTTCATTGAAAAGTAGCGATAAATTGTTACTGGATACAGATGTTTAACATACACATGACCCGCAATTTTGAAGACCTGGTGGACATAACGATCCCCTCTTGAAAAGGTCGAGAGAAATCTCAGCATACCTTTACAGAAAACATGGTGAAGAAAAGGAGATACTGCTAATACTGGTGACATCCTGGTCACCAGCTTTTTAATCTTTGCTCACAAGGCTTTCAAATGTTTCCCCTTTTTTGATGTTAAAACTATGCACTGTTTCTGAAAAGGTAAAGCACCCACAGCCTGTTATGAATTTGACATAATTTGACTCTATAAATCAGCAAAAGAGAAAGTAAAGATTTCAGAGTTTGAAAATGGTTGGTACTGGCTGAATAAATACAAAGTTATGGTTCCAAAATGATCAGCCAAAACACATTCCTTTTTGATAATCATTTTAGCCTTTTTTATTCTATTTCATACAGATTTTTTCTGTAATGTTCATTTATCACACACCACAATCCCATTTTGACCGGTCTAAAATTTTGTGGCCTAGACTAATCCATCTACACTCTTTTTGATGGACATATTCCATTTTATGAAGGTCTGCAGATAATTCTACGAAGGTCCGAAGAATTTGACAGATCTATCCATACTAGCGGAGGCCACAAATGAGCTGTTGTGTCCAAACCTTACTCCTGTAGCCATAGCTGTGTGATCATTAAACACTGCTAGCTCCTGCCACTGTTTACACAGGTACACTCTGAAAAAAAGAATTTAGAGTATAACAAATAATGTTTGAGTTACACACAGTGACTATACATGTCTACATCAAATACAGCATAAAACATCATGCTGCTCGCGAGTGCGGAAGTGTGTTTTTACTTAGAGGCAGTCCATGAAAAACTTCTGCCTTTTGGTTTAAAAAAATGCCATTCTGTTTCATTATTTGCCAAAATAATTTTTCGTAGTAGACTTTAATAATATGCATGACATCGGCACTCTAGATGCAATCATTTTCAAATGCCAATACAGTATGTTAATTTGTTTTGTGTATATTCATAACCTAGTATTGTGATGAGAATTCATAAAGGTACTGGTAGGTAAATCTTCTTTTGATTTTTAGCTCCACTGGCCGAAGGCCAGCGGGGCTTATGTCATGGCGCTGTGTCCGTCGTCCGTCCGTCCGTGCGTCCGTCCGAGCGTAAACAATTTTCAAACATCTTCTTCTCCAAAACTACTGGACCAATTTCAACCAAACTTCACACAAATCATCCTTGCATGAATCTGTACCAAATTCCTTCAAGAGAATAAAATCTGTGCAGAACTTGAATTTTAATTAATTTAATTGAATTAAATTTTCGAAATTCTTTAAAAATTCTTCTTCTCCAAAACTACTGGACCAATTTCAACCAAACTTCACAAAAATCTTTCCGGCATGAATCTCTATCAAATTTTTTGAAAAGAATAAAATCCGCGCATAACTTGAATTTTAATTAATTTAATTGATTTAAATTTTCGAAAAATCTTTAAAAATTCTTCTTCTCCAAAACTACTTGACCAATTTCAACCAAACTTCACAGAAATCTTCCTTATATGAATCTCTTCTTAATTCCTTCAAAAAGATAAATTCTGTTTATAACTTAAATTTTAATTAATTTAATTGAATTAGATTTTCGAAAAATCTTTAAAAATTCTTCTTCTCCAAAACTACTGGACCAATTTCAACCAAACTTCACAGAAATCTTCCTTGCATGAATCTCTACCAAATTCCTTCAAAAGAATAAAATCCGCGCAGAACTTGAATTTTAATTAATTTAATTGATTTAAATTTTCGAACAATCTTTAAAAATTCTTCTTCTCCAAAACTACAGGACCAATTTCAACCAAACTTCACAGAAATCTTCCTTGTATGAATCTCTTCTTAATTCCTTCAAAAAAGATAAATTCTGTGTATAACTTGAGTTTTGATTAATTTAATTGAATCAAATTTTAGAAAAATCTTTAAAAATTCTTCTTCTCCAAAACTACTGGACCAATTTCAACCAAACTTCACAGAAATCTTCCTTGCATGAATCTCTACCAAATTCCTTCAAAAGAATAAAATCAGCGCAGAACTTGAATTTTAATTAATTTGATTGATTTAAATATTCGAAAATCTTTAAAAAAATTTCTTCTCCAAAACTACTGGACCAATTTCAACCAATCTTTACAGAAATGATCCTTGCATGAATCTCTTCTTAATTCCTTTAAAAAATAAATTCTGTGTAGAACTTTATTTTGATGAATTAAATTAAATTTTCGAAAAATCTTCTTTTTCAAAACTACTGGACCAATTTTAACAAAACTTCACATGAATCTTCCTTGCATGAATCTCTTCCAAATTCCTTCACGATCGGATGAAAAGCTTAGCTGCTGTGGGCTAGGTTTATTTTTCGCTATATGAAGCATAGTGTAATTTTAAGAAAATTCTAAAAACATTTCTGCTCCTTAATCATTTATTGGATTTCATTCTGGCATAGCATGAATCTTCTTTGGATAGACCTCTATTGTATTCCTTGAAGAATTTTGTAGTCTAAGTGTCTAAAAGCCAGTGGAGCGATACAGGGCCATCTTGGCCCTCTTGTTACCACTTTGATTGGCTTTCAATTAAAATAACAAGCTACATCAGTGAGCAACATACCTGACATCTGTACCAGCCACTGCTAGATAGGTACCACTCTGGTCAAAACTCAGAGTCCTCACCTGCAAGCAGAATATACAAAGATGTATTAATTTTTAAAGTAAGAAGGGACTTCAGAATTTGTGGACAGGTACTTCATATAGATCTATAGCTTACAATTATTTTTGAACACTAGTATGAAGATTTCAATAGAATTCATTCATTGATTTAGAAGTTGCATTCACAACATGTGGACAAAAATCTGAAAGCATGTACGGATATTATACAAACATACATCCACCTTTGATAGAGTATAAGACTTAACAGTAATAGCACTTTAGCTTACCTCATACTTGTCATCAAGTTGTAGTGTTTTAAAGTTCTTCAGTTTACGTAAATCCCACAGTTTAACAACAGAATCTTCAGCTGATGTCGCCAAGAAATAACCTGAATTACACCAGAACAACATGTTTAACCCAATACCAGACAGCAAAATTTTCAATTTGTCTAAATTCAAAGATGTTGCAGATGACAACTTCAAGTGAATGGAATGTTACATTTTTTGGGTTTTCTTTTTTTTTATGGAAAACATGGGAAATGAAGAAATAGCATGTCAAACGCTAAGGAGATTGCATGTCACACCAATTTCTTCATTTTCCACTGTTTTCCATAGCCTTTTTCTTGTGGGGCTTCAAAAGGTGTAACTATGTGGGAATTGGTTAAGTTAAACATCAATGGCCAAGAAACAATTTTTTCTCCAAATATGACATTGTTTTGAACTTGACTTTTGTATTACAGGAAAGGTGTTGCCAGAAGGAATACAAAATATGAAATCAGTTTTATTTTTATAGACAATGTTCAAAGATTGTTGGACAAAAAAGATAAATAGAAAGGGCAAAAACTATATGCCATCCTTTTGCCTCAATATTTTCTGTGTTATAGTGTTCACAAAACCTTTTCAATTCTATCATTCTAATATCTGTATGTTGTTTTGTCTTCAGCACTTTCAAATTGAAGCAGACTTGAATTTTGATATTTTGTAAAGGGTTAAACTTAAATACATTATAACTATTTTATACTATTTTTACTATGTTATTACTATTTCAAGAGATATCTTTTCAATCACATCATTTCTACAGGTATATTTTCACAAAATATGTGTACATGTTTTACTCACCGTTTTCTGAGAAAGCGATGCTGGTGATAGGTCCCTGGTGACCGGGGAAGTTTGCCACATTGATTCTCTCCTTCAGATCCCATACTTTGATCATTGAGTCTTCTGTACCAGTACCGAAGATCAGACCATCAGGATGAAACTGGGCACAGGTCAGTGCTGTAAACACAATGAACACATGCACTTGTAATTTCGGGAAAAAAAACAAACAATCCGGACCCGTATTCAACAACATTTCTAAATTGCTTGTCTAAAGGAAAATTACATTACAAGCCATCTGATTGGACAAATTAAGAAAGCAGAATCAAGAAGAAATGATCTTAGTTTCAAGAACTTTTCTCAATCTGAATAAACAAATTCAAAATAAAGAAGACTGTTTTATTAAATGAAGCAATATAAATGAAGAGAACATACCATTCTGTGAGGATGAATCTGATACTTTGGTCAATACTTTTCCAGTTCTGATGTCAGAAAACGCCCAGTGCTGAAAGAAATATCAAAATGAAAATCTCGAGATATCGAGTTACTTCTAGCGCAGAAAGTAGCATAGGAGAAGGAAGTAACATGAAAGCATACAAACATGAAAATTACAACCAAGATACCTGTTGCAAAAATAGCACAAAAAGAGTAAACTCATGTTTTATTTATGGCCCATTCAGTATTCTATAAATATTTGCATTTTGCATTTTTGCTTATGTTTGTTAAATATGGATGACATTTATGGGATGAGTATTTACCATGTCCACAGATGAACTGAGTAGATAATCTCCGGTGGCGTGTAAGCTGATTCCTGTGACTGGAGATTCGTGGGCGCGTATGACCTGCGCGCACTGTGCAGTCTGGACGCCCCATACACGGATAGTGGAATCTGGCGAGGCAGTGAATACTAACTCCTGAAACACAAAATATTGTCATGTAAAACATTTTCATTGTGTTGTAAAGTTATACACATAAGTTAAAGAAATACAAAAAGATTGATTGGCTTTTCAAAACGTAAAGCATCTCTCAATGTTTAACAAACCTCCATGATGTAAATAACTAATTCAAAATGTATTTACCCCCCCCCCCCCCCCTTATCTGTACCTCTACTACAACAAGTCAATGTGCATGTGAATATCATGTGCTAGTTTTCAGTCCTTGTAAAAAGTAATTGTGTGCAAAAGAAAGGTAAAGGTAGTCAATAAGATTCATGTGACATCAGAATTTTTTGTGTGATGTCGTACACATTTGTAATGTATTTGATCTGTATGGACATATTACGAGTTAGAACAAACCAACACTTTCCACCGCAGAATGTTAATGTTCCCCGAAAAATTCTGATGTCACACAAAATCCCATTAGGGGTGGATCCTCATTAAGGGTGGATAAGCATTAGGGGTGGAACATGTAGTACCTCTTCTGGATGATAAATAACGCTGGTGACTTTCTTACTGTGTCCCTTCAATATGGCCATCACTTGTTCTGTGTCTTTGTTAAATACCACAGCATTCTTATCATTACCACCTGTAAACATACAGTAATTCTATAGATAAAACTTAACTTGGCAAATAATTCTTAACCCATTACTGCAAACTGACACCTTTTGACTCCCTTGCAAGAAAAGGCTACATTGTGAAAAATGAAGAAATGACTTGTGACAAGCAATTTCTTCATTTTCCACCATGTTTTCTGACCCAAAATTTGAAAGATTATCAAAATTTCATCAATTTGAAATTGTCAGCTGCAACACCATTTAAATTGGAACAGTCTAAAATTTTGCTGTCTGGTAATGGGTTAAATGAAATGGTATCAAATTAAGACAAGTACCACATGGATCATTTTGGGGCCGAAATTGGGGAGATTCTCTTACTTTTTTGACAGAAATCTCATTCACATTTGGCTTAATGCCAGAAAACCCTTACAGCAAAATGTAATCCAACAAAGGATTTGCTAAAAACTTCACTTATTATTATTTCTCATAAGTTTCAGCTGAACTAGACTAAGATATTTTCTATCATGAAATTTTCAACCAGAATTATCCCATGTATCAAATAATGAAGAAAGTATTAAAATACTATGAAAGCTATAAAGAAGTTGTTGATAACAAGTTATTTCATGATAACATAACTATAAATCCATGTACCTGTGACAATTTTGGAAGTATCTTTCAGACAGATGTCCAGAGCCAGAATACCTGGTACACTAGCACTGTGTAAACCCTGCAAATAAACATCACATTCTGTAGCAATACAGCTAAATTTTTAGTAATGTTCGTCAAGAGCAAGTATGGCCCCTATTATTGCAATTCTTTGAAAAGAATTTGGCAATGTTGAAGCTTGACCCAAGTATATTACAAGAGGACCAAGATGGTCCTATATCGCTCACCTGAGAGAGCCCTGAGACATACTTTTTAGCAAACCTTTTAATTCTCCGAGGATTTTGAAAAGAGGATTTTGAAAAGGAGTCATATGACAATGGTACACACTAAATTTCAAAGCAAAATTTGGGAAAAGATTGTCAAAAATTTTTCACTATATCTGTATTTAAAATCAGAAAACCCACCACATATTGCTGAATTTCCATTTCACATAGACAAATCGAAGCATTTGGAAAGAGGTCATTGGGCTATAATATTTAGAAACTTAAGGTTTGGAAATTCTAAGACAATTCTAAACCTGTTCCCGCTTTTTCAAATCTAGAATACCTCATGGTAGAGCTTATTTTCAAAGCATAATGATAACTTGAACTTTTCTGTTTAACAAAACAATACACAACCTCTATGCAATTTTTTCTGTACAAAATGCAAGAGCCTACAGCATAGGAATAATTTCAATAGTTATTAAACTAGGCAAAAAAGTTATCTTCAGGCCTTAACAACTTGAAAAGATTGTCAAACATTGCCCTCTATCATTTACAGTCAAACCTGTATTAAGAGACCGTCTTTGGGATTCACCAAAAAAGGTCACATATGACAGGTGGTCTCTTAATTGAGGGTCAGACAGAATTGGTAAAATTTTCAAAGTGTACATGTACGATCAATGTTTAGTATTTATTGCATGCTAAAATTAATTTACAAATGAATATACTCTACATATATAATAAAACTAAATTAAATGATCGGAGGAACACGCCTTATATAGTAAGAATATCCGTCAATCGATCTACATTAAGTTTTCTTTACAATGCACTGACCGTCATGGTGAAAATCAGCATGTCAGCAGACCTTCAGACATGTCAAATAATGAATTGTCCTCGATCCAACATTTCCTATTTTGTTATTCCCACTGTTCAACATTAATTTTGAAGTTCTTCTTGGTGAAAAGATCGGCCATTTCAAACAACCAAAACTGTAAATTGAATTCGAGAATTTGCCAAAAATTTCATCCTATCATTGTTTGTGCCCACTTGATTCGCGGATTCGTAGTTGCCAATACTCAAGGGATCCTTAATCGAACGAATATTTCGGCCGTTTACAAGCCCATCCCTACTAGGAAAATTACAATCAAGTTCGACCCGGTGACATCATTTTTTACGATAACTTATTTCTCACGCTATTTGATTTTGAACACCGGTAACTTTCGTTTCCGTCTCAAGAATCCATATTTTGAAATTACGACCCCGGGGAAAAGTCGCTAAAAACAGTTTCGACGGTTGATTTGGGCACAGTTTTTAAGGTCGCTTGTCGGGTAAGGCAGGGAGTCGTTTAATTCAGAGTCAAATTATAGCAAAATGCTTCGGGAGGAAAAAATACGGTCGCATATGACAGGAAGTCGCTAAATTCAGAGGGTCGCTAGGGCAGGTTTGACTGTATGTGGAACCGACAATATAGGGGAAATATTCTTTGAACAGTAAGGATTTGGTTATGATTAAACCTTTTCCAAACAACATAAGTGCAGACATAATTAAAAGCTGTCGTAGATGATAAAACAGGTGTTGATAAAGATTGCATTTATGTATAAAACTGCAGAGAAAATGATGAGGCAAAATGAGAAATCAAGTTATCAACATTTTCTTCTTTTACCATAACAATTTGTACAAGCCTTTTCTGTAGGTGAGGCAAACCTGTTTATGGTAGAGAAAGGGCATAATGCTTTCCCATACAGAAAGGAAATAGACTGTTCCAATTTCAATGTTCAGAATACAAAATTGACAGCGGTACGAACAGGATTCATTTACAAAAAACTAGTATATTAAATATTGAGGTAAAAAGAGAATCGGCATTTTCTTCATTTGACTCATTAATTTCCCAAGCCTTTTCTAATAGGGACCTCAAAACAAGGTCTTTTCAGGAAAGGGTTAAAGTATTTAGTTGATCTCTTAAGTAAACAAACATTAGTGCCTCTAACAGCTCCATGCATTCTTTATCAGATATTATGATCTGCATAATCTGATCATAGACTTAAGGATATGATGTGATAAAATCTACCTGGTCAAAACAATTCCTCACTTGAAAATTTCAGAACCCACAACCTAGGGCTTCTTTCCTTGCAATGTAATGATTTTAAGTATTCTGTTAGAGGTTTATGAGATGTAAATTCAGGCAAAATTTCAAGACTCTAGGCCAAATAGTCTTCGAGAAAACTGTGTTTCTGTGTGAAACCTTAAACCCAACAACATAGGGCCAATTTTTCTTTAAGCACTACAATTTGAAGTATGTTGGTAGAGGGCATTGAGACAATGCTACATACAAAATTTCAAGACTCTAGGCCAAATAGTCTTTGAGAAAACTGTGTTTCTGTGTGAAACCTTAAACCCAACAACATAGGGCCAATTTTTCTTTAAGCACAATAATTTGAAGTATTTTGGTAGAGGGCATTAAGACAATGCTACATACAAATTTTCAAGACTCTAGACCTATTGGTTTGGGAGGAGAAGATTTTTTTGTAATTGTGGACGGACGGACAGACGGACGGACGGACAGACGGACAGACAGACGGACGACGGACATTGACCGATCACAATAGCTCACTCCGAGCACTTCGTGCTCAGGTGAGCTAAAAAGGGCAAAACGATAGTTGGTCTAATTTGATTTTTTCAAATAATGTAAATGATTTGTCCTTTAAATGGTTGGAAAATGAGAATCAGTTAATGAATGAACAGGAAGTATATTAGAAATTGCTGAATTTAGCTAGAATTTTACACCATACTACAACTATGTATAACATCTATCTGAAAAGAGTTGCACATTACAAGTTTGTTTAAAAGGTGAGGCATATTTGTGTTAGGCAAGGCATATTTGTGAACACAAACAGATAATTTTAGACAAAGATAACTATCTTACTGTATGTGAAGCGAGTTGACTGTAACCTCGGATATCATCACTCGCAGCCAGACCTTCTGGTACTGTTTTACCTCTCTACAAACAATAAACAAGAGCCGTCAGAGACGGACAATGCTCCCCGATTAAGGCATTGTCACAATAAATGTATGCCATCCAGAGCTAAGATTAAGCTAACAAACGTTAAGCCCCCTTTTTCCATGACATACTTTTTATACACAAATTTCAGGTAGTTTATTGTCAAGGGCATCTGATTTGCTACTCAAATATGAAATTTCATCAATTTCTGACCATTAGACTATGAGAAATTAGAGAAAAAGTGTATTTGACCTTAAGTCCCCTTTTCCCATGACGAGGCCTCAAATCCAAAAACTGGGAAAAGTACATCGGCATTATGTCATAGGGAGTTCACATGGTAAGTTTCATTTGATTTGGCCCAAGGGTTATAGAGAAATCGCTTCGGACGGACGGACGGACGGAATGACGGACGGACGGACGGACAGACGAAGCGGCGACTACATGCTCTCCCTTCGGGGAGCATAACAATGGTAACTACAAAAATATTGATAAATGGACAAAACTTACAAGTTTGCTTTTATTGCTACTCCAAGGTGCAAACAAGATGTGTTTGTGAAACACTAATACCCTCAAAGATGGTCCTAGATGCATACATCAAAGACATAAAAATATCTTCAATTCATTATTGCCCAGAGATAATTTCATAATGATGAATAACTGTTTAAAGCAGTTTTAAAGGTAGTTCACTCCAGAATCTACATAGTCAATAAAAGTTGCTCAATTATTCTGGGAGTTTAAAAACAGTACACGACAACAAAATTTTACACGGATCCAATATAGATGTTGCAGATGACAACTTTTTTTCAAGTCAAATGTTTCATTAAGAGGAGGCGGGGATTTTACCCTTCTATTTGGGTATCATCCCCTTGCTACTTTCATGAATGTTGCAAAGGGCTAAAATGGAACTGTAGAAATCCCCTGCCTTGGTTCTTGGTTCTCGGCTAGCCCAAAAATTATTGAAACTCCTGCAAGTGAATTTTGTCTTTCTAGTTAGAAAACATTGTGGGAAATGAAGAAATTGCTTGTCGCAAGCTATTTCTTCATTTTTGGCAATGTTTTCCAAAGCCATTATTTTCAGGGGCATCAAAAAGCATCATTATGTGGGAATGGGTTAATCCAAGATGACAGATAATCATGCCCTACCTTTTTCCTCTCAGCAGTAAGTAGTGTAGCCTTATCCTGTAGTTTCTGTAACACCTCCTCACTCATGCCTGCCTCCTCCATCGGCTCTTCTGCTGCCTCAGGACCAGCTTCTGCTGCATATGTCTGTAAGGGAGTGATATATATACAAGATAAATATGTAACACCTCCTCACTCATACCTGCCTCCTCCATCGGCTCTTCTGCAGCCTCAGGACCAGCTTCTGCTGCATATGTCTGTAAGGGAGTGATATATATACAAGATAAATATGTAACACCTCCTCACTCATACCTGCCTCCTCCATCGGCTCTTCTGCAGCCTCAGGACCAGCTTCTGCTGCATATGTCTGTAAGGGAGTGATATATATACAAGATAAATATGTAACACCTCCCCACTCATACCTGCCTCCTCCATCGGCTCTTCTGCAGCCTCAGGACCAGCTTCTGCTGCATATGTCTGTAAGGGAGTGATATATATACAAGATAAATATGTAACACCTCCCCACTCATACCTGCCTCCTCCATCGGCTCTTCTGCAGCCTCAGGACCAGCTTCTGCTGCATATGTCTGTAAGGGAGGGCCATAAATAAAGAATTAACAGATTTTGGAAAAAACGTTTGTCAATCAAGACTTTATTTTCTAATTCAATGATTTATTTCCTAAAGTATGTTCAACTTTTAATTACTGAGAGTTCTTTCAAATTTTCTAATCAAGTCCCTTTATGGCTAGTGATGTTTTGCACATTAACTTACAACAGGCATTCAACTTCTTAATTTGGAATATTTACTTTTGAATATGTGAATTAACAAAACCTGCTCAACCTATCATCGGATATCATCATCCAATCTTACATCTGTATTTTTGGTGAACATGCCAAGTAAAGAGAAGGAGATCTATTTCACCACAACAAGGGGGTTAATACTTACAGGTTGAGGCGCAGCAGGTGCGTAACTTCCAGCTGTAATACCAGCCTGGGGCTTCAGTGTAGCCAGCGCTGAAACAAACATACATCAGTTAGTGCACACATATCAGCAAGTGATCAAATTAATTATTTTTTATCAAATGGGACTGAATGTTTCTTCCAACTCAATGGCTATCGACATATGGAGACAGGAACTCAGTTTAAAGTCTCATCCGAAAGACTAGAGTGCCCCTGCGTAACAAAACAAGTCCAGCTTGTTACCACCGCACCAAATCTGTCCCAAGAACCAATGAAGTGATCTAAATAATTTCAGAGAAATAGAAATGAGAATATAGAACAAATTTGCCAAGATTGAAGTTTTGCTTTCATCATTACTTAAAATAATATTCAAAATGATGCTATATTTAAGCCAGCTAAATTCTCTTACCTTCTCTGGCAGCTGTGACTTCCTTTGTGAGACGAGCGATAACACGACAAGCAGCGTCATGCTGGTACAGGGCGTGGGACAATTCTGAAATCATACAGTCATATCAAAGCACAAGAAATTTTTAGACTTTTTGTCAGATAAAACAATCATCCCATAACTCATTCATCAAAATTAATGTCAGAGTGACAGATGATAATAAAATGTATGATCGAAGGAAATTTCATCAGATATGTCTGACAGCCCAACAGTCCTTTGCCATGACTGCAACCTGAGTGATGCGATACACCAATGCCACATCAAAACATTACCTTAATAAAATAACCTTGACCTAAATGGACTCAGAGTTTGAAACCAAAGGATACATAGCTTTAAGTTGTACAAACAAACCAAACACAGGTCTTACTTATAAGGATGACACTTATAGGAGGATGTTATGTTTTCATAGTAACTTGCCTATTAATCATGACCTTGAACCATGCAAGGCATTCATCAAAATGAATTATCTTGACTATCTTATCAAAGATGTGTTTCTAAATTGGTAAAATCTGGTGTTACTGATGAACTGTCTGAGCCCGTAATAATAAACTTTTTATTTTTTTCTTATTGTTTTTCCAAACTTTTTCTGCTAGGGACATCAAACTCAGGTCTTGTTTGGGTAAGGATTTTTCCAACCTTCCATGCCCCTTGCTTACCTTGTCTGGCTGTTTGTAGTTGTTGTCTGAGTGTAAAACTGTGAAGCATAACAGCATCCTGGAATACACAGAAATTAATTGAATGGAGTTTCAAGTCACAAATTTTCTCAGTTCACCCTTTTCCAAACCAAACTGGGTTTTGACGTCCCTGGTGAGGCTTTGGAAAACATTGAGATAAAAGAAGAAAATGCTGATTATCAGCATTTATTTCTTTTTGCCTTAATATTTTCTTTGCAGTGTGGTAAATCAATTATTTCTTTCCTAACATGTACTTTAAAGATGGCAGCTCCTTTCAAATTGGATCGGTCTCAGGTTTTGTTGTTGTTGCAACAAGGGTTAAATTGAAGGGGGTAGGATAAATTGCAATGCCTGGTGCCTAAAAGCCTGCATCACTGTTTTTTTGCACACATAAAAACACAACATCCTTGATCCAACATCAAAAGTACATTCACATTAATTTTAATAGAACAGAAAACTGAAAGAGAAAAGGGGAAATTATGGCTTTACACTCAAAGGCTTTCTTTATAATGTTGTTTTTTCTAGGGTAAATGAAGAATAACAAACCCATTCATCCTGTAATGCCTTCAGAATGGCTGGTATACTGGTAAAGGAGGGAGGTCGGGGCTTCACTGGTGGGGTGGCTGAAAACAAACAAAATAACCCAATACCAGATGACAAAATTTTAAACTGGTTCAAATTCATAGATGTTGCAGACGACAATTCTCAGTGAACGAAATTGCAAATTTTTTGGTCTTTTGGAGTAGAAAACATTGAGAAAATGAAGAAATTGCTTGTCACAAGCAATTTCTTCATTCTGCATGATGTTTAACAGTTTTCCAAAGCCTTTATTTTTCGTGCAGTCGAAGGGCGTCACTGTGTGGTCATGGGTTACAGCTCTCTAGATGAAACAAAATTTTGTATTTCTACATGCAAAATATTTTAATCAACAATGAGACAAAAGGTGAAAATGAATAGATTAGGAATGAAATAGATCTAACTGTATCGTAGTAGTGATGGGTGATTTCAAAAAAAAAGGGGATAAAGTGTGACATTGGGTGTCAAAAATTAAAATTATTATTTGCTGATGTTTTCTCTAGAAATGTTTTGCTAATATGTCAAAATTTCAGAAAATATACATAGGAAGGTGAAGGACAAAAACTATTTCCTTTTTAATTTTGAATTTGTTCAAATCCATTGACTCATTTTTTAAGGATATCTGATTTTTTCTAGACATCTTAAAGCTTGGAAAAGTTATATAATTGAAAGATTATTTGTCTTTTAAGTTTAAAGAATATGTAAAGCTACAATCCGATACAAAAATTTGCTACTTCTGCGAGATGTATCAAATTTTATGACAATTTGAAGTAGAATTTTGCTCTGGTTTTTTATTTATCAATAATAAAAGTTTCTTTAAAAGATGCAATATGTTAGGAAAATAGCTGTAGTTCTATCTGATGTGACAATGAACACATAGCTATAGATAAGCCAAAAGCTGTTTTTCTACAAGTAGCCACAAGTAGTTTACATGGCATCAAAGAAACTGGAAAGTCCGTTTCACTGGGGACAAAAATATTAACACAATTGTCTTAACCCTTTCCCAAACAAGACCTGGTTTTGACGTCCCTAATAGAATAGGCTTGAGAAAACATTGAAACAAAAGAAGAAACTGCTGATAACCAGCAGTTTCTCCTTTTGTCTCAATATTTTCTGTGTCATATTTTACACAAATCCTTTCTTCAATGACATCCATTTTGTCTTTTGTGGCACTTTTTGAATTTGACCACCCTAAAATTTTGCTGTTTGGGAAAGGGTTAAGCCTTCTTCTTTTTAGAAGCTGATATAATGTACATAAATTTTGTATGTATCATTGACAAGACCTTGTAGATTAATGAATTCTGGTATATTTCCATGGTCTGAAACAACCAACTGGCACATATTTCTAAGCTACACCTCAATTTTAAAAGTTAAGATACCGAAATAAATGGTAGAAGAATTCAATTTGATTCTTGTTTAGTTTGAATGTAAAGAATATTGTCCAAAGACTCAATTAAAGGTGTATACAAATTGAAATAGAAAAAGATTCTGAAAAAAAGTCACCAGATACAAATGCAGCTGAAACCGTTTCACTGGGGACATAAAATTGTTAGGCTCAGGATAAACAAGACTATGTTGTTATTGTTCATAGCTCATTTTTTCTATAATTTCAAACATGGCAATAACATTTTAGATTTAATATCAATATATAAGTACAATTTTGCTGTCAGAAATTTAGAAAATGATGTCTTTGATATTTTACCTAAACCATAGGGATATCAAGAAAAATTTCTTATGAAATATTAGAAAATAACCTATCTTTACAACAAGTAATCAGAAGTAACCAGGCAACATCCTAAACTTAAGATATTTTAACATTTAGACTGATATAGTGTCATGCAGCAAAATTGTGTTTCACTGGGGACATTTGTTTTCGGATGACAGATACCAAATGCACATCCTCCTCTCATTTATTCTATTGCTGGTGATCTTTTTGGCACAAACTCTCTTGGAAAATATATGAGACTGCACATTTGAAAAAGATGGGGAAAAATTATAAGCACCCAAACACAAAATGTTTCACTGGGGACAATTTGGGGTACCTACAAATATAGCTGTAGCAGATCAAAGTGTAAAGACATGCAACAATAGTTTTATGCTTATTTTAATCTTATAATATCAAAATCATCAAATTAACTTAATTAACAGGTTGCAATTCTACAGAAATCAAATGAGACCAAAATAAATTGAGAATCAAGTAAAGTTTGACTAAATTTTCGTCAGCATGTTGTTTGTTATAAACCCAGAATGTACAGTCTAAATAAGGTAATATGTATCTGAAACCTTTAAGAAGATAAAGATTTTAAGTCAAAGTTTCGTTTAAATACTAAGATTCCATCACCAAATACTTACACTTTATGTAATAACGGTCCTAATAATGATGTTATCAGAAAATGTCACACAAAAATCGTTTCACTAGGGACAATTTTAGCATCATTTTTGTCATAAAATTTTTATTTATCAAGATATGTTCATGAAATTTTGTAGATATCTTAACACTAAGGCAACACTTATTTAAGGACAAAAAGTTCACCAAAAGCTTTTAAAATATTTTCTTTAGCTCACTTTGCAAAAAAAAATCCTCTTTATTTTTGAAATCACCCTGATATTTTTTTTAATCTTCTGAGAAAACCCAACAACAGGCAATTTTGTGGAAATCTTCAAATAAGCTCATGTTATGTCAAGTGTTTAAGCTATTTACAGAGGGATAATTTTGTGATTATATACATGTATAATGATATAAAGTAGATCTAAGGCATTGATAAACATTTTCTTCTTTTGTCTTTTTATTTTCCCAAACATTCCCTTATCGGAATATCAAAACCAGGTATTTGAAATTGAAAGCATCATGATAAACTTGATTGTTTATGCAGAAAATCTAAACATCTTAACTCGATACCAGACAGCATAATTTTGGACAAATCCAATTTGAAAGTAGTTGTAAACAAGAGGGCCATTGGCCCTGAAGCGCTCACCTGATATAATATAACTTTTTGTATACCAATTTTCAGGTTGATTGGACAAAAAATGTGACCTCTAGGGTGCACACAAGGTTTAACTAAGATTTGACCTCGTGACCTAGAATTGATCAAGACAATCATTCTGATCAATTTTCAGGTTGATTGCCGAATGATTGGGCAAAAATGTGGCCTCTAGAGTGCACACAAAGTTTTACAAAGATTTTACCTCATGACCTAGTTTATGACCCCAGATGACCCAATTTCGATCTTGTCCGAGAATTGATCAAGACAATCATTCTGATCAATTTTCAGGTTGATTGGGCAAAAAATGTGGCCTCTAGAGTGCACACAAGGTTTTTCTAAGATTTGACCCTGTGACCTAGTTTTTGACCCCAGATGACCCAATTTCAAAGTTGTCAGAGATTTCAACAAAACAATCACGCTAAGCAAATTCCAGGTTGATTGGGCAAAAAATGTGGCCTCTAGAGTGCACACAAGGTTTTTCTAAGATTTGACCCTGTGACCTAGTTTTTGACCCCAGATAACCCAATTTCGAACTTGTCCGAGATTTTATCAAGACCATTATTCTGATCAATTTTCAGGTTGATTGGGCAAAAAATGTGGCCTCCAGAGTGCACATAAGGTTTTTCTAAGATTTGACCCCGTGACCTAGTTTTTGACCCCAGATGACCCAATTTCAAACTTGTTCGGAATTTTATCAAGACAATCATTCTGAGCAAATTTCAGGTTGATTGGTCAAAAAATGTGGCCTCTAGAGTGCACACAAGGTTTTTCTAAGATTTGACCCTGTGACCTAGTTTTTGACCCCAGATGACCCAATTTCGAACTTGTCCAAGATTTTATCAAGACAATCATTCTGAGCAAATTTCAGGTTGATTGGGCAAAAAATGTGGCCTCTAGAGTGCACACACGGTTTTTCTAAGATTTGACCCCGTGACCTAGTTTTTGACCCCAGATGACCCAATTTCAAACTTGTACGAGATTTTATCAAGACAATCATTCTGAGCAATTTTCAGATTGATTGGTCAAAAAATGTGGCCTCTAGAGTGCACACAAGGTTTTTCTAAGATTTGACCCTGTGACCTAGTTTTTGACCCCAGATGACCCAATTTCGAACTTGTCCGAGATTTCATCAAGACAATCATTCTGAGCAAATTTCAGATTGATTGGGCAAAAAATGTGGCCTCTAGAGTGCACACAAGCCAAAGGTTGACGCACGACGCACGACGAACGACGCACGACGGACACAGCGGTATCACAATACCTCACCATGAGCACTATCGTGCTCAGGTGAGCTAAAAACAAAATAATTCATATAAACTGTAAGTTATAGCACAGGAAAATCTGAAATATTGAGGGAAAATGAGAAAATGCTGATTATCTGTAATTTCTTCTTTTCTTAACCCTTTCCCAAACAAGACCTGGTTTTGACGTCCCTAATAGAAGTTATTATAGAACAGGCTTGAGAAACTGCTGATAACCAGCAGTTTCTCCTTTTGTCTCAATATTTTCTAAGCCATATTTTACACAAGGCCTTTCTTTAATAATATCCATTTTGTCTTTTGTCACAGTTTTTGAAATGGATCACCCTAAAATTTTGTCGTATCGGAAAGGGTTAAACAAATTCTGCTATGGTCATCAAAACCAGGTCTTGTTTAGGAAAGGGTTATATATGTAGTAGTAACAGTAATACAGTAGCAGAGTTTAGCTTACCTTTTATTTCAATAAGCATCTCCAGCCCAAGTTTATCTCCCGTGATAGGATCTGTCCCATTCTCTTTGATATACTTCTCAATCAGTCGTTTCTCATAAATGTTTCCATACGGACTGATGACCGGGTGTTCTGGCACCTCATTACTAACTGGAAAAACAACAATGAAATACATGCTGTTGATTCTTAGTGCCGACATTTTCAGGATCTGATCATAAAACACTAGTAAATAAGTTTCGCATAAAGTCAGTAAACCTTGTCCAATGCTTTTTGAAAGTCGAAAAAAGATGTAAAACAAGAGGCTTCAAAAAGATGGACGAAACACAATTGTGGCGTCCATGGTCGAATGGTAGAGCGTCACGCTTTCGACCAGTCTGAACCAGAAGGTTCTGCATTTAATCCATGTAGCAGAGGTAGTTTCTTGAACTTTTCATCTGCTTATTCATTGGGCTAATGTCTGTAAAACAGACCTGTTCCCATGTCAAAAAAGCTAAATTTATTCCCCATAATCTGAAAAGAAAATTCCTAATACAAAAGTTTTTCCTTGTTTTGAAGGAAAATTTAATCATTCTCTGTCATATGTAGAGCTAAAAGTATTAGAGATAACCTGAAATTCCCTTTGAATTATAATTACTTCATTTAGAAAGTAATAAAGTATACTTTATTTTTGTTGCAATCTTTGATTTATGAGTACTTTTCCCAATTTTTTGAGAACACAGGCCAGGGTTAGACACTAACTTTCCCTATCAAGGAGTCTGCCGGACTCTCATCCCTAAAACCTTTGAACAGGAGTCCAGTTGAAAATTTAGGAGTCCAAAGAAAAAGCAAACATTTTGTAATATCATGTATGGTGTCCAGAGGTCCCATTCACGCACATATGTGCGTAATTCATCACCGTGTTGTAAGTTGTACGTTAGGTTTGTGCAGTCAATCAAAGATGGCGACAACGAAACAGCATGAGAGGTAGGTGTCTTAGTTTTTCATCGATAATTTTCTTAAACAGACGTTTCATGCCTTTATATTGATATCATTATTCAGGGGAAGTGTATACCTATCCACGGTTCTATATATCAAAGTACCAGTGTAGCCCTATCGCCGTCGGTCGTTGTGCAAACACAGCCCAACACGGAAAATATTTTTCGAAGCGAGAAAGTTGTCTTTTTAAGCATGATTATATAATAATCAGCGAACTAGGAAACAAAATTTTGATGTAACTTGGATGTTTTTAATATGCCCTTTCCTATGGTTACGGCTATTTTAAGTAAAATTGTTCAGAATGGCCACAAACGCTGTGTTTAGAAAATGATCATACAACGGTGTGGTCACAGTGAAAATATGCAGACACAACGGTGCAGTTTCTGTGTGTTGTGAACGGTGTAGTTATTATTTTCACAACAAATTGTGAACGGTGTAGTCATAAAGCAATTATTGTGAACGGTGTAGACATGAAGCAATACAGAACTTGTTATTTCTCAAATGATATTCTTTTTATTGTTTAATGAAATTACTGCCAAATTTCTTCAAAAATTATGTTAATGTATGACTGATTTGAAAATGCTTTGAAGCAAAGAAGGTGACAATACGTCTGGAACAAAGAAATACTCTAATCAGAATTGAGAAAGATTCCAGTTTCTTTGCTATTTCTCAAAGCAATTTCATAAGGGTCAAATAGAAGAAAAAAATCAAGAATCTGACATTGTCTTATTTACTATATTTATTTTCAGTTCCATGCTGTTCACTTGTTACTACTTCCCTTTCGAAGGAAGCTTTGAAAATGTCGTGAAGCATTCAGAACAGGACCATTTAAACCAGATATTGAAAGTGCGCAGGAGAGAGATAAATGAAAAGACTGGCCAAAAGGGGTTGAAAACACTGAACTTTAACATAATTCCGGATATTGTAAAAAACTCAAACCAAGATATAATCCCCATTTACGAGCATGGGACACACAAGATAGACCTCATCAACATAGAAAACCAGAATTTTGGAATTAGCAATCTTTCTATCGATGGTATCCCTGATTTTGAATGCATGAGTCCTGTACATAAACAATTACGAAGTTCAACACCCCATAAAGTCGTTCAAAAAGCTCCGACCGTAATTCCAGATATTTCAATTGGATGTGCTGAAACAGATGATACCGATAGGGACTTTTCTCTTTCTGCACGAGACATGGAAATAATGGCCGAAATGAAGAATTTGCTCCCAGATGTGATTAAGTCATTGAGAAACGTTGATCAACTTGGTAATTGGTTATCTTTTCATCAGATGGTCAAGGAAGGTCGGTTCCCGATGGGAAACATTGCATTTCATCTATTTATGGATGTGTGTAAATTCTACTCTCTTGAAAATACCTCTTCAATGCGTTTCACACCAATAGTCAAACGTTTTTGGCGAGTAGGATATTGCCTTTTTCATGGCAAATGGTTACATTTTATGAGTGGGCCCAAAAATCTTGGCCAGAAAATTGCCAGTCCTGAAGAAGAGGTCACATCTGAAAATGCCAAAATAAATTTTGCAGTTCCGTACAGAACAACTGTTGGAACCAAGAATAGGGCGTTTGACGAAGACGACGTAAAACCTGGCTTACTCACACCGATGATCGATAAATTAGCGGAACAAACGGACGAAAACAAAACTTATAAACTCTGCGTTGACGGAAAAAAGATAAACGCTGGAAAATGTAAGACAAGCGGTGATATTGACCTGTTTGGCTTTGAAAAGTCACTTACGCTGAATGAAAGAAAAGCTAAATTGCAATCAGAAATACTTTTGCTAAAATCTGTGTCAAACATTCTGGACAGCGTATCCATACGTAGAAAGGTGCACTTAGAAGATATATCACCAGATGAAAGAGATAGTTTAGTGCATCTTCTTCTTGAAAGTTTGAAGGTAGTGGGTGGAAAAATACGTACTTTGAGAGAAACTAAAGTAAACAAAGACCTCGTGCTAGAAAAGTTGAAGAAACAGAGTGGACCTGACTGGCGAAAATCGAAATTTGTTTTTGTTATCAGCTCCCTTGAAACAGATTTGTATGACATATCCAATTGCATAAAAGATATGCTCAGTATTGTTGACGACATTGGGTTAATGGTTGCATCATCAAGAAACGCAGAACACCTTTACTCGCGAAGTAAGCGTCTTTACGTTCCATAAAATATTTTATTCATTAAATGTCGCAAAATTAGAAACGTCTGGGTCATGTTTTAAAATCTTTATTAAATTCAAGTAATTAATTGATAGTAAAACCGAAATATGTCAATGAGAAAAATCTAAGACCGAAACTATAGTGGGGCATTTTTCGTTCGTAATTGTGCAACTTGACTCGTTTTAGCTGTATATGCTGTTTACCCCTAAATTCGTGGATCTTAACTTGAAATGTTGTCTATGCACAAAAGTTTATGAAATTCTCACTACCTCTATTCATAGATCAATCAAAACACATAAAATCTTTAACTTGCAATAAGAATTTTACTCAAAAACAATAAAAGCTTTTGGTAAATGACATTAATTTGAGATGCCTTGAAGATAAAGGTCGGCCATCTTTTTTCTCATTGATTTCGTGGGTCCTGATTAGACCTAATTTTCTTGCAAATTAGAGGTATAAACAAACAACAGAATCACAGAAGAGCGAGTCTAAATAGACTTGCATCAATTGGTGCACAGCAATGGTGGGTAAAGACGATTTTCTTTGAATACATTGCTATCAAACTATACCCCTAATGCAGATCTTTTGTTTCAAAGTGAGAAACTGTTCATAAATAGGTTTTTATTCAAATTCTGTAAGAAAAAATCAGCAGAACCCAATTTTTGACATTTTAACGTCAGCAAAATATTTTTTGTGTGAAGACTTATCATTTTTGCATAATTTGAACATACAGAATAACTGCACGAGCGATATTTCAATATCAACGAAATCAATGAGAATCCACGAATCAATGAGAAACAGGCATGCAACATATCAAGTCTGCACCGTTCACAATTTGTTATGAAAATAATAACTACACCGTTCACAAAACACAGAAACTGCACCGTTGTGTCTGCATATTTTCACTGTGACCGCACCGGTGTATGATCATTTTCTAAACACAGCATTTGTGGCCATTCTGAACAATTTTGTTTAATATAGCCGTAGCCATAGGAAAGAGCATGTTAAAAACATCCAAGTTACATCAATATTTTGTTTCCTAGTTCGCTGTTTACTATATAATCATCTTTAAAAGGGCAACTTTCTCGCTTCGAAAAATGTTTTCCGTGTTGGGCTGTGTTTGCACAACGACCGACGGCGATAGGGCAAAACTGGTACTTTGATATATAGAACCGTGGATAGGTATACATTTCTTCAGTACAATGATTTCAGTATCAAGACAAGGTACGGTTATTTAAGGAAATTATCGACGAAAAAACTAAGACACCTACCTCTCACGTTGTTCCATGGACGCCATCTTTGATTGACCACTCAAAACCACCGTACAAACTACACAAATCTAGCGTACAACTTACAACACAGTGTTCATGTGCAGAAAAGAAAATTCACGCACACAAATTCTGGGTAAAGGGTGCATGCACGCACTGGTTTCATAGAATGGAAACAGCTGTAAAACATATTTTTCATGAAAAGGTTCTCTGTTTGACAGGAAAAAAAAGTAAATGTAAATAGACATTTTGTTGGTTAAAACTGGTTAAGTAAGTATGTAATTGCCCCTTGATGCGTATAACTTGTTTACATTCAGAATGTGATTTTCATGATGAGTAATTATTATGAGCACCCTGTTTTCAAAGACACTCGCTGATAGGCTTCAATAAACCAATCAACAAGCATATCTCAAAAGTATTTGATTATTGTGTCACAAACCATGCTGTCCGCTTACTGTAGAAATAATTGAAACAAAAATGTTAATACAGGGGTCTTGCTATCAATTTTTGTTTGGGGCCAGGGGCCAGTGAAATTGGGAAAAATAGCGACGTTTTTACCTAAATTGGGAAAAACTAAAACAAGTTTGTATTCATACTGTCACTCAGTTTCAGCTGCAAATTAGACTGTAGTGATGTAAAATGCATTTGTACATACTCTTGATTTAGAATCTACTGTAAAACTGTCTTCAAAATGTTTGTAAATGAAGATGAGGTCTTAACATGGGGCATATTGGGTCCTCATTGGGAATTTTCACCACAGAATTGGGAAAAAAAGATACTTTTTGCCATTGGGAATAACGGCCCCAAATTTTGGCAAACGAGACCCCTGTAATAAGAATGATTTTTTTTCCAAACTGTAAGCATAATAGCAACTGAAAAATGGATGGGAATGACAACTTGTGTTAATGATGTTCGCTGATTGAGTTTAGATGCAAGTTCAAAAAAGGTAAAATGGTTTGAGCAATGGTATTTCTGGTTCATGTCAACAAAACTCTGAAATTCTAACACCTGTCACTCGCCATTACTTAAAGTGACATTTCAGAATTTTTTGTAATAAATTTTACTTTTATTTTTATCTGAAAGAGCATATTTCCTTATGAAAATTCTGAAAATTTCAAGCCAAAATATTGCGCCGTTTACGAGAAATTTATATTTTTGTGTTAAAATTGAATAAATTGTTGTGGACAACAGTTCGGATTTATATGCAATTTATCGATTATGTCTCAACTTTAAATGTGTGTTTCTCGCTTATTGGCAACAACTTCAAAAAACTAATAGTATTTATGCTCATTACAATAACCAATCTTGGCATCAAGACATACTTTAAAAAATTGAAATTGGAATGAAATGTCCCTTTAACTGAATCATTACAACACAATGGACAATACATTATAGGCTTATAGCCTTTCCTAAAAAAAAAATTATTGTATTTTAGCGCACCCCAAATTTTCATTTTGCACACACTTTTTACTCCAGGGAGTGCATGCACTCCCAAAAAATTTTTTGAGTGGGGAACTCTGGGTGTCTATTAAATGCTAGTCCTTCATGTCAACAGACTTAATGGAATACTAAAGGAGAGATGCAGGACACATGATCCTGTAATTCATATTTGTCATAATCAATGTACATCATAAACTTTAAATGATAAGTCCAGTATAATTTCGGAGTCTGATAGACTCATTGGGTTCAAAATCAAGGAGTCCTGCCAATTTTTAGTCTTGGATTCCTGGACTCCCCTTAGTGTCGAACCCTGCAGGCTGTCAGCACATTTTTCCAAATGTGCCTGGTTTTGGACAGATTCCAAAACTATGAGAAAAATTATGCAGTCATTCAACTGCTATGTCATATCATGGCGAATGGAGCATGTATTCCTAACCATGGATTTCTGTTGTTTCCCTCACCAGTGTTACCACAAAAACCTTACCAAGCCTCCAGCTGCACGCTCACGTATAGTAACGATTATTTTACAAACCTTAGAACCTATGTGAATGTGCACAATAGAATGACAAATATTTTTGTACTTTCAGTGCACTATTTGTCCCAATTCATTTCGTGATAAATACAATCATATCTTTGGAGGGAGACAAATTATGTATGTGATGATATTGGCCATTACCAGAAATTGAGTTTTTGAGTTTATCGGGGTTTTACGCCATTTTCAACTGGTATGGTCATATCGCAGCGGCTGGAGCACCTAACCATGGATTTCTGGACTGGTATGTCTCTCACCAGTGCCACCACAATATCCAAACCTAGCATCCAGCTGCTGTCTGTTTCCTAATCAGTGTAAAAAAATAAATCAAATAACAGAAACATCCATCAATATCTACAAGTTCAATAACCAAGGTCGTTTTAAGATGGTTTCTATTTTTCCAGTGATTCATGTTGGCGTCTGCCCTCAGACATAATCCGGAAAAAAAATCAGTATGTCGGAAACAGAGTTGACTTTGACGGACATTTTGTCAGAGTTCAATTCTATAGTCACACCATATTTTCCTTCTCTAAAACGTTCATTGATTTGTCATAACATCCTTGCTAGACTGGTTACTAATTTTTTTGACACATAAAAACGATTACAATGAAGTGAAAAATTGTCAGTTCGAAACACAGTCGTGTACTTTATTTGTTGCAGTCTTTGAATAATGTGTTTTGACCCGTTTATTGTAAGATCGTGAGAGTAGCTTCCTTTGATTTTACTTTCGCTTTCAACAGTTGAAAAAAACTGTTCTTAGCATACAATTTGCGAACAATCAATATCTCTGTGGAAAACGACACAAAAGCTGTGTTAAAGGTTTTTTAAAATTGAATTAAGAGTCAAGACTATCGAAACTATGGGACGTCAGGCCGCAAATACTGTGTCGAATCGTCTTCATTGCATTTAAAATGGCTGCCAAGTTGTTAAATGAAAAGTGGGTATTCTGTGGTTAAGGTTTAGTGTTTGCCAATTTGTCTTAAGTAGCTTTTGATACAGATGTTTCACAATTCATGACATCACAGTGAAAAAAATGTTCCTTTTTGTTCATCAATTTTGTCCGGAAGATATCACAAATGTTCGACTTAAGTTGATGCTGTCCAGCCATTTTGCCCGGACAGTAGTTCATACAGTTCATACAGTTTTCGAGACCAGATGTACAATGTACATAAGCTAATTCAAGCTTCTTCAGGCCCTTTATTTCTATTTTTTAGAGAAGAGGCAGTAAGTTTTACCTCAATGCTACCCACTCCATACGATTGTAGGAAGGAAAGTAACAGGAAACAAGGTGTCAAACTGTCACAAGATACGCCTGTAACACTGCTTTATGTCAACAGGGGGAGCAGGTTGGTAAAAGTTTCATGGTCCTAGCTATTATACTTTTCGAGATAAGCCCTGGACGATTCAAGTATGAAAACAACAAAGGGCAATAACTCAAAATATAGGCTAGGTAGAGTTAAAATTCTTGTGCACTGCACTCCTCCTTAGTGAGATCTATACACCCATGAAGTTTCATGATCCTAGCTATAATACTTTTAGAGATATACTCCGGACAAGATTCAAGTATGAAAAACAACAAAGGGCAATAACTCAAAAAATAAGCCAGGTAGAGTTAAGGTTCTTGTGCACTGCACTCCCCCTTGGTGAGATCTATACACCCATGAAGTTTCATGATCCTAGCTATTATACTTTTAGAGATATACTCCGGACAAGATTCAAGTATGAAAAACAACAAAGGGCAATAACTCAAAAAATAAGCCAGGTAGAGTTATGGTTCTTGTGCACTGCACCCCCCCCCCCCCCCCTTGGTGAGATCTATACACCCATGAAGTTTCATGATCCTAGCTATTATACTTTTAGAGATATACTACGGACAAGATTCAAGTATGAAAAACAACAAAGGGCAATAACTCAAAAAATAAGTCAGGTAGAGTTATGGTTCTTGTACACTGCACTCCCCCTTGGTGAGATCTATACACCCATGAAGTTTCATGATCCTAGCTATTATACTTTTAGAGATATACTCCGGACAAGATTCAAGTATGAAAAACAACAAAGGGCAATAACTCAAAAAATAAGTTAGGTAGAGTTATGGTTCTTGTGCATTGCACTCCCCCTTGGTGAGATCTATACACCCATGAAGTTTCATGATCCTAGCTATTATACTTTTAGAGATATACTCCGGACAAGATTCAAGTATGAAAAACAACAAAGGGCAATAACTCAAAAAATAAGCCAGGTAGAGTTATGGTTCTTGTGCACTGCACTCCCCCTTGGTGAGATCTATACACCCATGAAGTTTAATGATCCTAGCTATTATACTTTTAGAGATATACTCCGGACAAGATTCAAGTATGAAAAACAACAAAGGGCAATAACTCAAAAAATAAGCCAGGTAGAGTTATGGTTCTTATGCACTGCACTCCCCCTTTGTAAGATCTATACACCCATGAAGTTTCATGATCCTAGCTATTATACTTTTAGAGATATACTCCGGACAAGATTCAAGTTTGAAAAACAACAAAGGGCAATAACTCAAAAAATAAGCCAGGTAGAGTTATGGTTCTTGTGCACTGCACTCCGTAATGATGAGAAGAATATAACTGCCAAGTTTAAAGTCAATCGGACTTAAGGTGACAGGGTTATGCTCCGGACAAAGAAGTGGACGCCGCCGGATGCCCGACGCCCGACGCCGGACATCACGGGTGATCCCATAATACGTCCCGTCTTCGACGGGCGTATAAAAAAGAAACAGGAAAAAAAATAACAGAAAAAAAGTAACTGGAAAAAAGTAACAATCCTATCAAAAACAGTATTTCAAGTATAAAAAATATTTTGTTAGTAAAGTTTTAAATGTTTATAACAAAGAAATTAGATCTATTTATAAATGCAAAATAAGTGAAATTGGGTTGTATTTCTGTTCTCTTCACACTTTGATTATGATGCTTATCATGAAAATATTGGGTAGAATGTCAGTATAATTGTCTTATCAGGTGTTAATTGGGGATTAGCAGGTGTCATGTGTAATGTCTGGGATTGGTATTCTCATTTGTCATTTTGATACTTTGTCAAATGCTAAATATGAATTATCATTAAGACAATATTTTATCTATAGAATACCCTTCAAAATTAATGCTGTACATGTAGAAAATTAGAATTTGCTCAAATACAACCTTAGAATATAGCATCAGATCCGATAGTATATGTAATCAGATCTAAAATTATAACATTTATTTAAAAATATCTATCAAAATCACCATTTTAGAATTGAAATATTAATAGAATAATTACTTCTAAAGAAAACACCCTTCAAAATAAGCTTACCAAAATACATTCTTAAACAAGTGCATGTCGGATTGCGATGCAATACAGGAGTCCCCCACCGGATAACAAAAAATCCTTTCTTATAATATATCTCCTACTTACTAGATCTATAACTGTATACAAAATTTGAAGTTGCTAGCACTTTAGGTTTTGGACAAAATGTCCAAAACAAAAATATAAGGGTAAAAACAACCAAGGGCAATAACTCCAAAAGTGGGCGGAGAAGAATGATTCCTGTACATGCCACTTGTCCTCAATGAGATCTATAAGTGTACCAAGTTTGAAGTTGCTAGCAACGATGGCTCAGGAGATATGGTCCGGACAAAAATGTAAGGATAAAAAACATAAAAAAGTGGATGTGGTAGAGTAACAGTTCTTGTGCATTACACTTCTTCTCAATGAGATCTACCAGCATATAAAGTTTGAAGTTGCTAGGGCTTATGGTTTAGGAGATAAGATCGGGACAAAAATGTAAGGATAGAAACAACAAAGGGCAATAACTCAAAAAGTGGACATGGCAGAGTGACAGTTCTTGTACATGACACTTGTCCTCAATGAGATCTATAAGTGTACAAAGTTTGAAGTTGCTAGCACTTTTAGTTTAGGAGATATGATCCGGACAAGAATGTAAGACTAAAAACAACAAAGGGCAATAACTCAAAAAGTGGACATGGCAGAGTAACAGTTCTTGTACATGACACTTGTCCTCCATAAGATCTATCAGTGTACAAAGTTTGAAGTTGCTAGCACTTATGATTTAGGAGATATATTCCGGACAAAAATGCAAGGGTAAAAACAACAAAGGGCAATAACTCATAAAAAGGCATGGCAGAATAACAGTTCTTGATCATGACAATTCTCCTCAATAAGATCTATAAGTGTACCAAGTTTGAAGTTGCTAGCACTTATAGTTTAGGAGATATGATCCGGACAAGAATGTAAGGCTAAAAACAACAAAGGGCAATAACTCAAAAAAGGGCGTGGCAGAGTTATGGTTCTTGAACATGACACTTCTCCTCAATAAGATCTATAAGTGTACAAAGTTTGAAGTTGCTAGCACACATAGTTTAGGAGATACGTTCCGGACAAGAATGTAAGGGTAAAAACAACAAAGGGCAATAACTCAAGAAGTGGGCGTGGCAGAGTTACGGTTCTTGAACATGACACTTTTCCTCAATGAGATCTATAAGTGTACAAAGTTTGAAGTTGCTAGCACACATAATTTAGGAGATACGTTCCGGACAAGAATGTAAGGGTAAAAACAACAAAGGGCAATAACTCAAAAAGTGGGCGTGGCAGAGTAACGGTTCTTGAACATGACACTTCTCCTTAATGAGATCTATAAGTGTACCAAGTTTGAAGTTGTTAGCACATATGGTTTAGAAGATATAGCCCGGACAAAAGTGTGACGGACAGACGGACGGACGGACAGACGGAATCGAGCAAACCTATAGTCCCCCAACCGGTAACCGGTGGGGGACTAATAAGGCCCAAACAATATAAACTGTTACTTTCTTTCCAGTTACTTTTTTTCCTAGGCAACATTGTGACTTTTTTTCCGTTACTTTTTTTCCTGTTACTTTCTTTCCGTTTACCACTCCATACAGCTGGGTAGACTGGGGCTGACAATTAAGTGTCTTGCCCAAAGACACACCTTACCCGAGAGGTGCTCGAACTCGTATACCTGTTTCTCATATTATCGAGGTTTCCCAATTATCGAGGGTTTCACTTGTTTTGCCGTTTTTCCATATTTAAACGTCACAGCGCGAGCTGGCATTCTAGCTATTATTCGTTCGAAGATGCGGCAACTTTATTCACATCAATTAAAACGACGAAATGCGTCAAAAGCAAGTAATTATCCACTTTCATATTTGCTGTGCCACAAAAGTAAGAAAAATAATTACATATTAAAAACATGAAATTTGATTGAATATTTCAAAGATTTCATGAAAAAAAACAACAACAGTACTTTGTCAACTGCAAAATGACAATAGCTTTAACAACTTTGAATAGTATTCACAATCCAAATTCTCATATATGACGTCATATTATGCAAATCCTCGATAATTGGGAAGTTTTCCAAATTTCAATGTAGGTCAACCAAGCAACTTCCGGGAAAGAATTTTGACATTTAAAATTCCTCGATTTTGACAAAAAAATCACAGAAGGTACTCCTTGTCCTCTTGTTATGTTTGAATAATTTGAATTGTGAAAAGGTCCATTCCCTTGACAGCGTGAGATGCAATTCTCCTTATGTCCTCGATAATTGGAGAAAAGGGGATAACCACCGGGCTTGCGCTAACTGCGCAACTCCGGCTGTCTTGTCCAGCTAAATCACTGTTTTCTTACAGCTTTAATCATCAAAACAGATATAGAAAAATGGACGATATTCCTCAAGATGCACAATAATCGTAACATTTTCTAAATTCTAAAATGCTTTCAGAATACCCCACCCACCGAAATAACCCATGAACAAATGGCACCGGTACATTTCAAACTGATTTGGACCATTATCTCGGGGTCAATGGTATTACATTGAAGGTCATAATTTTCTTTCAATTGACAAGTATTCTTGTATAAAAATATGAAGTAAACGGGTTGCTTAATTGCAATAAAAACATGCTATTTGTTCGAAAACATACTTGCACAGCAAAGCGCCATGTTGTTCAAGTCACGTGATTTGATTGAACGAACGGATTTATTATGAAGAAAAGGAAACGCGTCGTCTGCATCCATCTCTGCTGTATGTTCCAAGCTACAGCTTATACAAGCTACAGCAACTTGGTATAAACCCCCAAATTGTCAACCGGGTCAAGTCTTTCCTTAGTAATCGCTCCCAAAGAGTTGCTGTAGAAGGTCAACTTTCCAGTGAACTTCCAGTTCTTTCTGGTGTCCCTCAGGGATCAGTTCTAGGCCCCTGTCTCTTCCTCATATACATTAACGACCTCCCAGACTCTGTCAAATGTAACACCAGAATGATGATACTATTGTTTACTTAACCATCCATACAAATACTGATACCCTATCCCTTCAACAAGACTTACTCAATTTAGAAAAATGGGAGAGAACCTGGTCAATGGAATTTAATCCCGATAGGCCTAAATGTGAAATTTTGAGAATAACGAGGAAGAGACATCCACTAATCTATCCATACAGACTACATAACACAGAACTCAAGGCAACAAACACAGCCAAGTACTTAGGTGTCACCATTACTTCTGATTTAAACTGGTCTAAACACATTGAAAACATTAGGGGAGACAGGGGTATCATGAACCACTTTTTGATAAATTTCAGCTAGGGCTTTCTTAGTTTCATGCAGAGTGCTCTGATCAATACCATATCAAAGATCAACATCTCTCGTATGTTTCTAAACCTTTTACAGATATTTTCGACATCCATAATCCACAGAAAATCATTTTAAACAGAGCTGGTGAAATGGTTCATTTAACCCCTTTGACGGGGTAGGTTGAACCAGTACAAGGGGTAAGTTGAACCAATAGGCATGTTTGCGATAATTATTCACGCCGAAAAGAGAAATGAACACCATATTTCATTCATAATTATGAAAATGGGTGTTACCTGCAATAATATCGTAATATTTCGTTCAAAGAATAAACATTTATTTCAGTTTTCAAGAGAATTCGATTAGACATACAACAGACAATTTAATAGGCCCAGAATTATTTGGAGCGTTTTATCTGCACTTATTTTCATAGTGGTTCAACTTACCCCGGTACACACCATGGTCATATACTTGTCATTTGTGAAGAACCCATCTTACGAAAGCAATAACGGAATTCAATTTTTCATTCTGAAGATATCATATATCTGTAAAATGTAAAGAATACTGCTGAGATTTGCTGTACATTGTAGTACGAAGACGGAATGCATAAATTGTGAAAACCAATTTTAAGGTCGAAATTTCGTTTTTTGGGCATAAAATCCATCTAACAAGACAGAATCTCTCGAAATTTTCATTGATGAATACTAAAAACATTCCCGCCTCGAATACTTACACCGAAGACGTGAAATTGAAAAGCATGCCAGAAAAATTTGGGGTGGTTCGTTTAACCCCATGGCTCAACTAACCCCGGTCTCCCCTACATCCAAAGCAACATCAACCCTCCGCTTCATTCAAAGAAACGTTAGAACTAATAACCGGCAGGTCAAAATAGCTGCGTATAATACCTATGTAAGACCCCAGTTAGAATATTGCTCATGTATATGGCATCCATGGCAAAAAACCCTTTCCCACAATATCGAAAGAGTGCAAAGGTCGGCAGCGAGATACGTTATGAATGACTATGACTACACCAACAGCGTCACCCAAATGATAAATACTCTAGATTTGAAATCCTTACACGAAAGAAGACTACATAATTCCCTCATACTGTTTTATAAAATTAGAGCTGGTACAATTGCTGTAGATAATAGTCACCTTATTCCAACCAGAAATCTTAATTATCTTATCCCTTTCTCCAAGACCCAATACTATACTAACTCCTTTTTCCCCAGAACAGTAAAACATTGGAATGCTCTACCAATCATTATCAAGTCTAGCCCAAGTCTCGGCATATTCTCAGAGAGACTAGCAGCAGTCAATCTTGTATAAACCACTATTCACTTTTACTTTTTTAATTGTAGCATAGGGGCCTACTGTCCTCTTTTAAAATTTTAACCATGTAAAATATCTTTTCTTTAACAGCTCTTTTACCGGTTATTAGCACACCTTCACCCAGTGATAATCGGCAATCGATTGTTGGGTTAAACAGTAGATGTAGATGTAGATGTAGATGGAAGCTCAGGCACGTAGGAAGCAATTTCAGTCTACAGGGCCATGTCATAATTTTTAACCTCGAAAGAGAAGTACAATTTTTATCCAGACTCTTTTATTATTATCATCATCTTTATCATCACATGTATAGAACTCTTTTATTCATCGTCTACGTGTGTCCACTGAAGTCAGCAAAATGTCCCTGCAGCCGACAAGTAAATTTGGCAGGAAAATCTCGAATAGCAACCTTTCTCTGGACAGTCTAAGTCACAGACCTCAGCACCATGGAGTCTTCAGAAACACTTACATTCTTAACAAAGCCAAAGCATTAAAAAAGAAATTGGATCTTTGTAGCCATGAGCATCTGTCTTATGAAATGAAACCCAACAAGAACTTTGTGCTCAAGTTTAGTACAGCTTCTTATGAACTTGCCAAACTAGTGTTTGTCGAAAAACTCTTTGCTTCAAGTTTCTTCACTGATTATTATATAACATCATGTATTAACGAAGATGACTGTGAAAACGAAGTAGGCTCCATTAAAGTAAAAATGCAAACATTTTAATGAAAATCACATATTATCTCTGATATATATATTAAGTATTGACTGAAAAGTAGACGAAATGGGAATTATGGCCAAAATAGTAGACAAATTGGGAGTAGACCAAATGGGATTAAACCAATTATAGAGGTCATCTAGACTTTTGACTTTGATCAACACATTTTCCTCTCTCCAAAATGGTTTCTTTCCATTATCTAGGGGGCTAGTTCGCAATTGGCTCAAGGATTTCTGTGAGGGGTTCGAACGAGCAAATATATAGGGAGATTTTCCTAGTAGACCTATTAGGCTACACAATTTTGACTGAATTTCCTTGTGGGTATCTTACTTGTTATTAAAGATTTGGTTGACTTGGCACCATTGGAAACAACTTGCTGTGTTCTGTTTGATAAAAAGTCCGAAATCCATTTGTGCACTTCACCTCTTAAATACCGTATGCCCTGATTTTCTTTAATAGCCTTTTGTGTGAGACCTTATCGAAAGCCTTACTAAAGTCTAAGTATATGATGTCTACGCTCTTGTCTTCATCTACAAAATTTGTGATGTCCTCGAGAAATTCTAGGAGATTTGTTGTACAAGATCTGCCCTTGATAAAATCATGTTGTTCATCAGAAAAAAGACTATTGACGGACATGTGTTCTACTATCTCATATCTCAAAATTCTTTCTAATATTTTTCCATGTTCTGATGTAAGGCTTATTGGGCGGTAATTTTCAACTTTAGATTTTGGGTTGGCTTTTAATATTGCGGATATATTGGCTTCATTCCAGTGTTGTGGGATTTTACCCTCCTCTAGTGATTTCTCGTATATGATCTTTAAAGGGTTTACTAGCTTGTCTTTACACTCTTTCAGTAGATTTGGGTGGAACGTATCAGGGCCATTAGTCTTTGATTGCTTCAATCTATCTATGGCTTTAGTGTTTTTTCTTCTGTTATGACTAGGCTACATTCAACAAATCATCTTGGAAAGTTCTGTCATCAAATTCAGGTAGGGGATCATTTCCGTCATTTTCAAATACACTGGTATTATTTATAAAATATGTGTTTAGCAAGTCAGCTCTCATTTCATCGTCAACTTCAAGTTCACCATATGGCTGTTAAAGACAACCAGTAGGCCTACTTGTTTTTGTTTTCATCTTCGAACTTATGTAATTCCAGAACATTTTACTATCTGTGTTAATCTTTGCAGCTAAGGTTTTTTTTTCGAATGAGTATTTTTCTTAGCGAATTTCTGATTTGACCGAGTTGCTGGCTTGGCGATATATTGCATAATCTTCATCTCTTTTAGTATTCTCAAATCTAAGCCATTTTTTCCGCTGTCAAGCATTTTGGACTTAAGTGTTGTTTTTGATTCGAGGATCCCTGGGTAATCTTTGCCTCTGGTATGTTATTCTTCGCCACTGTTTTCATTTACCGAACAAGTCTAATTTTCCCAATTGATTTCCTTCGGGTTAAAGTCACCAGCAATTAGAATATGGCTGAAGTTTTCCTGATTCAATCCAATTATTAGTTTTAGGAGTCTTTCATTATTTTCGTTTGTATTGCTAGGGCTACGATATATACAGTCTATCAATAAGTTGTCATGATCTTGAAGTTTTAGGTTACACCAAACAGAATGCTCGTGTTATTTGTTTATTTGATTTCACTAATTTGGAGACCAATTTTTGAGTAAATCAAATCTCCTCTTCCACACGAAAGATTTGAAATAGTGATATCATAACTTTTAAACTTATACAGGTTAACACTCTTCTCAAATAGACTGTTTTTAGGAAAAACTTCTGTCAACGGGATAATATCAACATTTTTTTTTTCTTTCGCAACTTGTTCTAGCTCAGCTAACTTTGTTTGTGTCAGACAATCGCAGTAACTATAGAAACATTTCAAACTGTCAATATTTAAGTTAATATAATTTAATATTAGTTGATTTCATTAAAATCCAAGCGTTTTGATTGGCTAAAAAAAATTTTCATAACTCCATGAAAAAAATTTATGATATTGCCGGAACTTCTTTCGGAGTCAACAATATGGATAAATGGATGTACCCTGTACAAATCGGCATATTACAGTCGTTTGAGTCGTAAACTGCTAATTTAATCATTAAATCTTACTCTTAAATAGATTTTCCTAGTTGAAACAAACTCAATTCCAAAGACTTATTGCTTAAAACGCACTTGAGATAAAGGAAAATAACGTTACGACGACTGAATTCGCTGTAAACAACGTTGCAGTTACGCGCGCTTTTTATGACGTCATTTAAACGTTTCGTAACGGAAAGGCACGTGCGTAAGATCTGAATACCTTTGCAGCGGCCAGATATCGCACATCTTTGCGCTTCTTTGAACATAGTCCATACGGTATCTCATTTTTTTTCTAGTCGCAAATATCATTATTTACGGAAATGAAATGTATCATTAAATTATAAGGAATGAATGCAATTTTATTTTTTTTCATGCAGGTATGAAAAATAAAATCTAATCACACTTTTGTATGAACCGCTTCGCGGATTCATACAGTGTGATTAGATTTTATTTTTCTTATGTGTATACATGCAAAACCTAAATACTGGCGAAAAGATGTCCGCTTAATTTCTCTGCCGTTAAAAAACAACAATCGGACTAGATCTACCTTGTTGCCCTTTCTGACACTTAAAAACTGAATTATTTAAGGAATGAATGCAATTTTATTTTTTTCATGCAGGTATGAAAAATAAAATTAATCACACTGTATAAATCCGCGAAGCGGTTCACACGAAAGTGTGATTAGATTTTATTTTTCATACCTGCATGAAAAAAATTAAATTGCATTCATTCCTTATAATTTAATAATACATTTTATTACCGTAAATAGTAATATTTGCGACTAGAAAAGATGAGAAATCGTTCGGACTATGTTCAAAGAAGCGGACAGATGTGCGATATCTGCCCGCTGCCAAGGTATTCAGAACTTGCGCACGTGCCGTTCCGTGACGAAAACTTAAAATGACGTCATAAAAAGCGCGCGTAACTGCAACGTCGTTTACAGCTAATTCAGTCGTCGTAACGTTATTTTCCATCCTCTCAAGTGCGTTTTGAGCAATAACTTTTTGAAATTGAGTTTGTTTCAACTAGAAAATCTATTTAAGGGTAAGATTTAATGATAAAACTTGCAGTTTACTACTCAAAACGAACGTAATATGCCGATTTGTACAGGGCACATCCATTTATCCATATTGTTGACTCCGAAAGAAGTTCCGGCAATGTCAATTTTTTTTTTCATGGAGTTATGAAAAAAAATTTTTAGCCAATCAAAACGCTCGGATTCTTATGAAATCAACTAATATTAAATTATAAACTGGTAAAATACATCTGAGTCAAGTCAAAATGAAGTTGCATGCAATGTATAATAGGTTTTTCATATACATGGTCCGAGGGTAGCTGCTTTGGCCCAAACCTGAAGTAAGGCTATCTGAAAAAGTTTACAGGAAGTCTGATAATTCACGGGAACATGAACGTCTCAGGAACGCAGAAAAAACAACGTTGACGTCAAAACCGCTAGTTTAATGAAGTTGCATTAATTAACGTCGCATGAACGATAATGCGAGGAACGTCAACGTCGCGAGAACCCAGAGAAAATAGACGTCGCACACGGTATTGCGTCACTTTTCAAAAAACGTTACCCTCCGCGATTCATAACTGAATATTGTAGGAATCGTTTTCGTTCTCTCAACTTTGTTATATATCAAAATAAGCGTAAAGCCTTGATATTTTTCAATGTCATACTCATTTCAAGTTCTTATTTGGTATAAATTTGCTAGACAGAATTTTTTTTCGTAAATTCGGCGAAAAAACGTGTGTAACATGTAACATAAATGTTCAAGAGTAACGGATATTTATTAGCAATTCTGCAATTAAGTAACGTCAAACACATGGAAAAATATATTTTGTGACAGTGGAAATGCTGTAGGATGTTTTACCGATCGGAAATAAAATTTCTAGTTCGATTACGCAAATAAGCCCAGTTTATTTTCCAAATATCGAAGTGTAACAATTAGAATTACGTCGCAGAAAGAAATGACAATTTTGTTGAATATTTTGTTAATTTTTATGACTCTAGTGCAACCAAACTTGATATAAAAAATACCATTTTTCTCTATTTCTATAATATATGGAAGAAAATCAGTTAGCATAATAAACGAAACAATTATTATATAAAATGCGTGTGGACAGAAATTGTTTCATGGCGTTGAAAACTCTACTTTTTTAACATTTAGACTTTAACAAAAAATAGTTTTCTTATTCATACAAGCATTTAATTTCAATGTGGAAATACCATTTTTTTCTTGTTGATCATATCAAAATTTCGACGCAAAATAAGGAAACGTATAAGAGAAATTCAAATTTTTTCTTGTGGACAGAAAATGTATAAACGTATACTTTATTTATTTGACGTAATCCTGAAATCATCTAATTGTTCACATTTTAAGGTGAAAAATGAACGAATTAAAGTGGTGGAAAAGCTATAAAAAGACAAAAGATGGAAACAGTGGAGTATTTCTTAAAGTGACATTTCACATTCATTTTATTTTTTTTAAAAGTATGTCTTGATGCAAAGATTGTCTATTCTAATGCGTAGAAATGCTATCAGTTTTTTGAAGTTGTTATTTATAAACGAAAAATACGCCTTTAAAGTTGAGACAGAAATGACAAATTCTATATACATCTGAACTGTTGTCCACAACAATTAGTTTGATTTAAGCACAAGAATATTTATTTCTCGTAAACGGTTCAATATTTTGGCTTGAAATTTTAAGAATTTTCATAAGAAAACATGCTCTTTCAGATGGAATAAAAGTAAAATTTATGAAAAATAATTGTGAAATGTCACTTTAAAACGTGGTCCTGTCTTTATGAATCAGTTTAGATTAAATAAAGAGTAAACATTAAAAGCACAACACAACCGTCTACGCAAAAACTTATTGTTATGCAATTGACATCCGCTAGTTTGACGTTACATTTTAGTGCCACAATACCGTACGCGACGTCATAACGTTGATACCATAACCGCATGTATGACGTCACATTACCGTAAACTTACCGTAAACTAATCTCAATATTTTGCGCCCCCCCCCCATCGGCAACAATTTCGGATTGCTTCTAAAGCTAATGTAATCATCGTTAAAGGCATACACAATTTCTGCAACATTTCGGACATTCTCAATTTCCGGTTAAATTACATAGCATTGAGATTGTCAGACTTGAACTGCCTACTTGTGACCTATAGACGGGCTCAAGGCCGCTTCGCGGCCTTTTCGCCCGTATCAATATTTACATAATTAAAATTTAAAACTTCTTTTAATTTTTTCCATGCCCTCGCCTCCTAAGACTTGTATCATGGGGAACATCTCCCTGCCAAAGCCCTCCTGGAAGCGTTACATCCTCAGTGATAACTTAGGTTGTCTACCAACGTGGAATTTGAGAATGTGTTTCTTGATGTATCGACCGTACTGTTTAACTGACGCATATTTTGCTGTGGTCTTATAGGGTTCATGCATCTCTGTAGATTATTCATGTTTGCTCTTACACCGGTATGGGGTCTAGGATTTTCCATAATAGACACATCATTCATGTCATCTAGTAGGCCTATATCCTCTAAGTTTTCCTTTTCTTTCTTTCCCTTTTCTCTTTTTTTCCCTTTTTTCTCTTTTTTTCCCTTCTAGTTACCCTTTGCTCATGTGTCAAGTCCTTTGATATTATTGTTTCCTTAAGGTCTACAGCCGATTTGGCTGGAGTATGCTTTGCATTGTCCATGATATATTTTCGTTGTGATTGGTCGGCTAGGACGACTTTCATCGGTCTGTCAATAGATTGATTTTTCTTTCCTAATCTAAATCACTGGTGGTGAACTCGGCCAAAGCGATGGACGTTTTTCGCTACTGCAAGGTACAGATATTTTGCGTTTAAATGTGACTTTAAAGATCTGATTGGATAGTTCTAATAACAATGAATTTGGTCTAAAAATAGACCGAGTATATACCAATACGTATTGACAAACCGTCTGTGTTGTATCTGGACATAACAAGTTGGTCAACACTATTTTGCACACTTGACAGGACTTCATCCTTAATTTCACCCATGCTGGCCTTTATTTGGTCTTGGGTGTTATTCTCAACTGCACTCAATCGTTTTTCTATTGATGATATCCTAGTCACTGTGGACCTTTCAGTGTTCCTTACACTTTGGGAAATGTTATCGAGAGTTGGTAAAGTAGCTTTACAGCTCTTACAAGACCAAATTAAGCCACTACACTAATCTGTTTTCAATATATTGAAGAGTTCTTTACTCACTCTTGCGCATTTCAGACAAAAACCCATTTTACATCCTGAACAGGTCATTAGTGATAGTGCTGCAAACATTACATTCGGTTTCTTTTTCATCGGAGCCTATACGAGACCCTTTTCTCATGTTTTGATCTTAGGAATTTGCTAATTCATCCTCCATTTCGTTAAGTTCAACAAGCTCAAATCCTGGTTTCTTAGAAACAGGCATTTTTTATGTACCTGAGGCCATATTTCAAGGCGATCAAAGACTAAGAATATGATTTACTCGAAAGATGTTAATGACTTGAGATTGCAGAGAGAACAATTCTCCCACACAGCGTCATCAATATTATGATTACCTGCCTTTATCTGTTTTGGATGCCTGACAGTCGAGAGAGCAATTCTCCCATACAGGATTGTCATCCAGCTATTTGTAACAGAAAATTTTGATATTCTCTGCCAATTTTCTGAGCCAATATTTACTTGATAAGTAGCTGGGGGTGTATTCCATCCACAAATTGGTTTAAAATATATCTTCTAGTGTTTATTCCCCTGTGATTAGTGCGATATTTTAAGAGGTCTATGTTTCTTTTCAATAATTACAAGTTTTAGAATTTAGATCCTAGTGACCAGACTTGCTCCATGCACGGGACAAGTTCGGCAGACCCTTGGCCCCAAGCAAGTTATGCACAGATCTATAATTCCCGATATTCGATTTGTAGACTGTTTGAATTTCAAGAAATCTGTATAGGGACTACCGAAGAATTTAAAAAGTATTGTTTTAACAATCAAACATCGCAAAATTTGGGATAACAAACAGGAGACCGCGGCTAGTTCGGTCAGTGGTTTTGAATTTGACCATTTTTTACATCTTTGTTAGGGCTTCGAGATTGATATATTTAGATTCGACAAGAAATGGCATTTCTGACCGCGGTTATTCTTTTTATTAAAGTGACATTTCAGAATTTTTTGTCATAAATTTTACTTTCATTTTTATCTGAAAGAGTATATTTCCTTTTGAAAATTCCGAAAATTTCAAGCCAAAATATTGCGCCGTTTACGAGAAATCTATATTTTTGTGTTAAAATTGAACAAATTGTTGTGGACAACAGTTCGGATTTATATGCAATTTATCGATTATGTCTCAACTTTAAATGCGTGTTTCTCGCTTATTGGCAACAACTTAAAAGAAGTAATAGTATTTATACTCATTAGAATAACCAATCTTGGCATTAAGACCCCAGCAAACATTGCCATATCGGACCGATATCGGCTATATGTCGGAATATCGGTGTCGGCTTTCTGATATCGGCCCGATGTCGGGCCGATATAGATATATTGCAGATATACATTAAAATATTAGTATATTTGTTGTACAATAAATTCGAGTGAAACTGTCTTATTTTGTCAATCAATCAACTTTGTAATCTGATAATACGGCTTGTAAATTTAAGTCGATATCGGAGCGACATCGGGCCGATATCACCTATACAGTGTTTCTCACAACATTGTACTTCTACCTACGCACCGCCTTTGCAACGGTTTCTCGGCTTCGAAAGGTTAGACAAAGATTTACATTACTTTTTTCGATTTCTTCTTAATTATCGAGAATGTTTTCGTGCAGAAATTTATTCGCCTTATCAAACCCTTCTTCCAGCACGATTAAGTGCTGTTGATTTTACGATTACAAATGATTATATGTAAGTGAACGTAAATTGTAATGCATTTTCGCGACATTCGATAAGTCACTGTTTTGGGTCAAAGGTAAAAATGTAAAGGAATGGCGATGTTGTGCTACTTTTGAAATACTCTTGAATCGCAATGTAAGAAATGTCAAACATTCTTTGTTAGTTTTTTACCCAACTTATTTCAGAATCTTATGTATTGCAGGTCACATACCTATCTGTGCAAGGTGGGGTTTCCACGAACATGCCCAAGAGGGTCCTCAAAACCTGCCTCACCAACTAGTTGGCAATCCAGTAAAACTGATATGGTAAAAAAGGCAAAAGAAAATTCAAGGACCTGAAACTGGCCCAGGCAGTACTTAGTAAGTAAACATTTGTTTGATTAAGACACTTTTATCTTTAGAGGCAGAACAACAAGCTGTTATACTTGCAATTTGAAAATAAGTATCCTCACTGATAAAATTTGTAATTTCTTTGTACCTTCAGAAAATTCATAAGTCAGCATTTTTTTGAAAAGCCTCATTAGGCCAAATGAAAAAATATGTGTGATTCAGGTAACGTCTATATATAACCAGGGCAGGTTGGTAGGGTTTTTTCCTTTACTGCAGCACTAAGTTATATTTAACAAATTGAGGTATTAAGATCGATGGCGGTGTGATGTTTTTGTTTGCTTCTTCCTTCTTGGTTTTTTTTGGCCACGACTAAACGTTTAACAATTTATTCTTACCTTTTTTATTGATGTTGTAGAATCGGTCATGAAGTGCAAAAAACTTACTGCATCAGAAGTAGAACAAAACTGCAGAGAGTGGTTTCGGATGGCTAGCGACAGGGATGTTGGCCGTAAGAGACGCCAGAAAGGCAGAAGACAGGAAACAACCGTGGAAACAACCGTGGAAACACCTAATGATAATGATTGTTAGGACTAGCATTTTTGCTGTTCAAATATAAGGGAATTAAAGAAACTGATATGTTAAAAATGGCAGAGTGGAAAATGCTTAAGGGGGAATGCTCCAGTTTCCAAATTTTTGTTCCCAATAATAGAATTTATTTATATTTTGTATGTTGAAATTACATATTATTACAAATTGAAAAATAAAATAAAAATGGATGGTCAGCGATCTTGTTTGAATTTTATAGGCATTCGTATCACATAACCCTACATCGAAAAATGCACAATTTCTTGCATCTGTCCAAGTTCACTAAAATGCTAATAAAATGTTGTATGTTTATCGTTTAGTCCAGAAAACAGATTTAAAGTAACGTCTTACATTTAATAAGAACAGAAAACCCAAAATATGTGGTATTATAAACGCGTAAATGTATAAAACAGCATGCTCACGTGTTCGATTAGATCAACGAAGCTGGGGTGTTTTATGTCGAATTTTGTCTATTTTTGGAAATATTTCAAGTTCTACATAATAGAATTTGATAAAACTCCCTCATAGTATTAAGCGACATGTCCTGGTAATAATTCAAAAAGAAAATGTATAGGTCAGCGCACTTATAAGTGAATTACAGCACTTTTTATCAGCTGAACTTGAATAAAATGACGCAAAATAGTGGTAACTGCATACACACTTACGACTGTCTTGCTCTAAATAATCGGTTTCCACTTTGAGGAAATCAGTTATGCATAATAAATACATTTTTACATTCGAAAATGGTAAATTGTAATGATGTGTTATATTATTGAAAATATGGTAGCAAAACATATTGGTACGAAACATTTAATATACTACAGTAATGACCGAGTGTTCCGAAAAACTGGAGCATTCCCCCTTAAATAGTTACTTTTCAAAGGAGTTGCAAGCCTCTATATTGGGGCATATGTGTTGACGGTTTACTGACTTTATTGATTTTATGTACTTGTGCATTTTGTTCCTTCTACACACTTAAATATTTTGTCTCATACATGCCGGGAGGTTGGAGCTGGGGCATGGTATCTGCCTAGTCATTGCATAGACAGATGCACTGTTCTTGCTCTTGCTCCTCGATATGTGCGTTTATATGATTGAGGACTAATATGTAAATACATGTATATGTATATAGCAGGTCACTTGTGTTTTCTGCTTGTTAATGTATTTCATTTTTATGCCCTCGCATCAAAAGATCGGGGCATATTGTTTTACTCATGTCCGTCTGTCCGTCTGTCTGTCTCAAGGTCATCCGATTGCCTTTATCAACCCTTAAGGTTTACGAACTGAGAATGAAAACACCACTTTCTAGCCATACAAAATGCATCAAATTACACACGCTTGTAAATACACTTCACACAAGTTGATTCACTGAGGCGGATTTCAATATTATTCTTCAAGAAGAAAATAATTTACAAATATTATTTTACTCTATGCAAGGGAAGTAATTTTGAACAGTTTTGTCAAATATTTCCAGAAGTATGAATTAATTCAAAATTCTAAACCAGACAAAATGCTTATGTTTGTATTTGGAATGGAAATGTAACACAGTTTAAGAATTACAGGCACATTTCAAATTTCACCTCTTGCTCTGCATTTCATTCTCAGTTCGTAAACCTTAACACGAAAAATTGACATTTTCCAAAAAATAGTCATTTACGGGGGCATTTGTGTTTCACAAACACATCTTGTTATCTCATGTTTCAGTCTTCGCCTTCATTTTTATGCTCCCCGAAAAAAATTCGGGGGAGCATATAGTCGCCATGCTGTCCGTCCGTCCATGTGTGTGTCCGTCCATGTGTGTGTCCGTCCGTCCACAGCCAGATCTCAGCAACCCTTGGGCCAAATTCAATGAAACTTCACATGTGAACTCCCTGGGTTAATCCTTAGGGACCTTTGCCTCCATTTCTTGATTTGAGGCTGCGTCATGGAAAAAGGGGCCTTAATGTAAAAATTAGTTTTTCTCTTATTTCTCTTCATCTAAAGGACAGAATTTAATGAAATTTTGCACTTATATGATAAATGGGATGTCCTAGACCATATTTTATAAATATTGTGTGTGCAAAAAATCTGTCATTGGAAAAGGGGGCTTAATGTATGATAGTTTTTATTTTGTGACAAACACTTATTCGGGGAGCATAATCCGTCACTGACGGCTCTTGTTTAGACTACTTGCCGGAATGGCTATTTTTTAGTTATTTGTTTATATGTCTAATTAAGATAAGCCACACTTTCTACTTGCCCAAAAGCATTTTCACTTGCCCAGGGCTTTGGGCAAGTGGGTTATGTCGAAGACTGATATTGTTTGTATATGTATTGTTATTGGATGTATTTGCTGTGATTATAATCTCACTTCATTTGATTGTGTTATCAGTATATATACTCCGTAAATATTGACCTGAGCCTGTTGAATATGAAATGAGTAATTGTAATATGAAATTTTCACTCTCCAACAAATGTTGACACGAGAATCATGTGCAGAATACAAAGCCATAATGCATATTGAAACTATCGACTCTGCTCGACAGTGAGAATTGCTGGCGAGTATCGATTAATCCGTGTCAAAATTACTCATTTCATATTCACCGGGTTCAGGTCAATATTTACGGAGTATACTCTAGTCTACAAAATTATTATTTAAGTGTGTGTGTGTGTGTGTTTAAAGAAGTTATGTTGCAGTAAATTTCCCAAGCTTGAGTCTGCCAATCATGAATATATAATCAAATATTGGCAAATTCTTCTTTTCTCTCAATATTTTCCCCTGATTATTCATAACCTACTTTGGACAAAAAAACATAGTCTTACTCGGGAAAGGGTAAACAGAACATAGGACTTCTTTGTTTTTAACATTGTGTTATATTCATAGATAATTATATCGTTGGTGGGATGTCAAAGTCTCATACCTCTAGCTTTTCCAAGCTGTAGTTACGAGGTTTTGACCCCCCCCCCCCCCATCAGTAATATGTATTTAATCAATTTTGTAAAACGCCATTGAACATGAACTGTCGTAAAAATAAGCGTTTAATCAAATATAAACGGTTTAAGTTTAAGTTTATAATTGCAAATGACTTTGAAAAAATAGATTGTTGAGTAAATGGGAATATCATATGATCAAACGTTGCTACAATATTTGCAGTTGATGCATATCTTTCTTTTTCTGTGATTATCATCATTCTTCATTTGTGTTGTCAGTAGTACATGTATATAAATACTCTAGTCATTACAAATGTATTTCAATTATGAATAACAATTATACATGTATGTTTGTGTTATGCATAAAAAGCAACAGATACTACTTTAACAATCTAGCATATAAAGTAACCATCGGAAGTTTTTATACAATTCTTAAGATTATAAAACTACATTCTGTTAGTGCTTTGCATTTTTTCATGGCCTTTTTCAAGTTTTCTGCTACGAATTGAAGCTGATTTCCAGCAATATGGACCAAGATCAGGTCCCATAAATTGTGGAGCCCGATCTTGGTCCATATTGTTTGAGCATGCTTTTGTATCTAGAGAGCAAAAATAACCGCAAAATCTCAAAATTTGTCCAAGAACTTTCGATGGTTACTGTATCAGTCAGTGCTGCTTTTCGAGAAAAACATGTTTTTAATTAGTTGTCGTTTTGCTGAATTTCTTAAGCTTTAGACTGCCAAAAATAAACTTCGTTTCATAAACAAACAGCTTGGTATGAATATAATGCTGAATGTTTAATTGTTTTGTCATTCTAAAATTTCTGTTGCTACATGTTGACTGATGATAACAGGTCTAGCTATTGCGTTTATTTTGAATAAAACTTTGAACTTAAAAAAACCGTCTTGTTCTATTTATCATTTCAACACTTAATTGCTGATACTCTTGTAGATATTGGTCTGATTTATCCAGCTGTATCACAGGATACAGCCAATAGTTGAGAATAACGACAAGAGATGACCACTCCCGACATCCTAAATAAAAGGCTCTAATGAGTAAAAAAGCTACCCTAGCAATATCGGCATAAAGTCGGCTCAAAATCGGCTGTATATCGGATAGCCGATATCGGACCGACATCTAGCCGGGTTGCACATCCGATGAAGGGCCGATGTAGGATTCCGATATCGGGCCGATATATAGGACGATATCGGGCCAATATCGGACCGATATGTAATGTTTGCTGGGACATACTTAAAAGAATTGAAATTGGAATGAAATGTCCCTTTAATTAGCAAGTTTGGTCGTGGCCGAACTTGCTCCAATTACCCCCATTGTCGGAATAGCCCAAGACAGACCGCGCGGAAACATCACTTTAGATAGAGATAAAAACAAGTTGAAACGCATGCATGCTAATCCATCTGTTTGAACGAGAAAAATCGTTTGAGTTATTTGATATTTATAATTTTGATATGTTAATTATTCGTTAAAATGACCGGAAACAGTGGGCCTGGCCTATTCCCAAAATTTATAAGTAGTCTAAAGATCGGAAAGCCTTTATTTGCACCCTTTTGTATAGCTTATCAGCATAGCCGTAAGGGCTAAGCAGTTGATTTGTGAAACACCAAGTCCTACTAGATCTCAAATAACTTTACGTGGTGCAGAAGCCACGCACATGTATGCATTAATTATGAAAAATAGGCATACAACATATTTTTTGTGTTATATAGCCTATTGCACGCAAACACTTTCTTTCGAAACATCTATTTTGTCGTTTGCAACAGCTACAAAATCGCGATCGTCTGGAATAGGCTATTTGTAGTATAGGAAATGGTTAAAGGCCCGGATGATGAACCATTTATATCAACCAGTGATTTTTTACCTGCGGATCTAGTGTTATCCTGCATATTTTACTCATAATTTTGTCTCTGGGATGCAAAGTTTTTATTCTAGCGAGTCCCAGGATGCAACGATTTTTACAGATTTGCTATGAAAAATAGTGTATTTGACTCAAACGAAAGTGGCTGATAAGGAATCCAGCTAGTCCCCAGGATCCATAGCCTTAAAATTGTTTTAAAAAAATCACTGAATATTCCACTATTTAAGTCTAATCGTCCGTGACTTGGTATCACGGTTAGGGAACTACAGAGACAGAGCCAATGGCTCTGCCGTTCAAATCCTCTGGGGCGCTTCCGGCCATGTGTGGCTCTGTCTCTGGGAGCAGGATTTTTTGACAAAAACAGGTGAATGTTCAACTTTGGTGCTCAATTATTTTCTTTTGGCGCTTAAAAGCGAAAAAACGGGAATGTCATGCTCCCCTAAGACCATTTATCTGTCGGTGCTACTTGTGTGGGCTCCAAAGTCGGCATGGTTTTCACAGGATCATTGTCGTCGTGAGTCGACCCTATGTGATTTTTTCTTGTTTACATCATGTATTAATGTACATTCCAACGGTAAACAGCCAATTGCCGCAGCCAAAACATGTTATATACTAATCGAGGAATACTCTCGATTAGACACCCCTTTCCCATGTCACAAAACCTTAGAAATGACTGGATATGGGATTTTTTTTGTTGTTATGTGTAGGACAGAGCATTTATTGGGGTGAAAAGACCATGAAGACATTAGCCAGTCCCTTTCCCAGTGTGCGGCTGCTGTTAGGTCTTCTTGTAATTTTGTCGCATCGTTTGTGTTTTCGATTGTTTTGTAAATTATACTGTCATCAGCAAAGAGTCTTAAGGTGCTGTGTTTAATGTATTCATGGACGTGATTTATGTACACTAAGAATAAAATTGGTCCCAAAAACTGTACCCTGAGGGACGCCTGATGTAACAGGGATGTTGTCTGAGTGTTCACCATCAATAATATCAGTTTGGGATAGGATATCTAGGATAGGCTCTGGCGATTAAGACACAAAACGAGAGAAATTAAGAGATAAAATGGTGATATTTTTTTTATTAAAAAACAAAGTTGATGATTAGCCATTTCCGGACGAATAGTGCAAGTTCTAGACAAATAACATCCAGCTACGGCTATTCGTACGTACGGTAGGCTACCATTTAGGTCTAGGGGAGACCGGGGCTATTTCGGCCCCGGGGCAAGTTCGGCTAGTGGCTCTTTTGAGCCTGTCGACAGAGATAGAGAGCTCTGATCCGGATTTTAATGTCACTCATGACGAAAGCTTTTCGCAGAAGGTTTTTTGTCGAATTTAATACAAAAACATACAATTTAGAAGACGATCCTGATTTTTAGACACTTTCAGTATTTTTTCCACATTTATGTAAGTTTTGATCTATAGTAATATGCGCCAGGATTCAGATTTCATTTTTGTATATTTATGAAGACAATTAAGTCCTCTTTCATATTAAAACTAAAGATGAAGTGTTCATGTTATCCAAAAGAAGATATGGCGTGATGTTGACACCAGGTCTGTCTTGGGCTAGTTCGGCCTTTGGGGTTGGGGCAAATTCGGCCACAACAAAACTTACCCATGAATAAAAAGAATAATCGCTGTTAGAATTGCCATTTCTTGACGACTCCGAATATATCAATTGTTCAGACCTAGCTCTAACAGAAATGTAAAAAATGGACAAATTCAAAATCACAGGCCGAACTTGCCCCAGCCTCTACTTGTTATCCCGAATGTCCCCTTACTCACGGTGATTTGACTGTTATAACAATGCTTTTTCAATTTATACCTTCATTTGGAAGTCGTATACAGATTCTTTTAAATTTAAACAGTCTAAAAATCAAATATAAGGATTTATAGGTCTGTGCATACCTTGCCCCAAGGGTGGGCCGAACTTGCCCCATGTATAGAATCAGTCGGGATGACGTCATAGCCTCACTTTCATTTTTTCATCGAGGGTACAACCTCGGTCTTTATCGTTACGGGATACCAACTTTGAGGCAGACTATTTCAAAAATCCATCGTTAAAATTCATAAACAAAACTATTTCTTTAAAGAATGTGATTTAAACTTTCTAACTACCAACGCATTTTTTAAAAAGCAGGCGTAGTCGTCGAGATATTAATGCTGAAAGTTGGTTGTGCTTCAACGAAAAAGACCGAAGCTTTCACCTCCACCGAATGAGTGCAGGTCCGCTGACGACGTTTTTGATTGGCTGAAAGAATTGTGCCGACCGATTCAATAGGGCAAGTTCGGCCACCACGCTTAAAACTCTAAAATTTGAAATTCTCTTTGTTGAAAAGAAAAATATAAAAAGGACAGACGCAGTTTGAAAGGCTTTCGCCTGTCGAACTTAAATATATAAATCACGCCCAAATAACTTTCATATAATTCAAAATATGACCAATCGAAATTAGGGGGCCGAAATAGCCCCGGTCTCCCCTATATGAACTAATTGATTTTTGCATTGGCGACAATTATATCATATTTGCTTATAGCTCGGCCCATGAGTTTGCAGTAATGATCCGACCTACCTTAAATTCTAGAACATTTTAGTATGGCATTCATGAATCCTTTTCTCTATGACCTTTGACCCCATTTTTGAGATCGATACCCAAAACGCACCGGTGTGACACCATCTGATAAGGGAACCAGCTGTCATTTTCCTAACTCCCACGTAAACAGGATCGTACTAAATGCAAACCGCAACCATTACTAAACACAACCCCAACCTTTTGACCCGGTACTGTAATAATCACATGTGCGTGATTTTTATTTTCCGCTTGGTATATTATTTCCGCTTGGCATTTTCTTTCCGTTTAGAATAAAATGTAGATATATAGTTGGATTCGATTTGCAAATGTTGATATTTTACAGGATTTATATTTTTTTTAATATTTTCATGTGTTGATATTATAATTTCGGTCAATTAACCCTTTCCAAAACTGCAAAATTTTAGGTTTATCCAAATTAAAATCTGCTGCAGACGACAAAACTGATATTGATAAAGATAGGTTTTGTGTGCATTATAGCATAGAAAAGATTGAGGCAAAAGGAGCAAATGCTGATTATTAGCGTTTTCTCTTTTGTGTCCATAGTTTCACAAGCTAATTCAAATAGAGACTCAAAACCAGATCTTGTTTGAGTGATTGGTAAATAGTGTTTTCAGATTGTGTACACAATTTCAATTTGATTGCCTTAAAGTGACATTAGTATCCATAGGCCCAAATCCCTTATGATCCACAGAAGTTGGCTTTTAGCAGGTTGTCGCACCGTTTATAGACTTTATAAGACAGAATACAAGATTCATACAGCAAATGACATAAATCGATAATCATACAGCGGTGTAAAGATATGTAAAATATTCAAAGTGGGCAGATACTGCCAGATAGTGTTTACGAAATGATGTGATATTGGGTTTTAAATCCGTCATAATCTAAGCCAATACAGATCAGACAGAGCTGATATTTGGCACAGAGGAAAATTAAAGGCCATATTTCATTTATGTACAATTATTTTTACAGCAAATTATCCAGAAAATAAGTAAGTAACAGTAAATGTGTATCTTTAATTTTTTGTTAAATTATGAAAATGGGATAATTTATTTGTTCCAAATTAAAGAAGCCGAAAAATCGCAAATTAATTGTCTTGAGGCATCGGATGCAAGAATGCTTACAAGAACTGCTGAGTGTTTAACTCTTTATAAAACAAGTCCTGGTGGTGTAATTCAAATTTTTTATACAAGAACAATCAATAAATGAAAAATTGAAATGGAAAAAAATATTATGAAGCATGTCCCATTTAAGTGGCATTGTGACTTAACGTTATGCACCAACACACTATCTTGAGTAGTCTGTGTATTGTATGGTGGAAAACGCATTTTAACAGCGTCAATGTGACCTTATATGGTTTGAACTCACGAGCGCCGTACGCCCTAGAGGGTGAAGCACGAGAGGGTGTAAACTCGCTCGTTCTTAACTCTTTTCCAAATAGCAAAATTTTTAGGTATTCCACTTCCAAAATAGCAAAAAATGACAAAATGGATGTTATGAAAGATAGCATTTGTGTAAAATATGGCATAGAAAATATTAAGACAAAAGGAGCAATTTCTGGTTAGAATCTATCTCAGCAGTTTCTTCTTTCGTTTCAATATTTTCCCAAGCCTTTTCTATAAGAGACGTCGAAATCAGGTTTTGTTTGGGAATATGTTAAGGTGGTTCGAGTGTTCATCCAGAGAAATTATGGTTTTGTAAGACTTGTTTTCGTGCATTCTATGTGGTTTTCAGACATACAAACGGCAAAACTGACCCCAAGAAACGATACTGAGAAGCCTACGACCTAGTCGCATTCTTTTACATTACGCACAGTGGCGGATCCATGGGGGGTTCGGGGGGCTCAAACGAACCCCCCCTCCGTAGCCTGATTATTTCATTTTCATGCAGAAATTCAGTCAAAATTGTGTAATTATAAGAAAACGAACCCCCCTTTTTGTATATTCGAACCCCCATTACAGAAATCCTGGATCCGCCGCTGACGCATGTGCATATTATGCGTGATGGGCGCTCCAGCCTTGTATAATGGGTGATATGTTTTCGCGTCCATACGACCGGTTTTAGCGTCAATGTGACCTTGTGGTTAGCACCAACACCATTCTATACGAATTATGATCGATGGTTGACCCGTGTTAGCGTCAAAACAATTATATTTGTTAAACGGTGTATATCCCGTTTAAGGGTCAATGTGACCTTGTAGTTTGCACCAAAACAATTACATATGGTACACGGTGGATGGCCCGTTTAAGGGTGAATGTGACCTTGTGGTTTGCACCAACAAAATTCTATACGATTTTTTAGTGGATGACCCGTTATAGAGTCAATGTAACCTTGTGGTTCGCACCAACACAATTCTATATGATATATGGTGGATGACCAGTATAAGTGTCGATATGACCTATTGGTTTGCACCAACACAATTCCATATGATATATGGTGGATGATCAGTATAAGTCTCGATATGACCTTGTGGTTTGCACCAACACAATTCCATATGATATATGTTGGATGACCAGTATAAGTGTCGATATGACCTTGTGGTTTGCACCAACATAATTCTATATGATAGATGGTGGATGACCAGTATAAGTGTCGATATGACCTTGTGGTTTGCACCAACACAATTCTATATGATATATGGTGGATGACCAGTATAAGTGTCGATATGACCTTGTGGTTTGCACCAACATAATTCCATATGATATATGGTGGATGACCAGTATAATTGTCGATATGACCTTGTGGTTTGCACCAACACAATTCTATATGATATATGGTGGATGACCAGTATAAGTGTCGATATGACATTGTGGTTTGCACCAACATAATTCTATATGATAGATGGTGGATGACCAGTATAAGTGGCGATATGACCTTGTGGTTTGCACCAACATAATTCTATATGATATATGGTGGATGACCAGTATAAGTGTCGATATGACCTTGTGGTTTGCACCAACATAATTCCATATGATATATGGTAGATGACTAGTATAAGTGTCGATATGACCTTGTGGTTTGCACCAACATAATTCCATATGATATATGGTGGATGACCAGTATAAGTGTCGATATGACATTGTGGTTTGCACCAACATAATTCCATATAATATATGGTAGATGGCTAGTATAAGTGTCGATATGACCTTGTGGTTTGCACCAACACAATTCTAAATGATATATGGTGGATGACCAGTATAAGTGTCGATATGACATTGTGGTTTGCACCAACACAATTCTAAATGATATATGGTGGATGACCAGTATAATTGTCGATATGACCTTGTGGTTTGCACCAACACAATTCTAAATGATATATGGTGGATGACTAGTATAAGTGTCGATATGACCTTGTGGTTGGCACCAACACAATTCTAAATGATATATGGTGGATGACCAGTATAAGTGTCGATATGACATTGTGGTTTGCACCAACATAATTCTATATGATATATGGTGGATGACCAGTATAAGTGTCGATATGACCTTGTGGTTTGCACCAACATAATTCTATATGATAGATGGTGGATGACCTGTAAAAGTGTCGATATGACATTTTGGTTTGCACCAACACAATTCCATATGATATATGGTGGATGACCAGTATAAGTGTCGGTATGACCTTGTGGTTTGCACCAACATAATTCCATGTGATATATGGTGGATGACCAGTATAAGTGTCGATATGACCTTGTGGTTTGCACCAACATAATTCTATATGATATATGGTGGATGACCAGTATAAGAGTCGATATGACCTTGTGGTTTGCACCAACATAATTCTATATGATATATGGTGGATGACCAGTGTAAGTGTCGATATGACCTTGTGGTTTGCACCAACACAATTCTAAATGATATATGGTAGATTACTAGTATAAGTGTCGATATGACCTTGTGGTTTGCACCAACATAATTCTATATGATATATGTTGGATGACCTGTGTAAGTGTCGATATGACCTTGTGGTTTGCACCAACACAATTCTATATGATATATGGTAGATGACTAGTATAAGTGTCGATATGACCTTGTGGTTTGCACCAACACAATTCTAAATGATATATGGTGGATGACCAGTATAAGTGTCGATATGACCTTGTGGTTTGCACCAACACAATTCTAAATGATATATGGTAGATGACTAGTATAAGTGTCGATATGACCTTGTGGTTTGCACCAACATAATTCCATATGATATATGGTGGATGACCAGTATAAGTGTCGATATGACCTTGTGGTTTGCACCAACATAATTCTATATGATATATGGTAGATGACTAATATAAGTGTCGATATGACCTTGTGGTTTGCACCAACATAATTCTATATGATAGATGGTGGATGACCAGTATAAGTGTCGATATGACCTTGTGGTTTGCACCCACATAATTCCATGTGATATATGGTGGATGACCAGTATAAGTGTCGATATGACCTTGTGGTTTGCACCAACACAATTCCATATGATATATGTTGGATGACCAGTATAAGTGTCGATATGACCTTTTGGTTTGCACCAACATAATTCTATATGATATATGGTGGATGACCAGTATAAGTGTCAATATGACCTTGTGGTTTGCACCAACACAATTCTATATGATGTATAGCGGATGACCAGTATAAGTGTCGATATGACCTTGTGGTTTGCACCAACCTAATTCCATATGATATATGGTAGATGACCAGTATAAGTGTCGATATGACCTTGTGGTTTGCACCAACCTAATTCCATATGATATATGGTAGATGACTAGTATAAGTGTCGATATGACCTTGTGGTTTGCACCAACATAATTCTATATGATATATGGTAGATGACTAATATAAGTGTCGATATGACCTTGTGGTTTGCACCAACATAATTCTATATGATAGATGGTGGATGACCAGTATAAGTGTCGATATGACCTTGTGGTTTGCACCAACATAATTCCATGTGATATATGGTGGATGACCAGTATAAGTGTCGATATGACCTTGTAGTTAGCACCAACACAATTCTATACAATACACTGTAGATGATCCGTTTTATCGTCCATGTGACCTTGTGGTTTGCACCAACACAATTCTATACGATACATAGTGGATGACCCGTTTTAGCGTCAAAGTGACCTTGTGGTTTGCTCCAACACACTTCTATATGATACACAGTCGATGACTCGTTTTAGTGTCAATGTGATCTTGTTGTTTGCATCAACACAATTCTATGCAATACATAATGGATGACTCCTTTTAGTGTCAATATGGCCTTGTGGTTTGCACCAACACAAATCTATACAATACATGATGGATGGCACGTTTTAGCGTAAATGTGGCCTTGTGGTTTGCACCAACACAAATCTATATAATACATGATGGATGGCATGTTTTAGCGTCAATGTGGCCTTGTGATTTACACCAACACAAATCTATAGAATACATTGTAAATGGCCTGTTTTAGCGTCAAAGTGACCTTGTGTTTGCACCAACATTAACATATACAATACGTAGTGAATGACCCGTTTTAGCATCAATGTGTCTTTGTGGTTTGCACCAACAGAAATATCTGAAATACATGATGGATGACCCGTTTTCGTGTCAATGCGGCCTTGTGGTTTGCACCAACACATTCTTATATAATACGTGGAATATGGCCGCTTTCAATGGCAGAATGATCAACACATTTTTATATAAAGATAGCTAATGACTCGTTTCAGTTTCAGTTTGACCTTGTGGTTGGCACAAACATATTTCTATATAATACATAGTAGGTGGTCCATTTTAGTGTCAGTATGACCTTGTGGTTGGCATCAACACATTCCTATATAATACACACTAAATGGCTCGTTTTAGTCGATGGAAACCTTGTGGTTTGCATCAACACATGTCTATATAATACACACAAGATGGCCCATCTTATTGGCGGTATGATATTGTGGTTTACACCAACACATTCCTATATAGTACATACTAGATGTCCCATCTTAGGTGGAGTATGACCTTGTGGTTTGCACCAACATATTTCTATATAATACATAGTGGGTGGCCAGTTTTAGTGTCAGTATGACCTTGTGGTTTGCATCAATACATTCCTATATAATACATACTAAATAGCTCGTTTTAGTCGATGTAAAACCTTGTGGTTTGCACCAACACATGTCTATATAATACCCATAAGATGGCCTATGGATGGAATTGTATTGGCGGTATGGTCTTGTGGTTTGCACCAACACATTCCTATATAGTACATACTAGATATCCCATGTTAGTTTTAGTTTTAGTTTCAGTATGACCTTGTGGTTTGCACCAACACATTTCTATATAATATATACTAGATGACCCATGTTAGTGTCAGTATGACCTTGTGGTTTGCATAAACACATTTCTATATAAAACATAGTAGATGGCTCGTTTTAGTTGTCAGTTTGACCTTGTGGTTTGCACTAACACTTTTCTTTATAATACATTGTAGATGGCCTGTTTTAGTGGCAATATGACACTGTGGATTGCACCAACACATTTCTATATGATACATAGTAAATGGCCCGTGTTAGTGGTAATATGATCTTGTGGTTTGCAGCCTATAAAACGGACCATCTACCGTGTATTTTATAGGAATCTATTAGTGAATTTGAGTTTATTGGGGTTTTACGCCGTTTTCAACTACCAGGGTCAGAATCTATTAGTGAAAAACACAAGGTCACTGTGTTGCTAAAGCGGGCCATCTATCATGTGTTATATAGAAATGTGTTGCGGCAAACCACACGGTCATACTGCCGCTAAATCGATATATCTATTATGTATCATGTGTCTATAATGTGTTGCCGCAAACTACAAGGTCACATTGACACCAAAACGAGTTATCCGGCATGTATTATATAGAATCGTGTTGGTGTTAATCACACGGTTACAATGACTTAAACGGTTTATCTACCAGGTATCATATAGAATTGTGTTGGTGCAATCCACAAGGTCACAAACACTGAAACGGTTTATCTACCATGTATCATATAAACGTGTGCTTGTGCAAACCACAAGGTCTAACAACAACACTAAAACTGGTCATCTACCATGTATGATATAGAATAATATTGGTCCAAACCACAAGGTTACAACAACACTAAAACGGTTCAATTTCCATGTATCATAAAGAATTGTGTTGGTGCAACCCACAAGGTCACATTGACACTGAAGTGGTTTATATACCATGAATTATATAGAATTGTTTTGCTGCAAACCACAAGGTCACATTAACACTGAAGCGGGTTATCTAAAATGTCTGATATAAAATTGTGTTAGTGCAAACCATACAGTCACATTGACACTAACACGGGTTATATATCATGTATTATATAAATTTGCGATGGTACAAACCAAAAGATCAAACACAAATTAAACACCAAGCCGTAGAGATCAGCCCAGTCAGGCGATTTTCGCACATGAGAAAAGGGACGAATACGACAACATGAAGCGCAATCTACGCTGAATCATCAATCCTTCGGTCCAAGAACGATCAGATATTGGAACAAACTCCCGACCCAGATCGCACACATTGAGACGAAAGACGAATTTACAGCTGCCTTCAAGGACCTAGTAAGGGGCGGCTCTTTCGTCTTCAGCGCGTAATTCCACCGACGCATGTATACATTTTTAACCTGTACATATGATATGTATTTTAACTCTGAAGGATGGAGGCTGTCTCCCCCCTTCAACACATGTCAACACTACAGTCAGATATGACCCTGACCCTACCAAGGAAGACGAAGACGGGGCCACAACAAAAATTAAACGGGACATCTACCATGTTTTATAAAAAAAAATGTTGGTGCAAACCACAAGGTCACATCGACACTAAATCTGGCTATCTTCCATGTATTATAGAGACTTGTGTTTGTGCAATTCTCAAGGTCACTACAACACTATTAAAGTAATTAATCTACCATGTATCATATAGAATTGTGTTGGTGCAAACCTCAAGGCCACGACAACACTAAAATGGTCCATCTGCCATGTACCATATAGAATTGTGTTGGTGCAAACCACAAGGTAACAACAACAGAAAAACGGGTTGTCTACCATGTATCATGAAGATTCGTGTTGGTGTAAACCATAAGGTTAAAACAACACAAAACGGGTCATCTATCATGTATCATATAGATTCGTGTTGGTGCAAACCACAAGGTTACAACAACACTAAAACGGGTCATCTATCATGTACCATAAACATTCGTGTTGGTGCAAACCACAAGGTCAAAACAACACAAAAACTGTTCATCTATCATGTTTCATATAGATTCGTGTTGGTGCAAACCACAAGCTCACAACAACACAAAAACGGGTTATCTACCATGTATCATATAGATTCGTGTTGGTGCAAACCACAAGGTTACGACAACACAAAAACGGGTCATCTACCATGTATCATGAAGATTCGTGTTGGTGCAAACCACAAGCTCACAGCAACACAAAAACGGGTCATCTACCATGTATCATATAGATTCCTATTGGTGCAAACCATAATGTTACAACAACACAAAAACGGGCCATCTACCATGTATCATGAAGATCTGTGTTGGTGCAAACCACAAGCTCACAGCAAAACAAAAACGGGTCATCTACCATGTATCATATACTAGTAGATTCGTGTTGGTGCAAACCACAAGGTTACAACAACACTAAAACGTTTCATCTACAATTTATGATGGAGATTCGTGTTGGTGCAAACCACAAGGTTACAACAACACTAAAACGGTCATCTACCATGTATCATATAGATTCGTGTTGGTGCAAACTACAAGGTTACAACAGCACAAAAACGGGTCATCTATCATGTATCATAAACATTCGTGTTGGTGCAAACCACAAGCTCACAGCAACACAAAAACTGGTTATCTACCATGTATCATTTAGATTCGTGTTGGTGCAAACCACAAGGTTACAACAACACAAAAACGGGCCATCTGCCATGTATCATGAAGATTCGTATTGATGCAAACCATAAGGTTACAACAACACAAAAAGGATCGTCTACAAAGTATCATAGAGATTCGTGTTGGTGCAAACCACAATGTTGCAGCAACACTAAAACGGGTCATCTACCATGTATCATAGATTTGTGTTGGTGCAAACCACAAGGTTACAACAACAGAAAACGGATTATCCAGGTGCAAACCTGAAGGTTACAACAACACAAAAACTCGTTATCAAGCATGTATCATATAGATTCGTGTTGGTGCAAACTACAAGGTTACAACATCACAAAAACGGATTATCTACCATGTATCATATAGATTCGTGTTGGTGCAAACCACAAGCTCACAGCAACACAAAAACTGGTTATCTACCATGTATCATGAAGATTCGTGTTGGTGCAAGCCACAAGGTTACAACAACACTAAAACGGGTCATCTACCAAGTATGATGGAGATTCGTGTTGGTGCAAACTACAAGGTCAAAATAACACAAAACTGTTCATCTACCATGTTTCATATACAACACTAAAACGGGTCATATACCATGTATGGTGGAGATTCGTGTTGGTGCAAACTACAAGGTCAAAATTACACAAAACTGTTCATCTACCATGTTTCATATAGATTCGTGTTGGTGCAAACCACAAGGTCAAAACAACACAAAAACTGTTCATCTACCATGTTTCATATAGATTCGTGTTGGTGCAAACCACAAGCTCACAACAACACAAAAACGGGTTATCTACCATGTATCATATAGATTCGTGTTGGTGCAAATCACAAGGTTACGACAACACAAAAACGGGTCATCTACCATGTATCATGGAGATTCGTGTTGGGGCAAACTACAAGGTCACATTGGTACTAGAACGGGTCATCTACCATGTATCATGAAAATTTGTGTTTGTGCAAACTACAAGGTCATATTGACACTAAAACGGGTTATCTAGCATGTATTGTCAACCCAAATTAACCCGGAACAACTTAGTTTTCGTGTGCAACGTCCGTTAGTTGAGCGTCTTCACAAAACATTGTCAAAGTGCGGTCATTACATATGCAGATGTCTCGGGTTAATCTTGCTGGACAATATCTTATAGAATTATATTGGTGAAAACCTCATTGTCACAACAACACTGCGACGGGTCATCTACTATATTATTTAGAATTGTGTTCTTGTAAACCACAATGTCACAACGACACTAACAATCTACCATGTGTTTTATAGAAATCTGTTGATACAAACCACAAGGTCACATTGACAAGAAAGCGGGTTGTCTTCCATGTATAATAAGGAATTGTGTTGGTGCAAACCACAAAGTCACAACAACACTAGGACGAGTCATCTATCATGTATCACTTAGAATTGTGTTGGTCCAAAACTCAAGGTCACAACAACACTAAAATGAGTCATCTATCATGTAACATTTAGAATTGTGTTGGGTAAACCACAAGGTCACAACAACACTAAAACGAGTCATCTACCATGTAACATTTAAAATTGTGTTGGTCCAAACCTCAAGGTCACAACAACACTAAAACGAGTCATCTATCATGTAACATTTAGAATTGTGTTGGTCCAAACCTAAAGGTCACAACAACACTAACACGAGTCATCTACCATGTAACATTTAGAATTGTGTTGGTCCAAACCTCAAGGTCACAACAACACTAAAACGAGTCATCTACCATGTAACATTTAGAATTGTGTTGGTCCAAACCTCAAGGTCACAACAACACTAAGACGATTCATCTACCATGTAACGTTTAGAATTGTGTTGACCAGTGCAACCCACAAGGTCACGACAACACTTAAACGGTCCTTCTACCATGCATTATAAAAAAAATTGTGTTGGTGCAATCCACAAGGTCACATTGACACTTAAGCGGATTATCTTCAACGTGTTATAAAGAATTGTATTGGTGCAATCCACAAGATCACATTGACACTAAAGCTGGTTATCTTCCATGTATCATAAAGAATTGTGTTTGTGTAAACCACAAGGTCACAATGACACTAAAGCGGGTTATCTACCATGTTACATAAAGAATTGTGTTGGTGCAAACCACAAGGTCGCAAAGACACTAACAAGCGTCATATACCATTTAAAATATAGAACTGTGTTCTTAAAAACCACAAGGTCACACCGACACTAACACAAGTCATCTACCACGTAAAATATAGAACTGTGTTGGTACAAACAATAAGGTCACAGCGACACTTAAACGAGTTATCTGTCATTTTTATATAGAAACGTGTTAGTGAAAACCACAAGGACACATGCCTACTTCTACTAAAACTAGTCATCTATTATGTATTATACAGAAATGTGTTGGTGCAAACCATATTGATTAACCTTTCAAATGTGATGTCTGATCAAACTACATACTTTGTTATGGTTGCTACTGGTTGTGTAGGGCTAAACCAGGATCCCAAGGAATTTGTGGAAGGCTTCACTACAAAGAGGAGATGCGCATATTGTCGGGGTTACCCGGGTCGACCATTAAATTCAGAGTTACTGCCCATGATTGGTGAAGCTATATACGTAGATAGTAATATTCGTTTCCGCACTGTTCCTTGGAAACCATAGGCACTATTTCAATGAAACTTTGTGGAAAGCTTCACTACGAAGAGGAGATGCGCATACCGTCGGAGTTATCCGGTTTGACAATTAAATTCAGAGTTACTGCCCATGATTGGTGAAGCCATATACATACAGAGTAAACAAAATACTTTCGGCGGGGGATATCAATTCAACGAATTTGCTTGTTAATAGTCTTTTCTTTGTCAAAACTTTAAGAAATAAATCTTAGAAACGTTTTGTTTTTTGCACTTTGAATCTTGACCCTTTACTAGACAACAAAATTTCAGACCGGTACAAATGGAGAGATACTGGGCACTGACTGGTAACAAGCATTAATTAGTAGTAGTACATTTCCCTTCAAGCTCTGAAACATTTTGTGTTATAAACTAGGTAGGTTTGATAATGAGGATGATGATGATGCAACAGTCACCGTAATATGACCGGAAAATTGTTGTCGACAGTTTGCAAGTCCTACATGTATTGTTTGGCCAGCGCACCTAACCATGAGTTCCTGCAGGGTATTGTTTGCACCTTTTCAAACAACTAGAAATATATCACTTAAGGTGATAAGATAAACCCGCCACTACATTTGTCAGGACAAGTATGTTTGTCGACAAATAGTAATAACTCCAAAAATAGGCGCAGCAGAGTATCAACTCTTTTTCACTGCACCCCTCTACAATGAGATCTATCCACCTGTGAAGTTTCATCATTCTACCTTTAATTGTTTTCGAGTTATGCTCTAGACAAGAATTGTACGCTGACGGACTGACAAACAGATGGACGGACAGACAGGCTGATTCCAGTACATCCCCTAAACATTCCTTTTGCAGGCGTATAAAATCCAATCTTAGCCACAGCTGCCTATCCAATTTAGGTGATCCGAACACAATTCATACATTGGTAAAACACAGAGCTTGTCAAAAGCTTTAACCCATTACCTCAAAGTGACTCCTTTTGACTCCCCACAAGATAATGGCTTTGGAAAGCATTGTGGAAAATGACTAAATAGCTTGTGACAAGCTGTTCCTTCATTTCCCACAATGTTTCTACGTAAAAAGATATATCGTCGTTGTAAATGCAAAACCTCGTATGTCGATTCTTGCGATTTTCAAAGTACAAGCTTGTATGCCCAGTTTACACAATTCGCGCAGGTTTTGAGAAATTTATACTGCTCAGCATTAATGACACATTATTTGCAAACAATATGTCAAAATTTCAAGTAAAACATTTCTGTTAGGGAAAAGTTATTACACTTTTTTCCCTCACCTTTAAAATTTTCCAAAAACGAGATACGAGGTTTTGCATTTACAACGACGATATATAAAAGTCCATTCACTTAAAATTGTCGTCTACATCATATTTGGACTAGTCTTGAATTTGGCTGTTTGGTAATGGGTTAAAGTAATTGATCCAGCTCAGCCTCGACTCGAACCAGAGCCCCGGAATAGATATACTCAATCAGAGCAATGGATTAGAAGGGATGAAGACATTCCATACTTTTAATTTCAAATCCCAACCGTATGTTGTGGGTACTCATTTGAATAGTCCCGTCACAATATAGGGTCTAATGAACAATCTATGAAATAGAGCATTTTGAAAATCAATCACTCTCTCTTATCTGTAGCTCTGCTCAATGATGAATGTTGTAAACTGATTGATACATGTTTGCCAAGGCGAAATAAAACCAAAGGACAAGCATATTCTTCTTTTCTCTTAATGTTTTCCAAATCACTACTTGTTTGCATCAAAAGCATTCATAATTGTGAGGAAATAAGAAAGCCTTTTCAAAAAGGTTAAATGTTAGACAAGTCTAATTTTGAAATGAGTTGCAGCGGTGAAATTGATTGACTTCAACAATGCAAACTTCGAAATACTGAAAACTTTGAGAGTAAAGGAGAAAATACTGATTACAAGCACTTTCTTTTCTCTCAATGTTTCCAAAACCATCTTTCTACACAGGTTGTAACAACCAGCTCTTGTTTGGGAAAGGAGTGCATGTACTTACAAACCCTGGTTTGACTAGGCTCTATATGGTAGCAGGGCTTATTGTATGCAACATATAAGAGTGGGTGAAACCATTCTACTTTTATTATTTCAAATTCAAACCATATTCTGTGTGTATTCATTTGAATCGTCTCGATGAGATGATTCCAATGAGTACCAACAACATGGGTTTTCATCTACAACTTATGAAATATTGCATATTGAAAACCAATTACCCATCTTATCTGTAGTTCTATATAACAAAACAACACAATTAATTCATATTCAGATAGTTTATTTCAAACTAAAGAACAATAATCCATAGAGGACTCAACAACATGACTTTCATTATTTTTCTACAATAACGAAATTATTTTGTTCACAATTGCATTGATTTTTAGACACATTTCTCAGTTGCCTATAACATATATTAAAATCAATCACAATTATTCACATAACTTTACTATCCTTTTGCGATTATCCTTGCCGTCGATTAGTTGAAGTTCTCTAGAGGGGATGAGGCCTGGCTGCCCAGTCAAGATCGTAGTCTTCCTATCCACACATTACAGTCGAAGGGGTCCATATTTGGCAATCCTACTGCCTATCCTGATAATATAATATTTTTGTTTTAATGTGCGTTCAGAAATTCCCAATGTCGTTTTGTTCTGTAGACTTTTTCCTGGTAATAAGCTGGTTATATGGTCACCTGCAAAGAGATAAGCACAAAATTCAGTTGAAAAATGGTGTAGCAAAGTACTATATTACCATTCCAAACTGACAAAATTTTAGAAAGGTGTAAATTTCAAAATAAGTTTTTATCAACTTATGTAATCATGCATTAATCCATTACAAAATAAATACATTTTAGACTGGTCCAAATACAAATACATGTATGGTAAAGATAACAATTTCAAGTAAACAAGAGGCCCAAGAGGGCCTGAATCGCTCCACTGGCTAAAGTAAAAATATTATCTCATGACTTTCTGTAAACCTCACACTGCAAAATCTTGAAAAGGGTCACCCAAGGAACATTTCTGCCAAGTTTGGTCTAAATTAGCCCATTGCTTAATTTTTAAAGAATTATTTCATGGTTTGTCTAATTCTTATAAGCCCAATCCTGCCAAGCCCACATTAATGGACTAATCAAAATTTCATAAACAAATTAAGTAAAGGACTGCCCAATGAACATTACTGCCAAAATTGGTCTACATTGGACCATTATTTGATTTATATAAAATATTTAGTGATTTCTCCAATTCTGATAAGCCCACCCTGCCACGCCCACATTTATGGACCAATCAATATTTCACAACAATTTAAGTATTGGCAGAATCAACGGTTTATTTTTAAAAAATATTTTGTAATTTTTCTAAGTCTGATAAGCCCTGCCCTGCCACGCCAACATTTATGAACACAACATAATCCTTTGAACAATTTAAGTAAAGGGTCACCCAGGGATCATTCCTGCAAAGTCTGGTCAAAATTGGCTGAATGGTTGATTTTTAAAGAATGATTTTGTGATTTTTCTATGGCTGATAAGCCCCACCCTGCTACGCCCACATTTATAGACCAATTATAACCCTTTGAACAATTTAAGTAAAGGGTTACCCAAGGATTACTATTGCAAAGTTTGGTCAAAATTGGCCCACTGGTTTGAGAGTAGAAAATATTTGAAGAATTATTTTGTGATTTCTCCAAGTCTGATAAGCCCATCCCTGCCACGCAAACATCAGGATTTCACACACAATTTAAGTAAAGTGTCACACAAGGTACATTTCTGCCAAGTTTGGTCAAAATTGGCCAAATGGTTGATTTTTCAAGAATTATTTTGTAATTTTTCTAAGTCTGATAAGCCCCGCCCTGCCACGCCCACATTTATCGACCAATCAAAATTCTTTGAACACTTTAAGTAAAGGGTCACCCAAGGAAGGTTTCTGCAAAGTTTGGTCAAGATTAGCCCAATGATTTGAGAGAAAATTTTTAAAGAATAAGTTAATGCACGCACGACGGACACAACGCCATGACAATAGCTCGCTGGCCTTCAGCCAGTGGAGCGAATAAAGTTGGAAATTTTTGGTCTACCTGTGCAGAAAACATTGTGGATAATCGAGAACTTGTTTGCTACGAGCAATGTCTTCATTGTCCTCAATGTTTTCCAACGCTTTAGGTTGTCAGGCATAAAATTGCGATATTATTTAGGAATGCCAATGGTTAATGAACAGAAACAGTATGTTAACCTAAGATAATGTGTATTATTCAACAAATTCATTCTCTGTCAATGTCAGGCTTTGCAATTAATATCTACCTTAATCGGGGTGGAAGTTTGTAAAAATGGACTCTGCCCAAACAGTTGAAATTTGTCTCTCATTATGATTAACCCATTCCTAAACGACAAAATTTTAGAGTTATTCAATTCGAAAGCTGCCACAGACAACAAAACGGATATTGATAAAAAATTGATGTGTGTATCACATTATGTTATCATTTTTATTTTGATTTGGCTTCAATGTTCACATGTAGCTATTTTCCTCAGAAGCTCAAAACCAAGATACTCAAACCTCATCTTACAAATATTGGTAATATGATATCATTCTCCATTTACCTCCAGTATCAGTTGTTCTACCAGATCATCCACATTTCAATTCTGTTTTCAAGTCTGAAAAGACATGCAAGACATACATTTTAGTTCAATCCATAACAAGAGTTGTCTGTGGACAACGTAGCTCGCCTATACAGGAGCTAGTCACAAAAACACCTTAACTCCAAGGTCAAGGTCAAGGTCTTAAATGAAAGGTCTTGGCAGTAGATAACCAAGGTCAAATATCATGGTTCCAAATGAAAGGTCTTGGCAGGAGTTATCCATGTGTGAAATATCAAGGCTCTATCAATCATAGTGCATGAGATATTGGCCAGGTTAAGTTTTTTTAAAAGGAGGTCACACTCCAAGGTCAAGGTCACAAGGACAAAGGTCATGGTCCCAAATGAAAGGTCTTGGCAGGAAGTATCCATGTGTGAAATATAAAGGCTCTATCAATCATAGAGCACGAGATATTGGCCAGGTTAAAGTTTTTTTAAAGTAGGTCAAACTCCAAGGTCTAGGTCACTAGGTCAAAGTCCCAAATGAAAAGTCTTGCTGAGAAGTATCCATGTGTGAAGTATCAAGACTGTACCTGTAAAAATGGCAGAGATATAGGCCAGATTAAAGTCTTTTAAAAGTATGTCAAACGTCAAGGTCACATGGTCAAAGGTCATGGTCCCAAATAAAAGGTCTTGCAGGAGGTATTCATGATTGAAATATCAAGGCTCTATCTGAAATAGTGCATGAGATATAGGCCAGGTTAAAGTTTTTTAAAAGTAGGTCAAACTCCAAGGTCAAGGTCACTAGGTCAAAGGTCATGGTCCCAAATGAAAGGTCTTGTCGAGATGTATCTATGTGTGAAATATCAAAGTTGTATCTCTAATAGTGCCTGAGATATAGACCAGGTTAAAGTTTTTCAAGTGAAGACTCGACAGGATGGGACGCGACGCCGACACTAGGGCTGTGACATTAGCTCCCCGAACATAAAGTCCCGGCTCGCTAAAAATGGCCGATTTATAGGCCAGGTTAAAGTTTTTGAAAAGTAGGTCAAACTCCAAGGTCACTAGGTCAAAGGTCATGGTCCCAAATGAAAGGTCTTGTTGAGAAGTATCCATGTGTGAAATATCAAGGCTGTATGTGTGAAATATCAAGGCTGTATCTCTAATAGTGCCTGAGATATAGACCAGGTTAAAGTTTTTGAAGACATGACGCCGACGCTATGGCTGTGACATTAGCTCCCTGGACATAAAGTCCCGACTCGCTAAAAAACGGTATAAAACAACCTTAGACTTATTCACAATTCTTTTCATTACACATGTGTGTATAATGCAGAGTTGTCTGCGAACAAGGAAGCTCGCCTATACGAAAGCTTGTCGCAAAAAAGGAGTCCGATATCAAAGGTCAATGTCACTAAGTCAAAGGTCATAGTCTCAAGATCAAGGCATGAGGTATCAATATGGTCATGGTTCCGAATGAAAGGTCTTGGCAAGAGGTATCCATGTGTGAAATATCAAGGCTCTATCATGAATAGTGCATGAGGTAGGCCTATTGGCCAGGTCAAAGTTTTTTAAAAGTAGGTCAAACTCCAAGGTCAAGGTCACTAGGTCAAACGTCATGGTCCCAAATGAAAGGTCTTGACAAGAGGTATCCATGTGTGAAATGTCAAGGCTGTATCTCAAACAGTGCCAAAAATATAGACCAGGTTGAAGCTTTTTTTTCAAGTAAACAGGTGAAGATGCGATGTGACGTGGACAGTAGGGCTGTGACACTGGCACCAGAACTGCAAAAAAATTGTTTGTTTTTATCGCTAAAGTCTATTATTGAGACAATAATAGACTTTAGCGATAAAAACAAACATTTTTTTTAAGTTCTGGTGCCAGTGGGCTGTAACATTAACTCATCGGACTTAAAGGGGGGCCAACTAGGCTGTCTAAAATGCAAATGGCACAATAATTACAAACCAGAAATAACGTACCAAATTACCAACCTGAAGGGGTAGATCATTTATGTCCATTGTAAGCGCTCATCGAGCTTTATTAAGTATTAAAATCCAAGTCAATTAATAACATGCTGGCAGTTAATATTGTTCTTGTTTTTGTTTTGTAACGGTTATATATGCCCAACATTCAAAAATCAATTACGTCAGAGGTATGTCATCTGTGCTCAGCGAGATTCAACACACCGTACAACCGGCATTGTCGAAAGTCAGCAAAGACAGATTCGGAATCTGATGTTATGTGCATGGTAGGTCAAATGAATTCACATTTATAAATAAACAAAATAATCTTTGGTATTCTATAGTTGATAAATAGGCGTATAAATGTTCAGTGCTTGTACAAAACAAACCTTTCCACGTATCCCTCGCAAATAAGGTCACAGTCATCGACACAGCCGGTTGTACGGTGTGTTGAATGATACCGCGGAGGTGTGTCTCGTTGACCTTGACCTTGTCTTGTTTTAAAATAAAATAAGATTGTGTAAACACGCTTGTAAAGGATTGATCTATAGCAAAGGAAATATGGTTATTCGTCGTGATTGGGGTTTTTATGCATTGCAAATTGTTTTTCCATGCACAAATATGAGTTTCCGAACAGTTAGGAAGCATAAAAACCTAGCATGGCCCCCTTTAAATTCCCGGCTCACTAAAAGTAAAAAGGAATTTCAGGATGACAGTTCTTGTTTATCATAATCCGGTGGAAAATATTGTTTGGCTATAATTATTTATCATACCCCAAACCATTCTGAATCCGCCAATGCTGACAACCAGAATTTTCTCCTTTTGCCTATTTTTTTTTTTTTGCTTTATTATGCATACCACGAATCTTGATCTACATCCATTTTATCGATCTGTAGCAAACTAATCATTGTGGTACGATAGTTATCTATATATACTGCCTAACTCCCCTTTCGGGTATTACTGGCAGGTGTTGTTTTATGGTATGAAATGATTTAGGTACGAAACGGGTTTTATTCTTTGTCGATTGCTCGTTTTTTTCCTTTGGTAAAATGGACGCATACACTCAAAAAATGTTCTACATCTACATCTACATCTACACGTTTCGCGCGGCCGTCACACTTGACTGTTATAGCGCGTTTGGGTCTGCGTTAGAAAAAGAAAAAGTAATGAAATAATAGGAAAGGTAGAAAGCAGTTTAAAGGAAAGTTTGAAAAAAGAAAAGAAAAAGGGGTGTCCATGGCTTTCCACTCTTCAATCTCTAACCTGTCTCCCTTCCGAGGCGGTACCAGGGTCCAATCGTCCCCGAGAGCATAGCCTAAAGATATCCCTAGAGTGTACTTGGCATGGTCCCTGATCATTTAGAATTTAAGGGTTGATAACTCCCGCTTGAAGGATACCAATGCGGGAGCCTCAGCTGCTGATGCTGGTAAAGAGTTCCAGGTCCTGATGGTGCTTGGAAAGAAGCTATTCTTGTATAGTTCAGTCGACACTGGAATCTGTAGGAATTTATTGTCATGTGTAGAACGTGTGGATCTAGATGTCCGCGTCGGTGTCAAATAGTCATCCGCAGGTATTGCTACTAAGCCATGGACAATCTTGAATAACATTGTCAACTTAGTCTTTGTCCTGCGAGATGATAGTGACTCCCATTCTAGGTGGTCCAACATGTCAGTTCGCAAAACATTTGTTCTGTATACCAACCCGTTAATTTTCTATGAACAGGATTTACTTGCTTTTGCTAGACCCCGCTTCATCTGCGTGAAACTCCAGAGGCATTTTTTACCTGGACACCGCATGTTGCGGAGCGGTCTCCCTAAAAAGCGTCGAGAAACGCCGGGAACTGCCGGGAAGCGTCGAGAGATCTAAATCGGCGTCGAGAGGCGTCGAGAGATCAAATTCAGCGTCGAGAGACCTGGAGAAGCGCCGAGAAACACAAACTAATGTCTAGAAACGATTAATTATGATAACTTTGCCTTATTTAAGTACATATTATATTTCTACATCCGTTCGGGTTTTTTTTTTTTATACACCCAAACACACTTCCAGTTTGTTACTAAAAATAGTAACACTTTTTAATGCCAGATCGAGGCTCTGACCCAATTGAGAGCAAAGCTTCCAACGTGCAATGGAAATGAACGGAGGAAAGAAGAAGTTTAAGAGGAATCATACTCCGTTTTGTGATTATTCCTCTATGAATCTCGACGGGATATCATTGACTGACTTCCAATTATGGCCTTTACTGGCTTTTAAGTCATTTTTGACCCTCCGAAAACGTAGTATCAACGGATCTTTTGAGGACCTAGCCGCCAGGTTCAACTGTCATTTTCATGTATTTAACCCCCTTTCCCCAACAAAAAAATGTACGAAACATGCCATTTTCAGTGTGAAGATGACAATCTCAGTACCGAAAGGCTTATAAATGTAGATAGATAATTGATTATGGTAGATCAATTTGATAATTAAAGCATTGCTCTTAAAGCCCATTTCCCAAACGACACATTATTTAGACTTTTCAAGTTTGACAGCGGCTTTTAAAATCCTTTTCTAAACGGCACCTGATTCAATTTGGAAGCTCTTGCAGACAACAGAATGGGCATCTTGAAAGTAGGATTTTTGTATTTGCAAGGGCGGATCTAGGGGGGGGGGGGGGGTTCGGGATGTTCACCCCCGCCCCCATGGAATAAGCCGAAAATTGAATGTTGACTATATAATCAAAGCGTCATAATTTAACATATTTAAGTCATCATTTGAGCGTGGACCTCCCCCTCCCTGGCAATTGGGCTTGGATCCCCCCCGAAAAAATCCTGGATCCACCCTTGCGTGTGTACATAGAAGTATAGAAAACGTTGAGGCAAAAGGGGAAACTGCTGATTAAAAGTATTTCATTAATTTGTCTCTTGAAATGATTTTCGAAACAATCTCTGTATCACAGTTAAGGGCGGATCTAGAAGGGGGTTCGGACCTCGCCTTGAATTGGCCGAAAATCGAATTTTGACTATACAACGTTAGTACAGTAGGCCTATACATGTATCGTCACACAATTCACAAATTTAAAGCCATCTTCCATCTTATGGGCTAGACCCCCCCCCCCCCCGCCTTGAAAAAATCCTGGATCCGCCCTTGACAGTCAAAACATTAACATTTCTTGTTTGGTAAAGGTTTAAAACGTTTTTCTTTTCATTTCTTTTTTAATTTAACACCTCTCAACAATATTTCAGTCATAAGTTTATTTATAATTGTCCTCGCTCCGAGGCTGGGAATACATCCTGTGACCTGTCCATTATTGGCTCTAATCTAGAGCACAAACACATGCAAAATATTACCGCTCACACTTGGACAGTACTAAGGAGCTCACATGCTTCTGCAAAATTGATTTTATTTTGTTTTCAAAAGCAGTAGCTCATCCTGAACTTGCATGGTGGTAATGGGCGATGGAGACAGGGTACGAATGATTACAAGCCAAAAAATCTCTTTTTTTCAATCAAAGTTGCAAAAATATTTCTGTAACTCAAAACTCTAATAATTAACGTAAATGACTGTATAAAATATTCTTAGTACTAAGGCAGAATAATTGAAAAATGCTCGCATGAAAATAACGACTCGCCCAATGAATTATATAGTAAAACGACCACGTGACCTTTTGTTTGCTCTCATGCATACACAGGTCACGGTTTAAAATTCAAAGTGTGTTTGGGTGTATTCGTTTTTTTTGCTTTTGGACGGTGATTGCATTAGAGTGAGTATTTCATAATATTCACTCAACTTGATTTAAAGATGCATTCTCTTCCATTTTTGGGAGGCGAGTTTCTTTAAAAATAAAGATTCATAGCTTTAAAAACGCCTTTAATTTTGGATTTTGATTTAGTCCGACCTGTAACAGCCCAGATTACGTTTACCCGTATCAAATGGATTTGCAAATATTTACGTAATTTAGGCCTTGGAGTAACATTGCAGCTTTAACCCGTTCGTATTTGACTTGGAAATGTTGTAGTTTGACATGTTTTGATTTTAGTCTGCTTTTAAATATGACAAGTCGGGAAGAAAACATTGTAAAAAAGGGAGAAGTTGTCAATAATGATTTGGTTCTTTTTTTACAATCTACTATCATAATATTTTTTCGTATTAAGTTTAAGTTTTGCAATTCATAATCCCATGTTGTATATTGTATACCTGTGTGAAATAAAAGATTTGATTGATTGATATTAATTGAAAAAGAGTTAAGTTTGATGTCAATATCCAATTCACACCTTCTTTAATGAGATCGGTTAATGGAGTGTGCTACCAATCAGCGATTTTCGCACCTATTTTGACAAGATCTCATAATTCAGTTTCCCGACAATCAGATATTTATCACACGTAACTCGATTGCCCACGCGAATAATTTATTTTCTCAAACATGTCACCAATTATTGAGAAGATTGAGATATTTGAGAACACGCAATTAAGCCCTAGGATTCCTTTAAAATAGCCATGGAACAGTCATCTGTACATCATTGTGTTTTCAACACGATTACAATCAAATCTACTTGCTTTTATAGAATATTATTTTGTTTCATTTTGATTTCTCTTTGGTACGTTTTCATAAATACATACACATTTCAAAAGGTATAAAAAATCCATCCCATATAATTATTTTAGTTTCGGAATTTTGATTTGTCATTTTTTTCTCTTCATTTTTTTTTCTTTCTTTTTTTTTTTTCTCTCTTTTTTTTTTATTTAGTAGGTGACAGTATTTGGCAAGCTGTCTTACCATGGCTTATCCATGTGGTCTATGCAGTAAAAACTGCTACAAAAATGTGGTGGCATGTGAAAATTGTGATAGGTGGTTCCATCAAAAATGTGAGAAATTGAGTAATGCCCACTTAAAATATCTTTCATCCTGTGGATGTGACTTCATTTGTACAAATTGTACACTTGATGACTTAGGGAAGTTTGATTTTGGCGCATCTTTGGCTAGACTGGAAAGATATGCAAAAACTGGTAATCTCCGGGATGGTGTCAAAACTGAAAATATCCTGCTCAGAAACCAACCTGTCACACCACTTAACGATAGGATAGACCTTTCTTTTTCTTCGGCTAGCACTTTCATATTAGACAGCATTTCCGATCAAATTTTGGCAAAAACAGGCTGTCAGATATCTGATAGGTATCCAGCTCAGACCTCAGGCGATGGAAATTGTCTTTTTAACTCTCTGTCTTTGGCACTGGTAGGTCACGAACGTCTTGCCTCACAAATTCGTGTTTTGACTTGTCTGGAGCTGGTAGAAAATTCACATATTTATGACACAGATGCAAATTCATCTGTCAATTTGGTGTCTCCAAATTATCAAACCTCATGTACGGATGCAGCCATCAGGGGGAATTGGTCAAGTGCTTGGACCATCATGGCTGCAGCTACTGTTATAGGTTGCCCTATACATTCCGTATTATCGAATTTGAAACAAATTGCCTGCAACTTTGAAATGAAATTTGATGTAGTGTTTGCATAGAAAATGTTTATGGGAAAGAAAGTGAAGGGTCACTGATTCTGGTCATACTTTTTCCATGTGCTAAAAATGTATGGGTCAATGAAATGCAAGCTCTTTCGCTAGTTTGGTGATTTTTGAAAGCAACATTGTAAGGATTAAGGGAAAAAAGTCTGACTAAAGATATGTATCATTTTTAACTTGTGATCATGAAAGTTAGTGATGATGTAGGGAAAAGTTCTTTAGGTCACCGAAACTGGTCAGCCAACGATAAAATGTGTAAATTGTTTGTTTACTGCAGGTGGCAGATACAGTATGTAGTGGATGACAAATGACTTGAAATAGCAACAGATCTCTATATCCAATATGTCGAAACAGAGAGTGAAATACTCCAAAGTTGACACTGGAGATGGTTAGTATGAAATATTTCTAGCCTTTGAAACGGATTAATTCATTACGAGACTGCAACATATTTGACTGATCCAATTTGAAAGATGACCATTGGCCATGTTGCAGACGACAATTTCAAGAAAAGTTGAAGTTGGTTACATTTGAATAATCTTTGCATTTTAGTTTAGCAAACATTGAACTTTAGTGAAATTCTCATTGTTGCACTTTTCAAATTGGATCTGTGTGATATTGTATCATCTGGTAAAGGGCTGTGTATAATTGATACTCTGTCATTACAGATACCAACAGATAATCGGGAGTAAAGACATACTAAATTTGTTAATTCAATTCCAATCCCTTTATTGTGGGTACTCATTTGAATCGTCTTGATGAGATGATTCCAATGATTACCCACAATAAAGGGTTTGATAAACAATAAAAGAAGTATTGCATTTTGAAAAGTCTTCCCTCTCTGATATATGTAGCTCTGATTACAGACTTGGAGACTGTACAGTTGATGGATGCTGGCTCTAGTGAGGATGAGACAGAATTATATAAACAGGTCAACGGTAATGGGCCAGATGTCAGTTCAACATTTACTGCCGAGGAAGGAGTCGAAGCTATAGGATTTGGGTTTTTCCAAGTGCGGCTCTATGTGATATGTGGTCTTTTTACAGTAAGTGTAAAATAAATCCATTCCCAGTGATGCTTTTTGATGCCCCTCTAGAAAATGGCTGGAGAAAATTCTGTTGAAAATGAAGAAATTGCTTGTGACAAGCAATTTCTTCATTTTCCACAATGTTTTCTTCCCTGAAAGTCATGAGATATTAGAATAATTTTAAATTGAAAATGTCGTCTGCATGCATTTTTAATTTGGATTGCCTATATATTTTACAGTTTGGGAAAGGGTTGAATGCTATATTTCAAAGCTGCTGTCTTGATAAATTAAGGGTATGTTTGTCTGTCTGTATGTCTGAAAATTTTTAATAATTGCCATTATTTTTGAAACTAAAGAAATGGGGCTCTTACGCCACTTGTGACAAGACCTCTTCCTATGATACCATGGTCAGTGTAAATGTAAAAAGTTCAGTCACAGTGTTTTTTCTCATAGTTTTGAGATCGGGTCCGAAACCAGGCAAATTGGGAAAATGGGTTGTTTTATCAATACATGTAATTGGGAAATTATTTTCAGCACAGGCTGCAACAAAATTGTGTAAAGTTAACTTTATGAAATCAACTGAAGGGACCTCTTAAAGAAAGAATAACTTATGCATTGGGAATTTTCTTTCCAGATTTAGGGAAAAAATGCCCTGTTTGGCATTGGGAGCGGGTCCTTTTTACGGACCTGTCCAAAGGAGAAAAAACGCTGAGTCTTATATACATATGTTTGGACGTGATGTGGAGTTGTATGTAACCAATACTTTATGCATTTATGACTTTATAGCTTAAAATCAATATTAATTTTCAATTTGCTATATGCAACTAGCTCATTAAGTTGACCAAATGTGATTACAGGCAGCAGATTCTCTAGAGATGATGTTACTGGCAGTTCTCTCCCCTGTGTTACGATGTGAATGGCAGCTAGAACAGACACATGTGGCCTTTATAACTACGGTTAGTATCACAGCACAAGTCTTACAGTAATGCCAAAAAGTGCCAGACCTGCGGACATAGACGGCATTTTCCTGGTCGGTCAGTTGAGAATTCCAATGTGACTTGTCCAAATGTTTTATATATATCTTGGTTTGTCGGTCACACTTCTTGTTGGCTGTGAGTGTGGAAGTTGATTACAGATTCCATACTGCGATTCTGCAAAGATCACTGTACTGAATGTCCTGTGATATATTGATGCTTCTCAGAATAGAGTCTTTAACTGATAATAACTAGGAACTCATGGAAACCACAGGAAAAGTTAACTTCATTGTGATTACTATGATGGAATTTTATTTCTATGGGCTTTCTTTCATTATATGACTCATAACATGAGCATGGTGGCAGGTGCCATGTATTTTAAAACGGTTATCCAGCATACCACTGTGGACTTCTATGTGTCATTAAAGCATCATATTGTCAAAATGGATTTGTGCTTTAATGTGTGACTTGGACCATTGAATTAGTTCATACTTACTTTTGGTGTATTTTGAGTGCAAAATGCAAATCAGATGAAAGCAGCTATAACCAAACCAATTCATGTACCCAAATGATACCTGGCTACCTACTATGAAAATTTTGGGAAAACATAAAACAAAAAACATTAAAAAGGTATATAAATGTGTTATTTTCAATCTATTGTAGGTTGTGTTTATAGGGATGTGTATCATGGCACCAATGTGGGGATTTATGGGGGACAAGTATGGCAGACAAAAGGTAAGCTGATCCATACAAATACATGTATTGTTACTTCACAGGCGGCAATCACTTGACTTTGTTATGATATGATTTCCTAACTTTTGTAAACAAAAACATGCGGTAAGTACACATTTTCTCAAATCTTGAATCAAATACTTAACACTCAATATTGAGATATGTGTCATTCGATACGCTGTACTTTCCGGTCTATTTTGATTTCAAGATCTTCCCTCAAATCCCTGTCAAAGCTGAGAACATTCGTGCAAAGTATTTTCGAATGCCGTGATATATTTTCTTAAAAAATGTTTGCACTTTGCACGAATGTTCTCAGCTTTGACAGGGATTTTAGTGAAGATCTTGGTATCAAAATAAACCAGAGAGTATGAAGTATTGAATGGTGCGTATCTCAATACTGAGATGTAAGTATTTGATTTAAAATTGAACCCCCTTTGGATCCGCCACTGCCATGTATGATATGTAACTTGCTTTGATCAGTACCCTGTAGTGCCTGTTCCATATGACGTTCAACAAGGTCATCTTTTCACATGAGATTCCTAACAGATAGCTTTACCCTTCCAAACAATAAAATTTTAGGGTGCTCCAATTTGAAAAGTGCTTCAGACAACAAAATGGATATTGAAAAAGACAGGATTTTGAGTACAAAATAGGACAGAAATTATTTAGGCAAAAGGAGAAAATGCTAATTACCAGCATTTTCTTCTTTTGTCTCAATGTTTTCCCAAGCCACTTCTAATAGGGATGTCAAAACCAGGTCTTGTTTGGAAAAGGGCTAAGGTGAAAATTTAACATTTGTTTGTTACTTTTAATTGCTTGAAACTGAAAGGCTCATATTTAGTATTTTTAGCTCGACTTTTCGAAGAAAATGAGAGCTTATACTGTCACCCGGGCGTTGGCGTTGGCATCGGCGTCGGCGTTGCAACAAAGGTTAAAGTTTTTTCAAACATCAATAACTTCCATACTATCAAAGGGATTCAACCCAAACTTGGAATACTTATTCACCATCACACCCTCTACCTTACTATTAGGGCCCATGACCCTGGGACCACTCTATTTGGAGTTATGCCCCCTTTATACTAAGCAACTTAGAAAGTCGAGCGCGCTGTCTTCGGACAGCTCTTGTTAAAACTCACATTAACTGTCATGGTCAATGTAAAAAAATCAAGGTCATGTTTCAGAAAAATTGTGGTTCTCAGGGGGATATTCATGCTTCATTAACCCTTTCCAAAACAAGACCTGGCTTTAATGTTCCTTAAAGAAAAGGCTTGGGAAAACATTGGAGAAAAAGAAGAAAATGCTGATAACCAGCATTTTCTCCTTTTGCATCAATATCTTCTATGTTACATTGCACACAAATTTAATCTTTATCAAAATTTATTTTGTCACATGTAATGGCCTTTGAATTGGACTGCCCTTGGTGTTTGGGAGAGGGTTAACACCTGTTGTAATCTTTATTCCAGACATTATACATGGTATCTATATGGATAGGCTATTTTGGTTTATTGACGACGTTCAGTCCGTCGTATGTGTGGATATTGATATTACGAGGGTTAGTGGGCGGAGGGATGGCTGGATCACCTCAATCGTAAGTCTCGTTGTCTCAAACTTTCCCAAACATTCCATTACTGATTTCTCATATAAAGAGACCTTCTAATAACACTCAAGGAAAAGGCATTTTGCCCTTCCCTTTCAATGTTTGTAATCTAACTGATTTAAAATTTCAAGACTTTATTTGCATAATTTTTTAAACTATGACATCTTTGAATATGCACTAGTCTTGTTATAACCCCCACCTACGAAGTAGAGGGGGGTATATTGGTTTCACCATGTCTGTCTGTCTGTCCGTCCGTCCGTCCATCCGTCCGTCCGGCCGTCCGTCCATCCGTCCGTCCGTAGACTTTTTCGTTTCCGTGCTCTAAGTCATGAACCGGTTGACCTAGGATCATGAAACTTTACACAGTTGTTGCCCATGACCCAAGGAGGTGCCCTATTGTTTTTGGGTCACGAAGGTCAAAGGTCAAGGTCACAATCGGACTTTGTTTAAAATCCAATTCCGTGCTCTAAGTCATGAACCGGTTGACCTAGGATCATGAAACTTTACACAGTTGTTGCCCATGACCCAAGGAGGTGCCCTATTGTTTTTGGGTCACAAAGGTCAAAGGTCAAGGTCACAATTGGACTTTGTTTAAAATCCGTTTCCGTGCTCTAAGTCATGAACCGGTTGACCTAGGATCATGAAAATTTACACAGTTGTTGCCCATGACCCAAGGAGGTGCCCTATCATGTTTGGGTCACGAAGTTTAAAGGTCAAGGTCACAATTGGACTTTGTTTAAAATCTGTTTCCGTGCTTTAAGTCATGAACCGGTTGACCTAGGATCATGAAAATTTACACAGTTGTTGCTCATGACCTAAGGAGGTGCCCTATTGTTTTTGGGTCACAAAGGTCAAGGTCACAATCGGACTTTGTTTAAAATCCGTTTCCGTGCTCTAAATCATGAACCGGTTGACCTAGGATCATGAAACTTTACACAGTTGTTGCCCATGACCCAAGGAGGTGCCCTATTGTTTTTGGGTCACGAAGGTCTAAGGTCAAGGTCACAATTTGACTTTGTTTAAAATCTGTTTACATGCTCTAAGACAAGAACCGGTTGACCTTCAGCACTTTTTCAGTGACAAGGCGCTAGTGGGGGGTATTTGTCCGCTTTGCGACAGTTCTAGTTATTACTAGTCTTGTTGAAAATTTTGTCATTTTGGAAATGCTCAAAACTTGCTGGACCGTTCTTATATAATGAAGTTGTTTTGCTACAATACATTTAATTAGAATAAAGTATGATATCATATGAATGTGTTTTAAGAATGGTAATTTTAGCAATGCTATTTTAAATTTTGTTTTGCTATGATTGAAAAAAATGTGGAAATCAATGAGAAATCTGATGTAAAACTTTATGCTCCTGTCCGTATTTCAGGTTCACCTTATTAACAGAGTATTTACCATCCAAATATAGGGCAAAATTGTTAAATATTTCATCCGTAAGTACAAACTGTTTATTTCTTTTAAATAAAAGGTCCTTCTGAAATCATCTTTTACCTCAATGTTTTCTACCCTTTAAAAGGGGACGAGCTAGGCTGTTGAAAATGCAAATGGCACAATAATTGCAAACCAGAAATAACGTATGAAATTACCAACCTGAAGGGGTAGATCATTTATGTCCATTGTTAGCACTCCACGAGCTTTATTAAGTATTAAAATCCAAGTCAATTAATAACATGCTGGCGTCCTTGTTAGCTCACCTGAGCACGAAGTGCTCAAGGTGAGGTATTGTGATCGGTCTGTTGTCCGGCGTCTGTCTGTCCGTCCGTCCGTCCGTCCGCCCACAATCATAAAAAAATCTTCTCCTCCTAAAGTGCTGGGCAGAATTGGATGAAATTTCACAGATATGATCCTTGGGTCATCCTTTTTCAAAATACTTCAAAGAATTGGGATCGGGGTCAGAATGGGCTCAAAAAGTAGGTCACTAGGTCAAATCTTATTTTTGCTCTAGGAGTCACAGTATTGGCTCAATCATTGTGAAAATTGACCAGAATCTTTGTCTTGATGATATCTAGGTCATTTCAAAAAGTAGGTCATGCCAGGTCAAAATGTAGGTCACTAGGTCACATGATTTAAAATCCTTCTTTTTGCTCTAAAAGTGCTACCTTTGGCTCAAATCTTATGAGAATTGCTCAGAATGTATTTTGTTGGATATCTAGGTTCTGTTAAAAATTGGGTCATGTGAGTTCAAATATAAGGTCACTAGGTCTGTTTGATAAAATCCTTCTTTTTGCTCAGAAGTGCCCATTTTTGGCCAAATTATTATGAAAATTGCTAAGAATGTTATTTAATGATATAAAGGTCAAGTAAAAAGTTTGTCATGCAAGGTCAAAAACTAGGACACAAGGTCAAATATCAAGAATTCCATTTATTAGTCAAGAAGTGCCAATTTTGACTAAATTCTTGTTAAATGACTCGGAATGTTTTTCTTTTGGATATTTAGGTCCATTTAAAAAGTTTGTTGTGTGAGGTCAGAAACTAGGTCACAAGGTCAAAGGTAATGAATCCCTTCTTTTTGCTGCGGAAGTTCCAATTTCAGCTCAATTATTTTGAAAATTGCTCAGGACGTTTATTTTGATGATGTCTGTTGGTCATTGAAAACTTGGGGCATGCAAGGTCAAAAACTGGGTCAGTGGGTCAAATCTTGTTTTTGCTGTAAGAATTTATTACAATATTTGCTCAATCATTGTGAAATTTGTTCAAACCATCACTTTACAAGCAAAGAAGCCCTATGTTGTGGGTTTGGGAATTTTCAAGTGAGGAATTCAGACAAATTTATTTTGACCAGGTATCAGCTTATCAGCAATCACTGCTTAAGTAAATAGTTAGACTGTCTAAAGTCAATAATAGACCGTCCAAAATAAATAAAGGGCTGGCTTATCTGATAATAGAACTCTTATCTGATAAAGGATAGAGCTACAGATAATCTTAATGCCTTAACCCTTTCCTATGATGTCTCTATTAACCCTTTCGTTTGCAGAATTATTTCCCAGAGATGACTTTTTCCCTATTTCCAAGCACTTCATGCTTAATAAATAGATTTTACTAGCAGAATACCCATAAACCTATATATCATTGGAAAGGTTATTCAATTTCCTTTAACAATATGATAAGTAACTGATAGAAAATTTGCATCTCATCAAAATCTCGACCTCTAGCACCATGACCCCTGTCCGGCCCCCTGCCACGACCCCCGACCACCCCCACCCCTACGATTTTGGACTGGATTCGGTTTAGGGTTATTATACCCCCCAAATTCAATTTTGGGGGTATATAGGAGTCAGCTTGTCTGTTGGTCTGTTGGTCTGTCTGTCTGTTGGTCCGTCTATTGGTTTTTCTTCAAAAATCTTCTCCTCCTCAACCATTGGTCGGATTCTTACCAAACTTGGCAGGAATGTTCCTTGGGTGACCCTTTTCAAAATTTGTTCGTGAAATTTTGATTCGTCAAAAATTGTGGGCGTGGCAAGGCGGGGCTTATCGGACTTAGAGAAATCATGTGAAAATTCTTTAAAAATCTATTATTGGACCATTTTGAACTAAAGTTGGCACTAATGTCCCTTGAGTGATTGTATTCAATGTATGTTCATGAATTTTTGCTTTGTCAAAAAATGTGGGTGTGGCAGGGCGGGGCTTATCCGACTTCGAGAAATTGTTAGATAATTCTTCAAAAATCTTCTCCTCCTTAACCACTGGGCCAATTCTTACTAAACTTGGCAGGAATGTTTCTTTAGTGACCCTTTTCAAAACTTGTTCATGAATTTTTTGATTTGTCAAAAATTGAGGGCGTGGCAGGGCGGGGCTTATCGGACTTAGAGAAATCATGTGAAAATTCTTTAAAAATCAATCATTAGGCCAATTTGAACCAAACTTGACAGGAATGACCCTTGAGTGATTGTATTCAATGTATATTCATGATTTTTTCATTCGCTAAAAAATGTGGGTGTGGCAGGGCGGGGCTTATCTGACTTCCGAGAAATCGTTAGATAATTCTTCAAAAATTTTCTCCTCCTTAACCACTGTGCCAATTCTTACTAAACTTTGCAAGAATGTTCCTTGGGTGACCCTTTTCAAAACTTGTTCGTGAATTTTTGATTCGTCAAAAATTGTGGGCATGGCTGGGCGGGGCTTATTGGACTTAGAGAAATCATGTGAAAATTTTTTAAAAATCAATTATTGGACCATTTTGAACTAAAGTTGGTACTAATGTCCCTTGAGTGATTGTATTCAATGTATGTTCATGAATTTTTGATTCGTCAAAAAATGTGGGTTTGGCAGGGCGGGGCTAATCCGACTTCGAGAAATTGTCGGATAATTTTTAGCTCCTCTGGCCTTTCAGGCCAGCGGGCTATTGTCATGGCGGTGTGTCCGTCATGCGTCCGTGCGTCCGTAAACTTTTTCTTTAAAAATCTTCTTCTCAAAAACTACTGGATGGATTTCAACCAAACTTCACAGGAATGATCCTTGGGTGACCCTCTCTCAGATTCCTTCAAAGAATATGGATTGAATCAGTATAACCTGAGTTATCTGCCCTTGAATGTCAAAAATAGCAGGTTTTGACTACTGTAAAAGTCTATTTATTCGCTAGGACTTATATTTCGCTAATTTTCGCGAATGGGGTATCTCGCGAATTCATCAATCTCGTGAATATAACAGTCTGCAGATTGGCGGAGATTGCCGACGATTTCCGATGGTTGTCCGGATACCGGAACCATCCGAAATCGTTCACAATCATTAAAACGTTTTCATATCGATTAATCGCGGTAAGCTTACTCACCTTTCAATAAATGAAAAACATATCCACAAAAATCATTTACAAAACATATTTATATTTATTTATTTTCACAATCTTGTACAAAAAGTCACTAGATGAGTCACAAGATCTAGGGCTTACACAATTCCCGCCTGTGCCCAACCTCTCTTTATTGCAGTTTCGTCACTAGCAAGTTTGCCCAAAGAATGTACCAACCATTTAGCATGTAACGGTTTTACGACAGATAATCTCATATCAATATTGACTTTACTCATATCAGATTCCTTTTGAATTTGTTTTGAAATTTCTTGAGAATACCAGTCCTCAAAGTTAGAATTCATATGTTGTTTGAACACAGAATTTACACTTAGATCAAGCGGCTGCAGTCTATCAGTACACGCTGCCGGTACATAAACGGCATGAATATTGTGCTTTTGCAAAAGCTGTCTTAAATTTTCCCCTTGATGAGCCTTGTAAATGTCAAAAACGCACAAAGCGTGTTGTCTCAATGGCAGGTCATGTTCATCCTTCTGTTGCTCGATGTACGGAATGATGATGTTTTGGATGAAACTGAAATTAAAAACAAGAATGTGTAACCATCATTAACCCTGTTCAAAACTTTTCTCAGATATGAGAGAGAGACTTAAAGCATTGAAGGAAAGGAAGAATGACTGATTACAGCATTTTTTCCTTTCTTTAAATGCTTAATGTGCCGTAACATACAAAATTACGATATTCAGTCGAACAAAATGTGTCGACTGCAGCATGGTTTAAATTCAAAACATTTCATTTTTTTGCAATTCGGAAAGGGTTAAAAGTCAAAATTGGTTGATACAAAGGGTAACTTTCACACGTACAAACAATCAATATGAAGTATGGTATGTCTACTAGAGACAAGGAGCAGTTACGACGATTTTACATTGAACTCCTATTATTATGTAGGGACAATAGACCTACCTGTATATCACCCAGTTAATCCTTGCCGAAAGAATGAAATTGTAAGGTGGACAATTTTGAAAGCTATTGCAAACAACTGAATGAATATTGACAAAGACAACTTTTAAACCTCAAAACAAAAATTGAAAATGTTGCGAAAAAAGATGAAAATTCTGATTAATCAGCATTTCTTCTTTTATCTAAACATTTTCATCTATAAGTCAAATCCAGGTCTTGTTTGGAAAAGGGTTTACAGTCACAAACTGATCCAACGTGGTGTGAACAACATAAATGGTCATGGTAAACTAACCTTATCATTGTATCCGAAGTTGACCAATGGCTTTCGCTATGCGTGATTTCCCACTCTTTGGGAAAGTTATAAGAGGGGTGGCATGCATCAGTTCGCCCCTGGTAAATCAGCTGTGGTGGGAGTAGACTGCCAGATTTGGTACATGAGAGAAGCACTGTCATCTGCCATTTGTCATCTAGCTGTGCGATTGGTACCTAAAACACGATGAACAAAATGAATAGTCAAGTATGTACGTGTATCTGCGGCAGGATTTCTGTGAAGAGAGCTCAAAACCATAAAGGGGGGGGGGTCGTCTTACTAGTATTACATAATTATACCCCCACCTACGAAGTAGAGGGGGGTATATTGGTTTCACCATGTCTGTCTGTCTGTCCGTCCGTCCATCCGTCCGTCCGTCCGTCCGTAGACTTTTTCGTTTCCGTGCTCTAAGTCAAGAACCGGTTGACCTAGTATCATGAAACTTTACACAGTTGTTGCCCTTGACCCAAGGAGGTGCCCTATTGTTTTTGGGTCACGAAGGTCAAAGGTCAAGGTCACAATCGGACTTTGTTTAAAATCTGTTTCCGTGCTCTAAGTCAAGAACCGGTTGACCTAGGATCATGAAACTTTACACAGTTGTTGCCCATGACCCAAGGAGGTGCCCTTTTGTTTTTGGGTCACGAAGGTCAAAGGTCAAGGTCACAATCGGACTTTGTTTAAAATCCGTTTCCGTGCTCTAAGTCAAGAACCGGTTGACCTAGTATCATGAAACTTTACACAGTTGTTGCCCTTGACCCAAGGAGGTGCCCTATTGTTTTTGGGTCACGAAGGTCAAAGGTCAAGGTCACAATCGGACTTTGTTTAAAATCTGTTTCCGTGCTCTAAGTCAAGAACCGGTTGACCTAGGATCATGAAACTTTACACAGTTGTTGCCCATGACCCAAGGAGGTGCCCTTTTGTTTTTGGGTCACGAAGGTCAAAGGTCAAGGTCACAATCGGACTTTGTTTAAAATCCGTTTCCGTGCTCTAAGTCAAGAACCGGTTGACCTAGGATCATGAAACTTTACACAGTTGTTGCCCATGACCCAAGGAGGTGCCCTATTGTTTTTGGGTCACGAAGGTCAAAGGTCAAGGTCACAATCGGACTTTGTTTAAAATCCGTTTCCGTGCTCTAAGTCAAGAACCGGTTGACCTAGGATCATGAAACTTTACACAGTTGTTGCCCATGACCTAAGGAGGTGCCCTATTGTTTTTGGGTCACGAAGGTCAAAGGTCAAGGTCACAATTGGACTTTGTTTAAAATCCGTTTCTGTGCTCTAAGTCAAGAACCGGTTGACCTAGGATCATGGAACTTTACACAGTTGTTGCCCATGACCCAAGGAGGTGCCCTATTGTTTTTGGGTCACGAAGGTCAAAGGTCAAGATCACAATCGGACTTTGTTTAAAATCCGTTTCCCTGCTCTAAGTCAAGAACCGGTTGACCTAGGATCATGAAACTTTACACAGTTGTTGCCCTTGACCCAAGGAGGTGCCCTATTGTTTTTGGGTCACGAAGGTCAAAGGTCAAGGTCACAATCAGACTTTGTTTAAAATCCGTTTCCGCGCTCTAAGTCAAGAACCGGTTGACCTAGGATCATGAAACTTTACACAGTTGTTGCCCATGACCCAAGGAGGTGCCCTATTGTTTTTGGGTCACGAAGGTCAAAGGTCAAGGTCACAATCGGACTTTGTTTAAAATCCATTTCCGTGCTCTAAGTCAAGAACCGGTTGACCTAGGATCATGAAACTTTACACAGTTGTTGCCCATGACCCAAGGAGGTGCCCTATTGTTTTTGGGTCACGAAGGTCAAAGGTCAAGGTCACAATGGGGCTTTGTTTAAAATCCGTTTCCGTGCTCTAAATCAAGAACCGGTTGGCCTAGGATCGTGAAACTTTACACAGTTGTTGCCCATGACCCAAGGAGGTGCCCTATTGTTTTGGGGTCACGAAGGTCAAAGGTCAAGGTCACAAGCAGACTGTTTAAAATCCGTTTCCGTGCTCTAAGTCAAGAACCGGTTGACCTACAGCACTTTTTCAGTGACAGGGCGCTTGTGGGGGGGTATTTGTCCGCTCTGCGACAGTTCTAGTTTTTACTGAATTTTTGTGTGAAAATGTTATAATCGGGCCACGGAGGTGGCTCGTTTGAAGTATTGTATGTTGAAAGTTAACTTCGAATTTTCGTCTGCTACTTATTTTAAGTAGTAGTTTAGTTTGAGGTTAATATTATCGATTTTCAACAAAAACCTTGTAACTGCAATTAAATCAAGCTGCTATTACGGGGTTTTAGTTCAAAATCGACATACCTACAAAATTGATAAAAACGGCGTTTACTGTCATTCTCGTTATGATATATCAATAAAATAATGTAAAGTCCGACAAACCTGTCTTGTTCCTTTTTCCTCCATAGTCCAGCCACTGACCGGAATGTAATTTGAACCTGTCTGGTCCCAATTAATGATAAGGGAATCAGGAATTTGGTGTCTTTTCACGACGGAGTCAATTCGGTTGAGAAATTCGACTTTTATATTTTCGAAATCGTCAGGAAGTGTCTTAACGCCCTTCGTTCCCTTCCGCTTGCATAATCCCATGCGGTTCATTAATGATTTAGCCCATGGTTTGTCCAGTTCCACGGGTCCACCATATGTGGTAAGCATGGTTTTGTCTGTAGCTAGGATTATACCTTTAGCCGCGGAAATTACGATGCGGCTATTCACTATTCCACCGGAAATTCTCAACTTCCTAATGTACTCTTGTACCATTGAATCACACTTTCCGATTTTTAATGGTTTTCCTCGAGGAGACTTTGGTAATTCCGTAACTTTGTCAGTCTCCAGCTGCAGACTCACTGCTCTATTGTAGGAATCTTTAATACTCCTCACTGTGCTTTCATTTAACGATTTTCCTAAAATGTCACTAAAGTGTCTCGCGGCATGGGAATTGCCATTACTTATGGCATAACGAGCTATTTTGCATCTTGTCTCTGGAGAATACATGCCATATTGGCCACGTTTGCGTTTTTTCCTTTTTGTGGTGTAACATTCAATTCTTGTTAACCTCCCTATTTGCCAATTTTTCGGCAGGGCTCCCCGGTACGAGAGAGCTTGATGTACTCTTAAAAAACGAAGTTATTCGTGTCACTGACATTTTAAGAATGATATATCAGCTATTTTATGAGCATAAAGGATTAAAAGTAAAAGGATTAAGTGCGAGAAGTAATCGGGACCATGACGAGCTAGATAGGTAAGAATCGCTCACGCAATTATCAGATTTACGGACTTCGACGGAAATTTACGAATCAAAGATTTCCGGAAATCCACGGAAATTCCCGATCTTATTTCAAGCACTCGCGAATTCATAAACTCGCGAATATATTTGAGATGACGAAATCGCGAAATGTTGAGCTCGCGAAAATAAAGACTTTTACAGTAGTTTTCTTCTAAAATCTACAAATATTGAACAATCAAGACAAAACTTTGACAGAATCATACTGACTACAAGATCTTGCCTTGGTAAAATTTTCAGTTTGATCTGAATTTTACATCATGAGTTATGTGCCCTTGAAATTGACAAAATTGTCATTTTCAGCTGTATTTTGACTTTGTTTTCACTCTAGCAACTACAAATATTGACTAAACAAGACAAAACTTTGACAGCTAGAATAATACTGACTATAAGATCTTGCCTTGGTAAAATTTTCAGGTTGATCTGAATTTTATAGCATGAGTTATGTGCCCTTGAAATTGCGAAAAATTGCCAGTTTTGGCTCTATTTTGCTGGTTTTGACTTTATTTTTACTCTAAAATCTACAAATATTAACCAATCAAGACAAAACTTGGAGAGAATATATATAAGCATTATATGCTGCCTGGGTGTAATTTTCAACTTGATCGGAATCTTACATCATGAGTTATGTGCCCTTGAATTTGACAAAATTGTCATTTTCAACTTTGTTTTCACTCTAACAACCACAAATGTTAACCAATCAAGATGATACTTGGAAAGAATCTTGTTGACAACAAGGTCTTGCTTATGTGTAATTTTCAACATTATCACACTGTAACAATCTGAGTTATGTGCCCTTGAAATTGACAAAATTTCAGTTTTTCGACACTTTTTCCACTCTTGAAGCCACAAATATTGACTAATATAGACAAAATTTGAACAGAGTGATAGTGACCATAACATCTTGCATGTGTTTAATTTTCGATTTGATTTTAAATATACATACTGAATTATTTGTCTTTGAATTTGGCAAAATCACAGTTTTCGATTTTATTATCGCTCTAACATCCCTAAAATATTAGTCAATCATTTACTTTCTTTTTGCATTGACCACATGATTGCTGCTTTTGACTTTGTTTTTGCTGTAAGAACCATAAGTATTCAAAAATCTAGTCAAAACTTGGATTTGATATTAAAAGAAATTCAGGCCTGTGGAGCGACTCAAGACCTTCAGGTCTTTCTTGTTGGAATCACTATCGGAGTCACTGTTCGAAGTCTCCGAAACATTTCTAATGTTCAAATCACCTTTTTACCCCCCAAAAATCAAGGAAATCGCCATCATCATCGTCTGGCACTGACATGGTGATTCGCCGGACCTCTTCTGCAGAATTTTGAACCCTCCTGACCATCGTTACAGCTCATACAAACCCAAAAACTGCATTTTTCTTCACATTTTACGAGAACATAACAATATTGCGCAATATTTCCGGTGTCATAATAACTTCAATAGTGTAAAAATTGCTTTTAAAAGCCCATGCCCCCCTAAACAGTATAGGCGTTCCTGAACCGCGCTTTAAAGCGCGCTTGCAAACGAAAGGGTTAAAAAAGAGCCCCTTTAAATAAAAACAAAATGTTGATTCTTGGCAGCAATGATTTTCACATTTGCAACCCTTTTTAACCATTTTTCAAATGACAAAATTTTTGGTAATTCCAGTTGCAGATGATTAAAATGATACTGACTGGTGTAGACAGTAACCATATGACGGCATAGAATACCTTGAAGAAAAGGGAGAAAACGTTGTCTGCATTCTTTTTATGTCAAAATGCTGTGATATAAAAGTATCTACGGTAATAAGCTTGATCATGATAAAAAAATATTTCATAACATATATATATATATGAGTACTATCAATAGCCATGATTGATGTTTTATTAACCCTTTCCCAAACAAGACCGGGTTTTGACGTCCCTAACAGAAAAGGCTTGGGAAAATATTGAAACAAAAGAAGAAACTGCTGATAACCAGCAGTTTCTCCTTTTGTCTCAATATTTTCTATACCAAATTTTATACAATCCTATCTTTAATAACATCCATTTTGTCATTTGTGGCAGTTTTTTAAGTGGATCACCCTAAATTTTTGTTGTTTGGGAAAGGGTTAAAGTATTTTACAACGTGTATATTTACAGATCAGTTGGGCATCAGGCACGATGTTTGAGATAGTTCTAGCCTCTATAGTTATACCTAGATATGGCTGGAGATGGTTGTTGGCACTCTCTGCCATTCCTTCATTTCTCATTATTATCTTTTTAAAGGTACAGTGAACTCGTTCCCATACAAGATCTGGTTTTGATGTTTCAAATCAAGAATTGTGAACTTTATTACTCTTTAATTGGAGTCATTTTCTAAAATGCAAACATATGGACTGTTCCAATTTTGAAATTACTGCAGATGAAAAAAATGGTTTTCGAAAAGGTGGGATTTGTGATATTTTGTTTGCAATATAGCTCAACCATTTTTGAGGCCAAAGGAGAAAATGCTGGTCATCAGCATTTTCTTCTTTCACTTGCATCATGAACCTATTTAGGGGAGCAGCTGGAGGCTCGGTAAGGGTGTTGTGGTAGTACTGGTATGAGAAACGACAGGAATCCATGGTTAGGTGCTCCAGCCGCTGCGATATGACCTTAGTAGTTGAAAACGACGTAAAACCCCAATAAACCATCTTTCACTTGCAGGCAATGTTATCCCAAGCTTTTCCTGTAAAGGACTCCTAAATCAGGCCTTGTATGGGAAAATGCAAAGGCCATGTAATTCTTATACATGTAAGATTTTATTTTTGGTTAAAAGTCTGTGGTCTACTGTTATAGCATATTGTCTATTTGTGTCTCTTCGTCTGATATTTCAAGTCATTTAACCCTTTCCCAAACAAGAACTGGTTTTGACGTCCCTAATAGATATTGCTAGGGAAAACATTGAGACAAAAGAAGAAACTGCTGATAAACAGCAGTTTCTCCTTTTGCCTCAATATTTTCTATGCTTCATTTTACACAAATCCAATGGTTTTCCACCTTGATTTTGTCATCTGCAGCAGCTTTCAAATTGGATCACCCTGAAATTTTGCGGTTTGAGTTAAAGTGTCCGCTGATTGGCAAAATTAAACTCTTGTGACGATAAAACACCTTCCTAATAACCAAATATCAAAGTTTCTACAATTTTCAAACATTAGAAGTGTTTTTATTTCTTCTTTTAAATTGGATATTTTGGTCTTTTCCAATCTTTACCGAAGAAAAAAACGCTGAACTTCCGACTTGAAGTTATGACGTCATACTGGCTACTGAATGACATCATGGAGGGAAAAAGTATAAGTCATGGGTCATTTCCCGGAAAGCCTGAGATTTCTGAGAAAGTTAAATGTCCGACTTTTCTGTCATAAAGCGACTTCCCGAATCGATACTCAAAACACAGAATTCGTCCTTAGTAAATGTTAGAAAAAATGTTAAAACTGTCAAAGAATAGGCCGTTAGTGAGTGAAGGAATGTGCCAAGGGACGGTTTAAGTTTGTCTGTATTACTCTGACGATCGAGAAATGGATAAAAACTGTGACTTCGCTTTATGACAGAAAAGTCGCACACTTTATCTTTGTCAGAAACCTCATGTTCTAGATTGGGGGCGGAGTCAAGCCATTGATGACGTCAATCCGTGGCGATTTTACGGAAATTGCCGATCTTTATTTTCTCGAAAATCATCCAAGTAACGACGTAAAGAAAAGCAAACAACACTTTTAAAACAACCGAGTTTGGCGGATCTTTTATAAAATACGTTAATTTAATGATTTTCTTCCAATATACGGTGAAATCAACTGCCTAGCTTGGTAGCCTTTAATTGATTTAGAGATGAACATTTAGAAAAAAATCTTGGCAAACATGGCTTTCATAGGAGAAAAAATAAGTATATTGAATAATTATGAATACATTAAAACTTTCTTATGCAATGACCTTATTTTGTAGATATTTAATTGGGGGATATGTTCACACTAGAATTCAAAGGACCTCTATGGATAAGGCGAGAAATCTCCCTAAAAGGCTCAGCGCGATGGGTAAATTTCAAAAACTTACAAATTGAGAAACAAAATTAAGCTATATGGTTAGGTAGGTAAATAAATGAAATGAATACAGATTTTTTTGCCATTAAAGTTATATAGGTGCAGATAACTCATGATTTTTGTGCCCACCTAAATGTTTTCATTTTCTTATACTACCGGTATTCATAGACGTAAAATGAAGTTTCATTTTGTTTTATTTCCAATCTATTTTCTACAAATACAAGGAAAAATGGTGTTAAAATCATATGGCAGCTTTGGTTTTGTCCGTATTGCGCATGCACATCATTGAAACAACTTTAAAAGCGCAATTTCCTGCCAAAAACAGAGGAATACCTACTTTCCCTGGGCTGGCGAACATCGTTCCACCCCTTGACCTAGCTTCCCATTGACATATGTTGTGTCACTTGACCATAGGCTTCCTTGGTAAAAAGGATTTCCTGGGTCACGGGGTGGAACATACTTTTATGCTAAAAATAGTGCTCATATACCAAATGTCATATTTTTTGCTGGAAGATTTCGCCTTTAAACTCGTTTCAATAATGCGCATGCGCATAAATGACAAAATGGCAACTGGTTTATGATTTCAACACCAATTGTCCTTACATTTACAGAAAAATTCTTGCTAATAAAACCATAGAAAACTTAATTCTGGTTAAATGAATAACGGTGGGGTAAAAAATGTAATTTTAGGGGTAGGTACAGAAACCAAGAGTTACAGTACAGCTCGCGCGTTTTTTGCCTAAAACGCTCGCCCACCGCGGTCAAAAAAAAATTCGGGTGGAAAATCGCGGCGATTTGCCATCGCGGCCACAGCGTTTTTCCACTCGAAATTTTCTTGCATCACCGCGATTCGCCGCGATGGGGGGGCGATCGCCGCGTTCGGGTGGAAATGCCAGGTAATGCCAATATTATCCTACAGCGCTCAGTATTAAATGCGTTTTTGTTAAGTTTATATCATTTCATCCTGAGTGTGTTTTTGAATTGATTTACAGAACTATTTCAGAAATAAAGAGAATGTTATATTGAATACAAACGTTTTCTATAAAGTTCTATGAAGTCCGGTAATAACACATCGTTTTTGTAAATTAAAATATATAGTTATAGGTTATTATATAATATAGAACAGGTTATTTCCGCTTCTTTGTACATTATATTATGCTTTGTTATGCTTGATTTAATTCAATTAACTTTTTATATAATATTCTGTTTTTTGCAGATACATGTACGTGAAATCGTAAACTGCATGTTGGCTTCCCGGTCATAAATACGAAGAGTTTCTCTGTTTGAATTACATATAAAAGTAATGCGTATAATTTGACTACTTTTCAGTTTACAAAATAAACCAGTTTACCTGCGACTGGCATTTAAGGTTTATTTTTACCATGTTTGAACTTGCATGCATGTTGAAAGAAACACCGATGTTTTATGCATGACGCTACATTCTTAGTTATGCCATTTCAAAAATTGCTACGATTTGGTACGTCCTATTAAAAATCTACTCATATGATAAGTTGGATGTTGCTGAAAACAGGATTGTGAAGGATATATTATAACAATAGGAACTAGATAATGAGACACAAGAAGACCAGGGTAGTAATCAGTATGTTCTTCTTTTATCTTAATATTCTCAAATCATTTCGACGATAGCCCTTCACTCTCTTTCGAGGGGAAGAATATCCGGGGATCCAATAACAAAGCTGATCACTGCAGAAAACAGATCAGAAAATATCGATAAAAATTGTCTACAATATACAGGTAGCATATAAAATATTGCGGTAGCAGGGGAAATGCTGATCATCAGTATTTCTTCTTTTTTCTCAATTTGTTCTCAAACCTTGTGTATGTATGTGTTATTCTGTAATTACATGCGCTTCAAAAAAAAACTAATTTTGTGCAATCATCACTGCACAAAGTATTTGCAATTATTTTGTAATCTATATGCATGAAGGCCGTGTAGCAAAGATAAAAGAAAAATAACTTCGAATACGTTGAAAAGAAGACAAAAGGGTCATTTTTCTGTTGAAGTAGAAGAAGAATCCACAAACCCATTCAAAATTAACAAAAATCAAATCTGCAAAGGCATTCTTATCTTATCAAAACCTAATATATAATTATATAAAACCCAATAATTACGATAAATCAGCCAGAAAATACAGGCTTACCTGTCCGCGCAAATCACCGCCAATCGCGGCGAATCGCGGCGATTCCCGCGATTTCGGGTGGTTAAACATGCTCGCCGCGGTCACCGCGTTTTTCCACCCGAAACCACCCGAAATTCAATCGCGGCGATGAGCGGAAATAGGCAAAAAACGCGCGAGCTGTACTGTATCTGTGCATGTCGAATCGTTTTGATTGTACAAAATCAGTTTTCACTTGATTTACGTATACAACTAACAATACAGTTCGAAATAATTGTCAATTTGCATGTTTTGAATATTGACATTTCCAGTAGAGCCTTTTAGGGAGATTTCTCGCCTTATCCATAGAGGTCCTTTACATTAGACTCTTCAATTTCTGTGAACTTCTCAGAAATTGAAGAGTCTAATGTAAATTTTGATTCTAGTGTGTGATACATGCCAATGAAATCACCACACAACAATTATGTTTTCAGTTTTTACCCGAGTCAGCGAGATATTTAGTGGCCGCAGGCAGGACAGATGAAGCCATGGATATATTACAGAGTGCAGCTAAACTCAACAGATCTGTGTTACCTAGTGGAAATATTGTAGATACACCGGCAGTAAGTAAATATTCTGGTGAAAAAATAGTGAATGATTTGGAAATTATTGGTGAAAAAGAAGGAAATGATGATACTTTCTGTGTTTTCGAATATTTGCCTAGATCTATCTGCACAACATTACTTTAAAAAATTGTATACCGGTAATGTGTCACATTTAAGCTACATGATTTACTCTTGGAATATTCCTGAAGGACATTACACATTTTTTGTCGCCAAGGTAATAGACACCAGTTAAAATTAAGATCAAGTATCTAGGTCAATCTAGGTCAAATTTGAAAATTGAAAACCTTTTCATTGGCAATGGTGTATCACAACCGTATTGTCTGTTTTAAGCTCGACTTTTCGAAGAAATGAGAGCTTATACTGTCACCCGGGCGTCGGCGTTGGCATTGGCGTCGGCGTTGCAACAAAGGTTAAAGTTTTTTCAAACATCAATAACTTCCATACTATCAAAGGGATTCAACTCAAACTTAGAATACTTATTCACCATCACATCCTCTACTTTACTATCAGGGCCCATGACCCTGGGACCACTCTATTTGGAGTTATGCCCCCTTTATACTAAGCAACTTAGAAAGTCGAGCGCGCTGTCTTCGGACAGCTCTTGTTGGAGGGAATTCTTGTCATTAGGGACCATGATCTTTTACCTTGTGACATTGACATAGGATGTGACCTTTTATTATTATACACCCGAAGGGTCGTATTATGTTATGGCCCCGCTCGTCCGTCTGTCTGTCCGTCTGTCTGTCCGTCCGTCCATCTGTCCGTCCGTTAGCAATTTCTTGTGTGCGCAACTCCTCCTACAGTTTTGATCGGAATTTGATCAAACTTGCTACAATAAATCTCCATGGTGTCTAGTTGTGCACCTCGCTTACGGAATTCAGATAACTCTTTTCGTTCTTAAATTATCTGCCCTTGAATTAAAAAAAATGCCCATTTTCTTGTGTGCGCAACTCCTCCTGCAGTTTTGATCAGAATTTGATCAAACTTGCCACAATGAATCTCCATGGTGTCTAGTTGTGCACACCGCTTACGGAATTTAGATAACTAATTTCGTTGTTGAATTATCTGCCCTTGAATTTAAGGAAAAATGCCCATTTTCTCAAAAGTTCTCTTGTGCGCTACTTCTACAGTTTCAACCAGAATTTAATCAAACTAGCCACAATGAATCTCTATGGTTTCTTGTTGTGCAAACAAAATTTTGATAACTTTTCATGTTTGAATTATCTGCCCTTGAATTGAAAAAATGGCCAATTTTTACTCACAAGCCCTTCTCGGGCGTATATGCGCCGCTCTGAGAAGCTCTTGTTTTCTTGCTGTTAAGGCAAGATATTTTGTCAGTGTACAACTCGTTGTTCTGTGTTTCTGCAGGCATCTCGAGGCAATCCGCGTGATTTATTTTCCTCCAAGTATCTGAGGACGACCCTCATGGTGTGGATGTTATGGTTTGGTACAGCTTTATCTTACTATGGTATGGTGCTAGCCAGTGCGGAAATCTTACAGCTCAGAAATACCAAAGATTCTGGTAATTATATACTAATTTATTCAACACATCTTTAACCCTTTCCCAAACAAGACCTGGTTTTGACGTCCTTAATAGAAAATGCTTGGGAAAACATTGAAACAAAAGAAGAAACTGCTGATAACCAGCAGTTTCTCCTTTTGTCTCAATATTTTCCGTGACATATTTTACACCAATCATGTCTTTATTATCATCTTTTTTGTCGTCTGAAGCAGCTTTCAAATTGGATCACACTAAAATTTTGTCGTTTGGGAAAGGGTCAAGCACATCTCTCAAACAGCTGAAAACATATTGATGAAAATTCACATGAGCAATCAACATGACATAAAGATTGACATAAAAATATCTTTGTTTACCAAGGTCATTTAAGGATGATAACCTGACCCTGGTACATAACATGTCTATAGTGTTAAAGGGTAACTGCCATAAGCATACTGCGGAATTTCGTTGAGAATTTACAAGAATAATCAACATATTATTGAGATTTGTAGGAAAAAGTTTCTTGGCTTGTCCAAGGGAGATACCAGTAATGACTGGGCTTTTTTGTTGCATAAAAAAGGTGCTGTAGGACTGCATGTCCACTGTGCGACAGTTATGGTTTAACACTTGACTACTAGTCTGAATGTCTCTCCAAAGGTTTTATATTTTCACTGCAGTTTTATTACATTTTATAAAGAAACCCTTGTCATATTTATTCACGTGCAGGAGGTCAGAAGTGTAAATGTAACTTACTGAAGAGTGATGACTACACCAGTATGATTGTGTCTACTTTAGGAGAGTTTATAGGTAATGATTCTTACTCTATATACAGTTTCAAACATTGACACTTGATACACATAATAGGAAAGGTTTGTTAAAACATTGATAGCCAGCATTTTCTTCTTTTGTCTCAATATTTTTGGTGCTATATTTTCATGATTTCCTTCTATAACTGTATCAATTTTGGACCATCCTAAAATCTTGCTGTTTCAGAAAGAGTTTTAAACATGTATATGGCTATGGTTGTGCTACTTTCAGTATGTTTTTACACATCCTTTTCTGACAAAATCTATCTGATATGTATTCAAATTTTTCAGTCTCTCATATTTTACTAAATCATAAGATCTTTAGCAATTCTCCCGAGAGTTTATAAGTGCAATCATTAAAATTCATCTGGATTTTATTTTCAGCCCTTCCTCTGAACATATTTCTGATAGACTTGGTTGGACGTCGATGGACGGGTGCCACAAACTTGTTTGGCTGTGGACTATTTTTCATTCTACTACAGCTCCCTGTATCTCAGGGCGTACTGACTGTTTTTATATTTCTGGTGCGAGGTTTTTCAGCAGGGATGTTCAACTTTGTCTATATTTATACTTCAGAGGTTAGTTTGACTTCTTTATGTGTTAGTAATCAGAATATAGACTCTTGTTGTTCTCTAGTAACTTTTAGTAACTAGAGCTATGAGAGGAACATGGGCCATTCTCAGGTAGCCTTTTAGCATAGGTTTTAGGAGTGTAACGATACATCGGACTATCAATATATCGCGATGGCAAGCAAGCCGATAGTACTATATCGATGGTCATGTCAAAAATCAATAACTATCGGCGATAGTGACTTCAAATATCGATAGTTTCGATAGTTGAACAACAGGGTCACAAGATGAAAATATTTTGAATTAAAAATACAAACTAACTTTAAAAAATCGTAACATGAGCCCGCAAATCATCACAGAACAGGCTATTTAAATTTGCTAAACACTAAATCTATTCTATTACATTTTATTTCATCTTGAGTATGACTTGTTCAGATTAGTTTCATACTTTTACAATTCCCATTTTGTCCCGATTAATCCAGTCGCGTATTGCAATTGCGGTCCCTTACGATTGTATACATATGCTTAGCGTCGATTCAATAAAAAACATAAATACATGACTCGGAACAAAAGAAGCTTTAACCGGATATTCGATGGTATTTGTGTACAAAAATGAAACTCTGATATGAGTACCTTTTTTCTTTGCAAAAGATATAATAAATTCCGAACTCATTTTGATATTCCAACAACAAGCTTCCATTAATTTTCGGTCTTATCGATGTTGTAACTGTAGTGATAATAAGCTGTTGTTACGAGGACCCGTTATTACGTCGCTTTCATTAAGTTATGGGTGATGCAAAGCAGTTTTCCTAATTGATTGACAGGTAATTGAACCACATCAAACCCAATAATGTCTAATGAAACCGTTAGCCCCGCCCCCGAACTGTACCCGAAAGATTGATTGATATGTAAATGATTAAACACACACGTGACTTTACACGTGACGTTTGTGTCGGCCGACTTCTAAGTACACGAGTGAAGGTCGCTGCGCGGTTCTCAAACGCATCAAAAGCGCCGCTATTTTGGCTATATTAGGAAACACACTTTTCTCGTCATTTCTTCAAGCAATAACCGCTTAACTACCCAATATTTGTAGCCTAGTTAAACCATATCGATTTTCAACTCTACGTAAATCATTTGGGCTGTTGATTTTGACAGTTAAATCTTTCCCAAACATTGCAAACAATTAATTGGATAAGTAATGTTACACATGGATTTATTATGACATGGTAGGCCTATCTTTATCAATACCCGTTAAAATTAAATCTAGTCAAAAGCACTCGTTTTTTTTCAATCTACAGGAAATATATCAAATAGAATTTTCAGTAAGCTTTGATCTCGGGAAACTTCAAAACAAATATTTGATAGTTGTTTTGGTTTTGTTCGCTTGTCTGTTAAGATTTTTGGTAGGCGACGAATCCCTTTCATTTTAGCGGCGCCCAAAGTGATTCCCAAGATGAATTTGTAGCAAAAGTTAAAAACACGAACTCGTCTGTCAAATGTTTTTGTTGTTTTTTTTTTGTTTTTTTTTTTCATAGTAAACAAGATTGCATAATGTGATCTATGCAATATTGAACAATTGAATGTAGCAATTTATTAGACCTTGGAACCATTTTACGATCATATCAGATCTCTTTCTTCTTTGAAGTTTTCCGACATGCTGAAAATAAACTCGAATTTTCGGACACTATTCAAAATACTTTCATTAATAGGACAGCAACAAAAAATAACTAATTTTGTCTGATCATTTCCGCATTTTTCCGTACTTGTTTTTTTTTCTTTTTTTTTTTTTGTTTGTTTTAGAATTTTGAGACCCATTTATGGATCCAAATAATTTCGGATGAAACAAAGTCGTTGTCCCTGGCAACATGGCGACTCCAGCGTCTGCATATAATTCTTACTTTTTCCACATTGTTTTCAAAACCCACAATATGTATGTACACTAAATTTAAGTGGTTTATATCTCGGGAATACCAAGGATTCACCGGTGTAGTTTACAGATTCAGATTTCGGCACAGAAGTCTGTAAATGGGAAACAATACCGTCTTTTGTTCTTCAGGCAATAGTATCGCAATAGTATCGCAATAGTAACTGGCGATATCAATACTATCACGATAGTGGTTTCTGCGATACCAATACTATCGCAATAGTGGATTTTGGCCTCGATAGTCACCCCTAATAGGTTTGATTAAGGATGATCTTGAATTCCATATGAGCCAGGATTAGGAAAAATGTCCCTTTTAGCATTTGTGACAGTCGTGTTTCATGACAAGCCTGTGCTGAAGTGCAGTTATGACCTGGATCCATGCTGCTTTCTAACGTTTGGTACCAGGTCATGAAAAAGCTATTTGAGACAAACATGGATCCTGATCATACTTTAAAGCCTCGGTATTGAAAGATGGGGTGTATATATAGTGTTTTACTGTTGTGTGTTTGTCCATCAGTCTGTCTGTGTCTGAAACTTAGCATTGACATTGGCTTTAAAAGTGTTTGATGAATAGAGTTCAAATTCTTTCAATTATAAATATCTGCTCCATGCAATAGGAAATTCCTAAGGATCAAGTTCTAACCCTTATCAACCCTTACTTAACCCTTTCCCAAACAAGACCAGGTTTTGACATCACTAATAGGAAAGGCATGGGAAAACATTGAAACAAAAGAAGAAACTGCTGATAACCAGCAGTTTCTCCTGTTGTCTCAATATTTTCTATGCTATATTGTAAAGTAATTCTATCTTTATCACCATCCATTTTGTCATCTGTTGTGACTTTCAAATTGGAACACCCTAAAATTTTGTCGTTTGGGAAAGGGTTAACTTGCCGTTTTAGGGGGCATTAATATTACATGTTGTTTCTTGTACAGGTGTACCCTACAACTATACGGACACTAGGTATTGGTACTGCATCAGCATGGGCCAGAGTTGGAGCTATGATTACACCATTTCTAGCTCAGGTAAACATCAATTTATAGTCTGGTACATGTATAAGACTAGATTGCTATTTTTACATTTACATGTATTCAATGGCGTTTAGAATAAACAAGAGTTGAAACAAGGACAGCAGCAGGGTAAAGTAAAAGTAAACAGTTAAAGTCAATATGTTCTATAAAAAGATATTAGATTGATCCAAAGGAGGCATCAGCTGTAACTTTAAAAATGTTATGATAAAAGCTCTTGAAAAGGTAGGCATACAATGCCTGCATTGCACTATCACTTGTTACGTTATAAAACTAATTTGGCATACTTGTTTTGGATTTGTTGGAATTTATGAAAATCTTTTCCCACAATACCATATAGAATAATGCTGCAGTAATCTAGATGGGAAATTACAAAGCTTAATGCAAGAGACTTGCTTCATTTGTTAGATAATTGTGCATGCTTGACCCTTGAATAATTTGTCTTAAAATATTTATAGGTATTGTTAGATGCGTCGTTGACAGCAGCAGTATGGGTGTATGGATCTATCGGTATATCTTGTGCTATCTGTGCTGTCTTACTACCTATAGAGACTAAAGGGAGGGAATTGCCGGTAAGTATAATTATGACTATACCATGTTTTCTGTTTAACAATGTCTGTCAGTCTGTACACATGGCATGCTTTAAATAAACCATGTTTTGGAAAATCACACATATGTTTCTTTTGAAGAAAGGATTTGCTCTATTGTTTTGAGTCATGTTGGTCCAAATGTAGTTCAGTTTTATATCATGTATCACAAACACTTCTTATATTCTGTTTATATTTGCAGCAAGAGGTACAAGTCAGCAGATGAGAGGCTAGTTATGTCTGCACTTATCCATAACATCTGATGGAAAATTATTTCCTAAGTGTTCTTTTGATTTTTATATGCCACCGAAGTTGGTCATATATCAATTGGTATATTAGGTTAAATCTCTGGAATTGTCAATAAAATATCTTAACCCTTTCCTAAATGACAAACTTTTAGGCTTGTCCATTTTGAAAGCTGTTGCAGACAACAAAATAAATTATACTGAAAGTAAAATAATTGTATGTTATAGAACAGAAAATATTCAGGGAAAAGAAGTAAATGCTGATCATCACCATTTTCTTCTTTTCCTTCAATGTTTTTTACCCTTTTTTCTTGTGGGACGTCAAACCCAGTCTTGTTTCGGAATGGGTTTGGTAAAGACCGGTGATGATTTAACATATCAGTTATATTTTTTCATGAAAACAAATTTTCGATATTTTTAGCTGTGTTGTAAAAATATTTAAAATATAGATCTACATTATATTTTTTCTGAAACGAATATTATGTCATGAATTTTAGGGCAAGAAAATCATTGTAACTATCTGTTTGCTTTTTGTTTCATGTATTAAAGTCCTTTCAGAAATGGCAAAAAATTAGACTGTTCTAAAGTGAAACCTGCTGTGTCCAATGGAATGGATATGAATGAATTAGGAATATATGTGACCCGTCACGCTAAAAGGGACCTTATCCGAATACCCCAAATCCAAATTTTGACAAACTTGTCAGGCTCACCACGGGTTATTTAGATCCCGTATGCGAAAAATGAACATATAGTGAGATAGGGAAAACATTCTGGGTTTAGAAAATTACATGCAAGTGAAAAGTGTCGGCCCTAGTCTGGCTGCGCGGACTGCGCAGACTGACTAGGGTCGATATTTTTCACACACACGATAAGGTCCCTTTTAGCACGACGGGTCACATATATGTACATTGTAGCACAGAAAATATTGAAGGGAAAGGAGAAAATACTGATAGTGTAATTAGACACAAGCCCTTTACCTTGGACAAGCAGACAACATGGCAGGGAAATATGTGACAACAATATCAAGAATTTTCAATAATTCTGATAATACGTGAGTAACTTGAAAAAGATTTTGAAGCATAGAAGGCAGAAAAATGTCAGGGATTTGCTGGATCTTTCAATTAACCCATTACCACACAGTGACTCCTTTTGACTCCCCACAATAAAATGGCTTTGGAAAACATTGTGAAAAATGAAGAAATTGCTTGTAACAAGCAATTTCTTTATTTCCCACAATGTTTTCTACCCAAAAAGCTATATAATTTCACATTTTCTTTGCATTGAAATGTCGTATGCAACTTCTTTCAAATTGGACTATCCCAAAATTTTGTCGTTTGGTAATGGGATAAAATGGATGAAAAAAATATTGTTGACCATGCAAAATTTTGTTTGGTCATCAATAACTTTCTATCATGTGCTAATTAAAAGATTTGTCAAATCTGACATATCCCTGATGTATCAAGATACATTCTCTGCTTCAAACCAAATGGAAAATAGTCAGAACAGATTTATTGAAGGAATTATGAAATTCTGATCAAACTTGGTAGAAAAGGAGAAAATGTTGACTTTAATCATTTTCATTCTGCTTGATTTGTTGTTGTGTCACATGATTCCAGGCCATGAGACCAGCATCATTCAGGTATGTGCCAGTGTATGAAGCTGTATTAAATTTCTAGTCAATTTAGGTAAGAAACTTACTAATTAGACAATCATTTATATGTGTTTATTTTTGATAAGAAATGGATCATGATATCCCTTTCCTAAATGGCAAGGTTTAGAATTGTCCATTTAAAGCAATTGCAGACGACAAAATTAATGACTGAATGAAAAATCTGAAAGGGTGAAAATACTGAGGAAAAGGGGGAAATGGTTGCTATCAGCATCAGTATTACACTCCTAAGGCTTTATTACAAAGATTTGTCTAAACATGTCATTGTGGTCAAGAGCTGGCCCCAGTTTCTCGAAAAAAACTTAAGTAAGTTCTCATGCTCAAATCTGAGCACCGTGCTCAAATCGCACGAAATCCACATGAATTTAAATCTAATACCCTTCAACAGTGGAGAGTATTTTTTGAAGTTGAGCATGTACTCATGAGTATATACTTAAGTTTTTTCGAGAAACCGGGGCCTGGAGTGCCGGCTTTACGATTAAAAGGTTCCAAGTTTGATCCCTGGTAGTGGATGTTGATGTTGACTCACACATTTGGCTCATCTACTAGTGTATTTCCCAGGAAGCAGAATCTAGAGGGAATAAAATTAGCTTCTAACCATGCATTGCTTAGGAAAGGGTTATTCAGATTCAACATTTTAGACCTAGAACCACCTCTGTGTGTTCATATGATTTAAAATTTGTGAACAATATTATGTAGATCAAGCAAAGAAAATATTGAAGCAAACAGAAAAAATGCCTGTTATCGGCATATTTTTCTTTTGCCACAATATTTCCTTAGCTTTTGAGTAGACTTCAAAACCTTGTCTTGTTTTAGAAAGTGTTATTCAAAAATATCATTACTGAATTCATCACAAGAATGACCTTGTTGTAGAATAAAACATTCACCCACCTATTGTTATAGACAATGTCTCCCCTCGATCTCAAGTTGCTGTAGATATATCATTACTAATTGTCAATATCATATATCCTGTAAAATACATATGTATTTGCAAAAGGATCCGGAAAAATGGCCCCTTATCATGCCTTATGACATTTGAGACCAACATAGTTCTGGATCAGTCTGTATACACACAGTCCGATCAAGATCCATGCTGTTCTCTAGTAACTATTTTATATGCTTATCTGAATCAGTAGTAATTGGTTGTATTTATATTTATATTATATATCTTGATTGTTATGTACATAATGCTTTATCTGGAAAACTGATACAACACATTTTGTTATTGTTATTGTGCAATCAAGGGCAAAATCTGTAGGAGTCAGGATTTGGAAATAGGGCACTTACCGTTATAGCAGTTGAGAACATGGCTCTGGATTGGCCTGCATATACATACAGTCTGATCAAGGTTCATGTTCTCTTTAACCCTTTACCAAACAAGACCTGGTTTTGACGTCCCTGATAGAAAAGGCTTTGGAAAACATTGAGACAAAAGAAGAAACTGCTGATAACCAGCAGTTTCTCCTTTTCTCTCAATATTTTCTGCACATTATTTTACACAAATGATATATCAACATTTTTTTGTCATTTGCAGCAGCTTTCAAATTGGACCACTCCAAAATTTTGTCATTTGGGAAAGTTTCTTCCATCTTCGCAAGCCAAGGTTGAACCCACCTATGTTTGTATTCACCCTTGGTGGATTTAGTCTGATTTTCTTGAAATCGCGAAGCGCCGCCTAGCGGTTGTCCTGTTGGTTGTTTACGTTATTTCGTCCATTACTGATGACGTCATTAACGTGCGTTGTCTTTCGTGTCATATGTCATGCAGATTAGGTAAAAGTTAGCTGCTTCTTCGGTCGAGTTGTCGAAAGTATAATAATTTGTCGATTAAAGATAGGGAATTCCTGTCTATTGCAGTGAAATTCTTAGGAAAAATCACCCAGCTGTGCGTTTTTGAGTTGTAAATGCAATGCTTTTTCCCGCCTTTTGTCATGATTTGGTTACTCATAACAAATGTATCAGTCGACAATCTGATTGGTTCCAGCGAGACCTCGCCGGAAGCAATGAAAACGCTTTCCAGGACATCAAGAAAATTGGAAATAATATATGCCAAGGGTGAATACAGAAACAACGTCACATCGTAGATGTCACCCTTGGCTTGCTAAGATGAGTTTCTTCATGACCTGTAATATGGATCCTGATCAGACTACACCATGACAAGATCTTGTCTGGACCCATGTTGGACCAAAATGCTTTAGGAGCCTTTTTCCAGATCCTGGCTCAACTTGTACTTTATAATAATCTGCAGTTCTGCACTTACCCATCAAATTTTAAATGAATTGTGATAATATTCTGGTTTAGGGCAGAAAACTATAAGGGTGAAGAAAAATGCTGTTCAAAAGCATTTTCTGACATGTTTTTATATTGCATGATTCATATTGAAATTGTTAAAGTAAAATTTTGTATTTTCTTGATTGTAATTATGGAATTTTTTATTATCAGGGTTATGAAGACCTCTTTTTGCCTAAATATTTTGATACATGTGTATATGTATCCCACCGTAATTGAGAAACTGTTGACTTAATCATACCAATGAAATTATGATCAAACTTGGTAGAAAAGGAGAAAACATTGACTTCATCATCTTCTGACTGTTGTCCCTAGCTTTCTCTGTAAGCAATGTATAAACAATGTATTGATTTGGACATTGTTAACCCTTTACCAGGTGACAAAGATTAAGATGATACTGACCACAATTTCAAGTGAATTGAATTTTACATTATCTGGTCTTTTTTTAGTGTCACCTTGACAATAATGCGCGGGGAATGTCAATGTCGCGGGAGCGCAGAAAAAATAATGTTGACGTCATAACGGCTAGTTGTATGACGTCACATTACCCACATTACCGTAAACTAATCTCAATATTTTGAGTGACAGGTCAACCCATTACCTGATGACAGAATTCTAATTTGGAAATATTTGAAGGCCACATCATGTATGAAAGGTTGAAAGCAAACTGGGAAAAGAAAAGGCTGGTTTTTTAGCAATTTCTTCTGTCTCTACAATGTTTTCAAAAGCTTTTTGTGAAAGGAGTTTCTATGAAATTGTGGTTGTATGGTAATGGTATATTTTCATGTGGGCAAGGTTTGTTGCATTAAGTGTGAATACTCATTATAACACATTTACTTTTATTGTTCGTGTGAAAATAAAAAATCTATTTCTTCAACTCATCGTTAATCAATCTATTCCTTGTATTGCTGGAAAACTAAAATGGAAGTGTCTACAGTCTCTCTGTACCAGTTATTCCAATGAATAGCCGTAGAGTCGTATTCACCAACATTTCTAAATTGATTGTTTAAAGTAAAATTCTATGACAAGCCATCTGATTGGACAAGACATATGTCTCGGCCAATCATATAGATTGTTGTGTGATTTTAAAGGTATCCTTAGATTTACACTGGTTTGTGATAAGCAGGTCCGCCCCATGCAAAGTTTTCATGTACGTTTTTGTAAGATTGCAGCAAGGGTACTTGTTTGTTTCCCTTTTAAAAACGATCTCAGGATTTTATGTCACTATTTCAATTCAAATGACTATTTTAGTGTGGTCTAATTTGAAAGCTGCTGAAGAGGACAAAATAAATGAAAATAAATGTTGATAAAGAGAACATTTATGTACATTAAAGCACAAGTAAAATTTTGATGCAAAAGGAGAAAATGCTGATCATGATCATCAGCAGTTTCTTTTGCCTCAATATTGTTCAAAGATATTTCTATTAGGTGCCTCAAATGCGTCATTGTTTTTTAGCTCACCTGAGCACGAAGTGCTCAAGGTGAGCTATTGTGGTCGCTTTTGTCCGTCCGTCCGTCCATCTGTCCGTCCGTTCACAATTTCTTTCAACATCTTCTCCTCCTAAACCATTGGACCAATTTTGACCAAACTTGGCAGGAATGTTCCTTGTGTGACACTTTCCAAAACTTGTTCGTGAATTTTTGATTTGTCAAAAAATGTGGGCCTGGCAGGGAGAAAGGGGCTTATCAGACTAGAAATCATAAGAAAATTCTTTAAAAATCAACCATTTGGCCCAATTTAACCAAACTCGGCAGGAATATTCCTTGAGTCACTCTTTTCAAAATTTGTTCACAAATATTTATATTAGTCAAAAAATGTGGCCGTAGCAGGGAGAAAGGGGCTTATTAGACTTAGAGAAATCATAAGAAAATTCTTTAAAAATCAACCATTGGGCCAATTTGAACCATACTTTGCAGGAATGTGCCTCGAGTCATTCTTTTCAAAATTTGTTCACAATTTTTTTCATTTGTCAAAAATTGTGGCCGTGGCAGGGAAAAGGGGGCTTATCAGACTTGGAGAAATCATAAGAAAATTCTTTAAAAATCAACCATTGGGCCAATTTGAACCATACTTGGCAGGAATGTGCCTTAAGTCATTCTTTTCAAAATTTGTTCAGAAATTTTACATTTGAAAAAAAAACATGGCCATGGCAGGGATAAAGGGGCTTATTAGACTTAGAGAAATCATAAGAAAATTCTTTAAAAATCAACCATTGGGCCAATTTGAACCAGACCTTCAGGAATGTGCCTTGACTCATTCTTTTCAAAATTTGTCCACAAATCTTTTCATTTGTAAAAAATTGTGGCCTTGGCAGGGAGAAAGGGGCTTATCAGACTTGGAGAAATCATAAGAAAATTCTTTAAAAATCAACCAATGGGCCAATTTTAAGCAGACTTTGCAGGAATGTTCTTTGAGTCTCTCTTTTCAAAATTTGTTCACAGTTTTTTTCATTTGTAAAAAACTGTGACTGGCAGGGAGAAAGGGGCTTATCGGACTTAAAGAAATCATAAGAAAATTCTTTAAAAATCAACCATTGTGCCCAATTGAACCAGACTTTACTGGAATGTTCCTTGAGTTACTCTTTTCAAAATGTGTTCACAAATTTTTCCATTGGTAAAAAAATGTGGGCATGGCAGGGAGGAAGGGCTTATCAGACTTTCAGAAATCTTAAGAAAATTCTTTAAAAATCAACCATTGGGTCAATTTTCTATTTCCCTTATCTGTTGCTCTCAGGCTGGCCCCATGTTTATCTTATGTAAACAAATAAGGGATTAGCTTTAGCTTATCAGATGGTAATGATAATCTTTCACTATATTCTATCAATCACAGACAAAATCTTGATAATTGAGCCTATCATAAATGATCATTCTCTAACATGCTTTGAAAATTAGCCCTATGTTGTATATTGCGAAATCATGAAACAATTGTACTAATTCATACCCAACCTTACAGGATCGATTGGAACAAAATTATTTCTTAATTGTTTCCAAACAGAAAGTCCTTATAAGTTTCATGCCTATGAACTTGACAAAATTGCCATTCTCACTTGTCATCTTGATTCAGGTGAGCGATTTAGGACCATCATGGTCCTCTTGTTTTTTAAAGCGTTCAATGTTTTCTATGCTTTATCATCTTTGCTAGCCAAGGTTGAACCCACCTATGTTTGTATTCACCCTTGGCGGATTTAGTCTGATTTTCTTGAAATTGCAAAACGCCGCCTAGCGGTTGTCCTACTAGTTGTTACAGGGTAGCAACCAATCAAATGTCACGTTTTAAACCCATTTGACGTTATTTCATCCATTATCGATGACGTCATTAACACACATTCTCTTTTGCGTTTTACGCCATACAGACTAGGTAAAAGTTGCTTTTTAGGTCGCGTTGTCGCAAGTATACTAGTCAGTCAAATAAAATAGAAAATTGTTGTCTATTGCAGTGAAATTCTTAGGAAAAATCGCCCATCTTTGCGTTTTTGAGTTGCAGATGCAATGCCTTTTCCCGCCCATTCTAATGAATTGTTTACACATAACAAATGTGCGGAGTCATCTGATTGGTTCCAGCGAGACGTTGCTGGAACCAATGAAAACGCTCTCCAGGACACCAAGAAAATCAGACTAACAAGAACTGGTTTTGACGTCCCTAATAGAAAATGCTTGGGAAAACATTGAGACAGAAGAAGAAACTGCTGATGACCAGCAGTTTCTCCTTTTGCCTCAATATTTTCTGTGTTACTTTGTACACAAATCCAATCTTTATCAACACCCATTTTGTCATTTCCAGCAGCTTTCAAATTGGACTACCTAAATTTTTTGCCGTTTGGGAAAGGGTTGATTAGGGTGTAATGCCTCTCTCAACCGCTATGGTCATATAACGGTGGCTTGAACACCTAACCTAGGAATCCATGGTATTTCTCTGAACAGTATCCAATAACCAAACAGAGCCTAAAGCTGTCACAGAATGACAGAATGGATATTGTAAGAGTGACCCCTGAAAGTTCATACAGAGTGTTGTCCCTTTGATAGAGAGTGACTTCCCCTGAAAGTTCATACAGAGTGATGTCCCTTTGATAGGTCTACCAGAGTGACTTCCCCTGAAAGCTCATACAGAGTGATGTCCCTTTGATAGGCCTACGAGAGTGACTTCCCCTGAAAGTTCATACAGAGTGATGTCCCTTTGATAGGTCAACCAGAGTGACTTCCCCTGAAAGTTCATACGGAGTGATGTCCCTTTGAAAGGTCTACCAGAGTGACTTCCCCTGAAAGTTCATACAGAGTGATGTCCCTTTGATAGGTCTACGAGAGTGACTTCCCCTGAAAGTTCATATAGAGTGATGTCCCTTTGATAGGTCTACGAGAGTGACTTCCCCTGAAAGTTCATACAGAGTGATGTCCCTTTGATAGGTCTACCAGAGTGAATTCCCCTGAAAGTTCATACGGAGTGATGTCCCTTTGATAGGTCTATGAGAGTGACTTCCCCTAAAAGTTCACACGGAGTGATGTCCCTTTGATAGGCCTACGAGAGTGACTTCCCCTGAGAGTTCAGACGGAGTGATGTCCCTTTGATAGGTCATCCAGAGTGACTTCCCCTGAGAGTCACACGGAGTGATGTCCCTTTGATAGGTCTACGAGAGTGACTTCCCCTGAGCATTCATACGGAGTGATGTCCCTTTGATAGGTCTACCAGAGTGACTTCCCCTAAGAGTTCACACAGAGTGATGTCCCTTTGAAAGGTCTACCAGAGTGACTTCCCCTGAGAGTTCATACGGAGTGATGTCCCTTTGATAGGTCTACCAGAGTGACTTCCCCTGAGAGTTCATACAGAGTGATGTCCCTTTGATAGGTCTACCAGAGTGACTACCCCTGAGACTTCACACAGAGTGATGTCCCTTTGATAGGTCTACCAGAGTGACTTCCCCTGAAAGTTCATATGGAGTGATGTCCCTTTGATAGGTCTATGAGAGTGACTTCCCCTGAGAGTTCATACAGAGTGATGTCCCTTTGATAGGTCTATGAGAGTGACTTCCCCTTAAAGTTCATACAGAGTGATGTCCCTTTGATAGGTCTATGAGAGTGACTTCCCCTGAAAGTTCATATGGAGTGATGTCCCTTTGATAAGTCTACGAGAGTGACTTCCCCTGAAAGTTCATACGGAGTGATGTCCCTTTGATAGGTCTACGAGAGTGATTTCCCCTGAAAGTTTATACGGAGTGATGTCCCTTTGACAGGTCTATGAGAGTGACTTCCCCTGAAAGTTCATACGGAGTGATGTCCCTTTGAAAGGTCTACCAGAGTGACTTCCCCTGAAAGTTCATACGGAGTGATGTCCCTTTGATAGGTCTACCAGAGTGACTTCCCCTGAGAGTCACACGGAGTGATGTCCCTTTGAAAGGTCTACGAGAGTGAGTTCCCCTGAAAGTTCATACGGAGTGATGTCCCTTTGATAGGTCTACGAGAGTGACTTCCCCTGAAAGTTCATATGGAGTGATGTCCCTTTGATAGGTCTACAAGTGTGATTTCCCCTGAATGTTCATACGGAGTGATGTCCCTTTGATAGGTCTACCAGAGTGACTTCCCCTGAAAGTTCATACGGAGTGATGTCCCTTTGGTAGGTCTACAGGAGTGACTTCCCCTGAAAGTTCATATGGAGTGATGTCCCTTTGATAGGTCTACAGGAGTGACTTCCCCTGAAAGTTCATACGGAGTGATGTCCCTTTGATAGGTCTACCAGAGTGACTTCCCCTGAGAGTCACATGGAGTGATGTCCCTTTGATAGGTCTACCAGAGTGACTTCCCCTGAAAATTCATACAGAGTGATGTCACTTTGATAGGTCTACCAGAGCTTATGCGTGACGTCTGTTCATCATCTCTACTTCAAACCAAATTCAAATTGGTCCAGTATTAACAAAATTATTGAAGATTTTCAGAAATTGTTGCATCACGTGATGGTCAGGCAATAGCTGTAACAGATGACAATTGGTTTATTGGGGTTTTATGCCGTTTTCAACTGCCATGGTCATATCGTGGTGGTTGGAGCACCTAACCATGGATTCCTGTTGCTTCTCATACCAGTACTACCACAACACCCTAACCCAGCGTCCATCTGTTTTCCCACTTAGGTTAACAATATCAAAGCTCGCCCATTTAGGTTAACGATATCAAACCATTGGTGGGTGACATTTTTGTCAGAAAGGGTATTTGCCACGGCCTGGTATGGAACCCGGGACCTCTCAAGTGACAGATGACAAAATGGGTGTGAATGTGTGTACATTCTAGCATGGAAAATATTGAGACAAAAGGAGTATCAGCATTTTCTTCTTTTGTCTCAATGTTTTCCCAAGCCAAGTCTATCGGGGATGCCAAACCAGGTCTTGTTTGGGAAATAGGACAACCCTGAAAAAGAGTTATTTGAAAACACAACCATCCAAATAATCAGGGCTAAATGAGCAAGATAAATCATTATGGGTGCATGGGAACTATAAATAAGAAGAAAATGTATATATCAAAAAGAAAATATTTAATAAATCAATGTCAAATAAATAATATCAAACAATACATTTACAAGGCAATGTGTGTAAAACTAATATGTGCATCAAAACAAAAAAGTATGAATGAAGCTTAATTATAAATATAAATATGATCAATCGTGAGCAAGGATCTGGAAAAAGGTCCATCATGGCGTCTGAGACCAACATAGTATGTATTAAGATTACCAAATGACCCGGCACTGACCTTATGCAAAACATAAATTTACGTTGACTAAATAATTCTTTATTCACATTCGTTCATTTATGAGGTTTTTCGGTTGTTTCTGGAAAGAAACAATCCTATAAAAATAATTGTAGCACTCTTATCCAAATGCAATAATGCGTGATTAGGTAAAGGTCGTTGTCTTTGATTCTGGCGATACGAGTTCAAATCCCTCTTTAGCCTCTTTTTTCTTTTCTTTGTTTGGGAAAGAGTATAGTGGATCAGATTAATCTGGATTCATAAAGGTCTTTAATGCCATAAGTGATATTTTTTTCAGATCTCTGTTCAATATTCACAGATGTAAATCATAAATAGATATCTCAATCAAATGGTTCACTACCATTCCAACAAGAGCTGTCCGAAGACAGCGCGCTCGACTTTCTAAGTTGCTTAGTATAAAGGGGGCATAACTCCATATAGAGTGGTCCCAGGGTCATGGGCCCTGATAGTAAGGTAGAGGGTTAGATGGTGAATAAGTATTCCAAGTTTGGGTTGAATCCCTTTGATAGTATGGAAGTTATTGATGTTTGAAAAAACTTTAAACTTTGTTGCAACGCCGACACCAACGCCGACACCGACACCCGGGTGACAGTATAAGCTCTCATTTTCTTCGAAAAGTCGATCTAAAAATGACTAAATTTTGGACCAGTCCAATTTCAAAGCTTCTGCAGACGACACAATAAATGTTGATAAAGCTTGTACATGTATTTGTGAATGATAAAGTATAGAAAATATTGAGGCAATAGGAGAAAATATTGGTTTCTCCCTAGCCATTTCTTTCAGAGATGTCAAATGCAGGTCTTGTCTGGAAAAGGGTTAAGAGATAAAAGTTATGAAACATGCTCCAGACTTTATCATCCCATTCACACCAACAACAAATCTGAATTTGAGCTAGATCTATATATAATTATGGAGATATATAAGGAGATGTAGGGGAATTTCTAGCCATGTTTTGAGCATGGTTTTCATGTCCAGCCATTTTTGCTTTCATTATAAACTGCTTGGTACCAAACAATTAAGCATTGTATTTTTAGATGTTTCATAGACCACAGAATTTTCATACATTGTATTTACAATGAATGAAAATTCTGTGGTCTACTATGTATCTAACAAGAGTGCTGTGGTCACAATATACGCAGCCCATCCCACAGACTATGTTTTAAGGGGGCATAACTCAAGCAAAAATCAATTAACCATAAAATCCTTCCTTCATGCCCATCTACCAATTGAGGTGATAACATTGAAAAAGTTTCAAAAAGATCCAGCCAGAAGCTGAGGAGAAGTTGCGCTGACAAAAGCGGATGTATGGACGGACAGAGAAGATGACGCCAATATTCGATCGCCTTCGGCGGTGTGTAAAAATGCATCGATTGTTTGGCACCAAGGTTGTCACTAAAGATGGCAATGCAGCCAAGGAATGTTGTTGATGTCGATTCGGAGAACACTAGATGGTTTACGACTAATTTGCACCAGGACTGTAGCGGAGAAATGTTGTTTGTTCGGAGAACTCTGGGGGTTTACGACTCTGTAGTGACGGAACTGCGCCTGGACTGCCCAGCTAGAGGTTTGAGTCTCAGCCCAGCTAGTCCTCGCTGTCTGACAGACTGGGTTCCTGATTTAGGAGATTTCTGCATCTGTGACCCTAGTGTTAGTCCTATATTCTGTAAACTGGGACGGGTTTTTGTGCTGCCTAGTTGTTAAGGTGCCTGAAAATACAGAAAAATGAAATTGATTGAAGAAATAGAAAAATATTCACCTTTACTTCCAACTCAACAACTAAGGTCATAAGAAGATGGTACATTTAGCTAGTTGGTCAAGCAGGTTATCTGCATCAAATCTGACCATAGAAATATTCAAAACTGGTTCTCATTTACATACATGCATGCGTTAGTTCAGCATGATAATTTAGACATATCGTTTACAATAGTCAATTTTTTAGGTCATATTGCATGGAACAGATAGATATTGATACCAAATTTGAGCTTTGTATGTCAAATACTTTCAGAGAAAAGGCCAATGACAGACAGACAGAGTAAAACAATATGCCCCAATCTTTCTATACGGCAGTGGCGGATCCAGAGGGGATTTTTGGGTTCAAATGAACCCCCTTTGGAACCTAATTATTTCATTTTCATGCAGACACTCAGTCAAAATTGTATAACAATTGGAAAACAAAACCCCCTATTTGTACATTTGACCCTGCTCATAGTATTCCTGGATCAGGTAGCATAATAAATGTTACCCGTCATGATAAAATGGACCATCTGGAAGGTGTGTAAAGTACCGACCCCAGTCTGTCTTCAGACAAGGGCTAATACTTTTCACTTTACTTAAACTAGGATGTTTTCCCCATCTTACAATAGGTTCATTTTCCACATACAGTATCTGCTATCAACTTGACCTCTGCGGAGTCTGATCAGTTTCTCAAAAAATAGAAATGGAAATTTTGACTTCTGACAAGATAATTTTGGGCCAGACCATTGGCCCTTCTTTCTCAGAAATTTCAACCTATGGGTCAAAGCGGCAAACATAATTCTTCAGTTCAGAAATTTACTCCTTGTCCTTACCAAATATGCAATGAAATGCAGGCAATCTTGGAGTTCAATTCCATGATAGCCATTTGACCCTTTCCTACACAAGACCTGGTTTTGATGTCCCTATTAGAAAAGGCTTGGGAAAACATTGAGATAAAAGAAGAAACTGCTGATAACCAGCAGTTTCACCTTTTGTCTCAATATTTTCTGTGCTATATTGTACACAAACCATTTCTTTATTGACTTCCAACTTGTCGTCTGCAACACCTTTCAAATTGGAATAGTCCAAAATTTCGTCGTTTGGGAAAGGGTAAAATTGACTAACCCGAACTTAAACTGGGTTGCATTTGAGGGAAAAAAAAGCTTGGGCCGTAACCCTTTCCCAAACCAGACCTGGTTTTGATGTCCCTTTTAGAAAAGGCTTGGGAAAACATTGAGATAAAAGAAGAAACTGCTGATAGTCAGCAGTTTCACCTTTTGTCTCAATATTTTCTGTGCTATATTGTACACCAACAATTTCTTTAATGACTTCCAACTTGTCGTCTGCAACACCTTTCAAATTGGAAGTCTAAAATTTTGTCGTTTGGGAAAGGGTTAAATTGACTTACCAGATCTGAGGAAAAAAAACTTGGGTCATAAGCCAGGATATTACAGGATACAACCTTGCCTATGGTCCAGGTTTTTTCTACAGGTTGGCCATTGGCTCACAAACCAAAGTTTTGAAATCAATCACCGGTCCCTTTTAGCACATCCTCGGAAACCCCGCGGTCATAGCTACGCTACATGACCCCTGGGGCACTTGGCCAGTTAAATTTTGAATTAGCCGCCGAAAATCGATACGAAACGCGTGAGCGCAAGACCCAATCAAATAACAGCTCTCATAAGTCAATGCGTTGTCAATTACAACCACGATGGCTGCGCTCATGATAAGTTGTAATTTGTGTGACAACTATATAAGAATTACAGGTAGCTGATATCTTATATGGCTTTAAAATAGAAAGATGAGGAAAGTTATTTAAATGGAAGTCTTTTAAACTCGAGAAAACAAATTTTTCGCACGCTAAACGATATTTATCTTCCATATTGACAACTTTCCCGAAGCGATTTGTCAATCCCCTACGCAGTTATCTACCTTGAATCAGGATTAAATTACGTATCTCTGACGTAATCACTGTTCAGATGTTAGCGATTTGTATCGACCAGATTGATTGGTCTACTCGTCCATCATGAAATGATGATGGAACCAATGAAACGGCGACATTTGGGAGCGGCCAATTCAAGGTCTTTCTGGCCAAATGTCCCAGGGGTCATGTAGCGTAGCTATGACCGCGGGGTTTCCGAGGATGCTTTTAGCATGAATGGTCACAAATATGTTCAACCTCACCTGTTGTTGGCTATTCAACACTTGTTGATGATAGACTTTCATTTTCATTTCAAACTCACGAATATAGGCAGGAAATAGCGACTTCTCATCATACGCAGCTTTCAGGGCTGGAAAAATTAATTTAAAAGTATTTTTTAAAAAAAATATATAGTTTATATTTTTTCCCCTGGCTATTCACCGTTCACAGGTCAATTTTCTCAAGTTATTTATAAATTTAGAAATCATTGATATCATATCATTATACGCTAAAAATTAAAAGGGAATCGTTACAGTTCTTTTGGTCTATCAAAACAACTGTAATTATTTTCTTTTAAGTTTGGACGTATAATAGTAACAGTATTTTGTCAATTAATAACTACACTTTATCTGATATAAAGTAGAAAAATTGCTTTATTTTTTTGTAAAAAAAAAACTTTCAAACCATGCAGCAGACTGACAAAATGTCTCTTATTTATCTCCCATGTAGAGAAACATTGATGAAGGCATGATTTGTGTAGCACAGAAGCACAGCAAAGAAAACTCTGGGGCAAAAGGAGAAAACAGCATTTTCCTTTTTTTGCCTCATGTTTTTCCTATGCCCTTTTCCATAAATCAGGTCTTATTTGAGAAAGGGTTTAAGTCAGTACAAGACGACAAAATATTAGACTTTTCCAAATTCAAAGATGCTACAGATATTTATTTCAAGCAAATGAAATTAAAAACTATATGGTCTTTATGGGTTAAAAACAAGAGGCCCAAGAGGGCCTGAATCGCTCCACTGGCTATATAGTTTATAAAGAATTATCTTATTTCTTGTAAGCCTTGCACTGCCAAATCTTGAGCAGGGTTGCCCAAGGAACATATGAAAATTTTCTGCCAAGTTTGGACTGAATTGGCCCATTGGTTTAATTTTAAAGAATTATGTCATGGTTTGTCCAATTCTGATAAGCCCTGCCCTATTACATCCATATTTATAGACCAACAAAAATTTCACTAATAAAGTAAGTAAAGGACTACCCAATGAACATTTCTGCCAAGTTTGTAGTAAATTGACCAAATGGTTGTTTTTAAAGAATAATTTCGTGATTTCTCCCATTCTGATAAGCCCTACCTGCCACGTCCACATTAATGGGTCAATGAAAATTTCACAAACAACTTATATAAAGGGCCACCCAAGGAACATTACTGCCAAAATTGGTCTACATTGGCCCATTGGTTGATTTATAAAAAATTATTTTGTGATTTAACGGATGGGTCTGATAAGCCCACCCTGCCACACCCACATTTATGGACAAATCATAATTTTACTGACAAATTTAAGTAAAGGGCTACCCAAGGTAATTTCTGCCAAGTTTGGTCTAAATTAGCAGAATGGTTGAATTTTAAAGAATTATTTTGTGATTTCTGTAAGTCTGATAAGCCCCGCCCTGCCACACCTACAATTATGGACCAATCAAAAATTCTCCGTAAAGTGTCACCCAAGATAAATCTCTGTCAAATTTGGTCAAAATTGGCCAAATGGTTCATTTTTAAAGAATTATTTTGGGATTTCTCTAAGTCTGATAAGCCCTGCCCTGCCACTCCCACATTTATGGACCAGACATGGGGTTGATTACTTGAAAAGGTAATCGATTAAACTAATGATTAATGCACCCTTGATTATTAATCGATTAAATTACTTCCACTGAAAAACATCTCAGTAATTGTCGATTATTAATCATTAATTTGGGGGTAAGTAATCAATCATTAATCACGGATAAAAGCTTTTGTTGAACAAAAAAATAAACAGTGAGAAGGGGAAAATTCCATTTCATTCTCATTTCATACATAATTTGACCAGAATCACAAAATATTGTAACGTGCCAGGGGACATTGTGGTTCTCTTTCTCAAGCCTTTTATCTCTCTCTAATCTGCTGGATTCACTGGATGTACACTGTTATTTGTCGCCGGAGGGTTGTGGCCAAAAGTGAGCTCAGTCTTGGTATTGTGAAAGACGAAAACAGCAGTTTAAATTTCAGTATCAATGACCAGTATTTAATTTCTTCTTTCTTCACAATGTTTCAGTTACAATTCTCTCTATTCTTAACAATATTTGGTAGGGTGCAAATAAAACGACGATATAACGTTACTTCCTTAACCTCCGGGACTGGACTGAGCTCGTGACCAAAATTCCGGTCCGTATTTATACTAGAACGGCACGTGCGACCAAGATTATTGGTCGCGACCAACGTCACGACCAAGAAAGTTGGACGTACGGCCAGAAAAAGTGGTCGCGACCCGAAAAACTGGTCGCGACGTCGTTGGTCACCGTAGACGACTAAAAATGGCTCCGATAGAATTCTCTAAGTTATAGAAATTACCCTAAAAGAACAATCAAATACACAGTAAAATGAACTGTCAAAACTCTCCTAACTAGGTTACTACGATTATAGTAAAATTGACCTTGACGATCACGTGATATAAACAAACTTTACACACAATATGCATCTTTCACGGGTCACCGAATCCAATACACACCCGGTAAAAATGGAGAACATGCAACAAGACTAGTACGACTTTTTAACGAAAATTGCAACAATTAGCAAGTGTCGGACCTTGACAGCGATTTCTAAGTTAAGTAAAACGTTCATGAAATGAAATGCAATAGTTGTCATGCCTTGCAGATAACAAAATAAGCGAGAAATCGACGATCAAAATCGGACACAGCTGAGCATCGAATGTGATGGATTCCGGCATTCCGATCAAGAAAACGACAATGATAGACTTCAAACGACCATAATGCCCTAATAAATCTACAAGATCTGGTTACACGATGTGTATTATTGTACTTGCAGACCTAAATTTGTAAACAAGGTCTGCAGCATATGATTAATTTCGTGTATGCTAGAACCTACTACACAGGGCTAAGGCAGAGATTATCACAGTGTGCACAAGGATTTCTTACAGCGGCTGCCTCAGAAATACATGCACAGACCGACCCCAAGAGATAGGAGTGAATAATAAATACAGGAAACTGCATACAAGAAAGAAATGGACATGCTGCAAGTACCCACAACATAGGATGGAAATCAGCTGTTACAGCATATGCAAAGATTGAGAAGACATTATCTCTTCAATACTTGAATAGGCTGACCCCATTGAATCTGGGATACAGTTAACATAACAGATTTTAGATGCATTATTACTGCAGATAGGGGTCTGTAACCAGGATACATCAATATGAAATATCTTAAATACTATTGAATTTACATTTCTTTTTAAATGTCTTAAAACAAACCAGTTTGGTTATAGACGCTAACAAGAGCTGTCACAGTAAGATGACAATGCCCCCGACACCGCTTTGATTTTAAATTATGGCCAATCTATGTTCAAGGTCAAGGTCATCCAGGGGTCAAGGTCACCAAAGTATGTGCCTACAGAAAGGTAATGTACCAAGGAATGTTGTGGTAAAGTATGAAGCGAATATGTTAAGTAATAAGGAAGTTATGGCCAATGTTAAAGTTTTTGGATGGAATGACGGACAGACGGACGGACGGACGGATGGACGGACCGACAAGTCAAATTTATGATGCCTCCCTATTGGGGGCATAAAAAGGTCTTTATCAGATGTTGTGGGACCCAGGCCATGGCGCAGTTGGTAGCACATCTGCCTTTCATAATTAGAGAGGTCCAGGGTTCGATACCTGGCCGCGGCAAATACCCTTACTGCCAAAATGTCACCCATCAATGGTTTGATATCGTGAACCTATGTGGGGGAGCAGCTGGAGGCTCGGTAAGGGTGTTGTGGTAGTACTGGTATGAGAAACGACAGGAACCCATGGTTAGGTGCTCCAATCACCGCAATATGACCATAGTAGTTGAAAACGGCGTAAAACCCCAATAAACCAAACCAGATGTTGTGGTAAGTAGAATTTCCATTTGATAAAGTTCGATGAAAATAGGATGTATGGACTTGTTGGATATTGAAGTTTGTTATAGTGAATATATCTTTATTATCCTGAATGCTTTAATAAAATATCACAAATGATGATGATGATAAAAGTTGAGTTCATGTATATCAGACCATGTTGAATCCATGGGACCAATGATTGGACCATGGTGACTAGATTTTATAGAAAAATGTTTGATAAATGCATTTTCTCCTTTTGCCCTAGTGTTACCTTTCATATTGATTTAAGAATTACAAACTTATACATGAAAGGGTTAAGTAAAGAGAAAAGATACTAGTTATCAAATTCATGTATACCATTGTTATCATCAGAATCGTATTATTCAAATCACCAAGTTTGATTCTGTTTTTTGCCTAAAGCTATTACTTTACTTTACATTATTTATGAAATAATAACAAGTTTAGCGGTCTTTATTGCCAATAAAACCCGATGTGCGACGGACTACATGTGTAGGTAAAAACCGAGGCGCACAGCGCCGAGGTATTTGCCTTAACATGTAGTCCAGAGCACAGAGGTTTTTATTGCGCAATAAAGACCGCTTAACTTGTTATTATCTCCATTATAACACTCTAAATAAAAAACGCACATTAGAAATGTGTTATTTTGTGAAAATTCAGCCATGAACTAGTTTTCGGCGTAGGAAACGCATTGTCGTTTAAGTGACGTCATTTGACGTTACCTTGACGCCACGTGACTTTTTGGCGCATACACAGAGCATAATTACATAGGGTTTTTATTGTAAATAAAACCCGATGTAGTTCTTCTTTCGCTATATATGGATTTTACGGAAAAGTGTTATAATTTATAATAAATTATGCCTATAGATGACAAGAGGACCAAGATGGTCCTATATCGCTCACCTTAGAGCGCCCTGAGACATACTTTTTAGCAAACCTTTTAAATCTCCGAGGATTTTGAAAAGAGGATTTTGAAAAGGAGTCATATGACAATGGTACACACTTAATTTCAAAGCACAATTTGGGGAAAGATTGTCAAAGATTTTTCACTATATCTGTATTTAAAATCAGAAAATCCACAACATTTTGATGAATTTCCATTGCACAAATCGAAGCATTAATTTTGGAAAGAGGTCAATGGGCTAAATGGTCTATAATATTTAGAAACCATAGAAGGTTTGGAAATTCTAAGACAATTTTAAACCTGTTCCTGCTTTTTCAAATCTAGAATACCTCATGGTAGAGCTTATTTTCAAAGCGTAATGATAACTTGAACTCTTCTGTTTAACAAGGCAATACGACACACAACTTCTAGGCACTTTTTTCTGTACAAAATGCAAAAGCCTAAAGCATAGGAATAAATCTGTAGTTCTTAAACGAGGCAAAAAAATTATCTTCAGGCCTTAACAATTTGAAAAGATTGTCAAACATTGCCCTCTGTCATTTATATGGAACCCACAACAAAGGGGAAATACTCATTGAACAGTAAGGATTTGGTTATGGTTATACCTTTTCCAAACGACATAACATAAGAGAAGACATAATTAAAAGCTGCTGTAGATGGTAAAACAGGTGTTGATAAAGACTGCATTCATGTATAACTAGAACTGTCGCAAAGCGGACAAATACCCCCCACTAGCGCCTTGTCACTGAAAAAGTGCTGTAGGTCAACCGGTTCTTGACTTAGAGCACGGAAACGGATTTTTAACAAAAACCGATTGTGACCTTGACCTTTGACCTTGGTGACCAAAAACAATAGGGCACCTCCTTGGGTCAAGGGCAACAACTGTGTAAAGTTTCATGATCTTAGGTCAACCGGTTCTTGACTTAGAGCACGGAAACGGATTTTAAACAAAGTCTGATTGTGACCTTGACCTTTGACCTTGGTGACCCAAAAAGAATAGGGCACCTCCTTGGGTCATGGGCAACAACTGTGTAAAGTTTCATGATCCTAGGTCAATCGGTTCTTGACTTAGAGCACGGAAACTGATTTTAAACAAAGTCCGATTGTGACCTTGACCTTTGACCTTGGTGACCCAAAAACAATAGGGCACCTCCTTGGGTCAAGGGCAACAACTGTGTAAAGTTTCATGATCCTAGGTCAACCAGTTCTTGACTTAGAGCACGGAAACTGATTTTAAACAAAGTCAGATTGTGACCTTGACCTTTGATCTTGGTGACCAAAAAACAATAGCGCACCTCCTTGGGTCAAGGGCAACAGCTGTGTAAAGTTTCATGATCCTAGGTCAACCGATTCTTGACTTAGAGCACGGAAACGGATTTCAAACAAAGTCCGATTGTGACCTTGACCTTTGACCTTGGTGACCCAAAAACTATAGGGCACCTCCTTGGGTCAAGGGCAACAACTGTGTAAAGTTTCATGATTCTAGGTCAACCGGTTCTTGACTTAGAGCACCGAAACAGATTTTAATCAAAGTCTGATTGTGACCTTGACCTTTGACCTTGGTGACCCAAAAACAATAGGGCACCTCCTTGGGTCAAGGGCAACAACTGTGTAAAGTTTCATGATCATAGGTCAACCGGTTCTTGACTTAGAGCACGGAAACGGATTTTAAACAAAGTCTGATTGTGACCTTGACCTTTGACCTTGGTGACCCAAAAACAATAGGGCACCTCCTTGGGTCAAGGGCAACAACTGTGTAAAGTTTCATGATCCTAGGTCAAACCGTTCTTGAGTTAGAGCACGGAAACGAAAAAGTCTACGGACGGACGACTAGACGGACGGACGGACGGACTGACAGACAGACAGACATGGTGAAACCAATATACCCCCCTCTACTTCGTAGGTGGGGGGGTATAAAAAGCTTGAGGCCGTTAGAGAACTCTGCAGGATGAAACCAAATTAATATAGATATGATACAAAATAAATAATTAATAACTTTTAACCCCGCCAATTATCATTATTCTGACACTAATTATGTGACATGTCACAGTTACACCTATCTATTTTGAATAAATGTGAATTAAAAATTAATTAATTTGAATGTGTTTACGTGAAACAATTGTAGGTGCATATCAAATGCACTTACAAATGAGCCTTGGTCGCAGCTACAGATAAGAGGGAAGGAAGTGTTATGGGTTTTCAAAATGCAATTTTTCCTTAATTGTTCATCAAACCATATATTTTTTGTACCAATTGGAATCATCTCATCGAGACAATTCAAATGAGTTTCCACAACATAGGGTTAAGATATGAAATAAACAATTTAGAACTAGAACTGTCGCAAAGCGGACAAATACCCCCCACTAGCACCTTGTCACTGAAAAAGTACTGTAGGTCAACCGGTTCTTGACTTAGAGCACGGAAACAGATTTTAAACAAAGTCTGATTGTGACCTTGACCTTTGACCTTGGTCACCCAAAAACAATAGGGCACCTCCTTGGGTCATGGGCAACAACTGTGTAAAGTTTCATGATCCTAGGTCAACCTATTCTTGACTTAGAGCACGGAAACGGATTTTAAACAAAGTCCGGTTGTGACCTTGACCTTTGACCTTGGTGACCCAAAAACAAAAGGGCACCTCCTTGGGTCATGGGCAACAACTGTGTAAAGTTTCATGATCCTAGGTCAACCTTTTCTTGACTAAGAGCACGGAAACGGATTTTGAACAAAGTCCGATTGTGACCTTGACCTTTGACCTTGGTGACCCAAAAAGAATAGGGCACCTCCTTGGGTCATGGGCAACAACTGTGTAAAGTTTCATGATCCTAGGTCAACCGGTTCTTGACTTAGAGCACGGAAACGGATTTTAAACAAAGTCTGATTGTGACCTTGACCTTTGACTTTGGTGACCCAAAAACAATAGGGCACCTCCTTGGGTCATGGGCAACAACTGTGTAAAGTTTCATGATCCTAGGTCAACCGGTTCTTGACTTAGAGCACGGAAACGGATTTTAAACAAAGTCCGATTGTGACCTTGACCTTTGACCTTGGTGACCCAAAAACAATAGGGCACCTCCTTGGGTCATGGGCAACAACTGTGTAAAGTTTCATGATCCTAGGTCAACCGGTTCTTGACTTAGAGCACGGAAACGGATTTTAAACAAAGTCCAATTGTGACCTTGACCTTTGACCTTGGTGACCCAAAAACAATAGGGCACCTCCTTGGGTCAAGGGCAACAACTGTGTAAAGTTTCATGATCCTAGGTCAAACCGTTCTTGAGTTAGAGCACGGAAACGAAAAAGTCTACGGACGGACGACTGGACGGATGGACGGACGGACGGACGGACGGACGGACTGACAGACGGACAGACATGGTGAAACCAATATACCCCCCTCTACTTCGTAGGTGGGGGGGTATAAAAATGCAGAGAAAATGATGAGGCAAAATGAGACAACACAGGCTATCAAGTTATCAACATTTTCTTCTTTTACCATATCATTTACAAGCCTTTTCTGTCTGTGAGGCAAACCTGTGTATGGTAGAGAATGGGCATAATGCTTTCCCGTACAGAAGGTACAGAAAAGAAATAGACTATTCCAATTTGAAAGTTCAGAATACAAAATTGACAGCGGTACAAATAGGATTCGTTTACAATAAACTAGCATATAAAATATTGAATAAAACTAGAACTGTCGCAAAGCGGACAAATACCCCCCACTAGCGCCTTGTCACTGAAAAAAGTGCTATGGGTCAAAAGGTTCTTTAGTTGGAGCATGGAAACGGATTTTAAACAAAGTCCAATTGTGACCTTGACCTTTGACCTTCTGGACCCCAAAACAATAGGGCACCTCCTTGGGTCATGGGCAACAACTGTGTAAAGTTTCATGATCCTAGGTCAACCGGTTCATGACTTAGAGCATGGAAACGGATTTTAAACAAAGTCCGATTGTGACCTTGACCTTTGACCTTTGTGACCCCAAAACAATAGGGCACCTCCTTGGGTCATGGGCAACAACTGTGTAAAATTTCATGATCCTAGGTCAACCGGTTCATGACTTAGAGCACGGAAACAGATTTTAAACAAAGTCCGATTGTGACCTTGACCTTTGACCTTCGTGACCCAAAAACAATAGGGCACCTCCTTGGGTCATGGGCAACAACTGTGTAAAGTTTCATGATCCTAGGTCAACCAGTTCATGACTTAGAGCACGGAAACGGATTTTAAACAAAGTCCGATTGTGACCTTGACCTTTGACCTTCGTGACCCAAAAACAATAGGGCAACTCCTTGGGTCATGGGCAACAACTGTGTAAAATTTCATGATCCTAGGTCAACCGGTTCATGACTTAGAGCACGGAAACGCTTTTAAACAAAGTCCGATTGTGACCTTGACCTTTGACCTTCGTGACCCAAAAACAATAGGGCACCTCCTTGGGTCATGGGCAACAACTGTGTAAAGTTTCATGGACCTAGGTCAACCGGTTCATGACTTAGAGCACGGAAACAGATTTTAAACAAAGTCCGATTGTGACCTTGACCTTTGACCTTTGTGACCCAAAAACAATAGGGCACCTCCTTGGATCATGGCCAACAACTGTGTAAAGTTTCATAATCCTAGGTCAACCGGTTCATGACTTAGAGCACGGAAACGGATTTTAAACAAAGTCCGATTGTGACCTTGACCTTTGACCTTCGTGACCCAAAAACAATAGGGCACCTCCTTGGGTCATGGGCAACAACTGTGTAAAGTTTCATGATCCTAGGTCAACCAGTTCATGACTTAGAGCACGGAAACGGATTTTAAACAAAGTCTGATTGTGACCTTGACCTTTGACCTTTGTGACCCAAAAACAATAGGGCACCTCCTTGGATCATGGGCAACAACTGTGTAAAGTTTATTGATCCTAGGTCAACCGGTTCATGACTTAGAGCACGGAAACGGATTTTAAACAAAGTCCGATTGTGACCTTGACCTTTGACCTTCGTGACCCAAAAACAATAGGGCACCTCCTTGGGTCATGGGCAACAACTGTGTAAAGTTTCATGAACCTAGGTCAACCTGTTCATGACTTAGAGCACAGAAACGGATTTTAAACAAAGTCCGATTGTGACCTTGACCTTTGACCTTCGTGACCCAAAAACGATAGGGCACCTCCTTGGGTCATGGGCAACAACTGTGTAAAGTTTCATGATCCTAGGTCAACCGGTTCATGAGTTATAGCACGGAAACGAAAAAGTCTACGGACGGACGGATGGACGGACGGACGGATGGACAGACAGACAGACATGGTGAAACCAATATACCCCCCTCTACTTCGTAGGTGGGGGGTATAATAAAATATTGAGGTAAAAGGAGAATCAGCATTTTCTTCATTTAAATCATTAATTTCCAAAGCCTTTTCTAATAGGGACTTCAAAACAAGGTCTTTCCAGGAAAGGGTTAAAGTATTTAGTTGATCCCTAGATCAGTAAACAAACGTTAAGTGCCTCAGGGATACAGGTAACAGAGGGTAATGGCTTTCAGAATCATAAAATATCTTTTTAATATTATAACACCCTATGTTGAGGGTATTCATTTGAATTCTTAAATCAAGACTATTCAAATGAGTACCCATAACAAAGTGTTTAGATTTTAAACATCAAATAAAGAATTATTTGCCTCCTTTTATCTGTAGCTCCATGCATTCTTTATCAGATATTATGATCTGCATAATCTGATTTATAGACCCAAACTGTTATTTTAGGGATAATGATATGTGATAAAATCTACCTGGTCAAAACAATTCCTCACTTGAAAATTCCAGAACCCACAACATAGGGCTTCTTTCCTTGCAATGTGATGATTCTTAGTGTTCTGTTAGAGGTTTATGACATGTAAATTCATGCAAAATTTCAAGAATCTAGGCCAAATAGTCTTTGAGAAAACTGTGTTTCTGTGTGAAACCTTAAACCCCACAACATAGGGCCAATTTTTCTATAAGCACAATAATTTGAAGTATTTTGGTAGAGGGCATTGAGACAATACTACATACAAAATTTCAAGACTCTAGACCATATAGTTTGGGAGGAGAAGATTTTTTAGTAATTGTGGACAGACAGACGGACAGACAGACAGACGGACGACGGACGGTGAGCGATCACAATAGCTCACCCTCAGCACTTCGTGCTAAGGTGAGCTAATAAAAGAAAAATTCTTTTATCAACACATGTATTTACTTAATAATGAATCAGTATATAATGATAATAATTATGTACATTTGTTATTTAGTTCAACATGTTCATAGTATGATTGCATTTTAAGCAAAAATTTAAAAGTGAAATAAAATTTTTGGTTTGTTCAGCATTTTTCAACTAATATAAGTTTTTAATTTCAACTCCCCAAAATGTGTGAAATTTCAATGACAGGTGTAAGAATAACACTAGATGGCCCTTGGGCATACTGCTTTGTATAGGTGTGAACAGGTAAAAGGTGTGACTTACAGGTGCATCTTATTTTGTTTAAGATCATTTATACATCCAAAATAACAAGAGGACCCTGAGGGCCCTAAATCGCTCACCTGAGTAATGTTTTAATAATGCCAAATAACTTTGCATATGTTACGCATTGTTGTCCCAGAGAAGAATTTGGCCATGTAGTTTAGGAGGACATGTTGCTTACAGAAATTGATCAGCTTTTATGACATTTCCCATTTTCTGATGCCACAGCAATCAGAGTTTTGCATGGATTTCAATTCTTTTAGCAATTTTTATAAGGGACCACCCAATGAACATTACTGCCAAGTTTGGTTGATTTTGACCAAGAAGTTAAGGAGGAGATGTCGTTTAAGAAATTGTTGAGCTTTTGTGAAATTTCCCATTTTCCGATGCAACGGCAACCAAAGTTTTTCATGGATTTCAATTCCTTTAGCAATTTTTATAAGGGACTACCCAAGGAACATTTCTGCCAGGTTTGGTTGATTTTGACCCAGAAGTTGAGGAGATGTCGTTTAAAGAAATGGTTGAGCTTTTGTGAAATTTCCCATTTTCCGTTGCCGCAGCAACCAAAGTTTTTTCATGGATTTCAATTCTTTAAATTTTCATAAGGAACCACCCAAGGAACATTTCTGCCAAGTTTGGTTGATTTTGACCCTGAAGTTTAGGAGGAAATGTCATTTAAAGAAATGTTGAGCTTTTGTGAAAATTCCCATTTTCTGATGCCACGGCAACCATAGTTTTTCATGGATTTCAATTCTTTTAGCAATTTATATATAGGACCACCCAAGGAACATCTCTGCCATGTTTGGTTGATTTTAACGCAGTAGTTAAGGAGGAGATGTTGTTTAAAGAAGTTGTTGAATTTTTGTGAAATTTCCAATTTTCTGATGCCACGGCAACCAGAGTTTTTCACGGATTTCAATTATTTTAGCAAATTTTATAAGGGACTACCCAAGGAACATTTCTGCCAAGTTTGGTTGATTTTGACCCAGAAGTTAAGGAGGAGATGTCGTTTAAAGAAATTGTTTAGCTTTTGTGAAATTTCCCATTTTCTGATGCCACGGCAACCAGAGTTTTTCATGGATTTCAATTCTTTTAGCAATTTTTATAAGGGACTACCCAAGGAACATTTCTGCCAAGTTTGGTTGATTTTGACCCAGAAGTTAAGGAGGAGATGTTGTTTAAAGAAATGGTTGAGCTTTTGTGAAATTTCCCATTTTCTGATGCCACGGCAACCAGAGTTTTTCACGGATTTCAATTATTTTAGCAATTTCTATAAGGGACCACCCAAGGAACATTTCTGCCAAGTTTGGTTGATTTTGACCCAGTAGTTTAGGAGGAGATGTCTTTTAAAGAAATTGTTGAGCTTTTGTGAAATTTCCCATTTTCCGATGCCACGGCAACCAAAGTTTTTCATGGATTTCAATTCTTTTAGCAATTTTCATAAGAGATTACCCAAGGAACATTTCTGCCAAGTTTGGTTGATTTTGACCCAGAAGTTAAGGAGGAGATGTTGTTTAAAGAAATTGTTTAGCTTTTATGAAATTTCCCATTTTCTGATGCCACGGCAACCAGAGTTTTTCATGGATTTCAATTCTTTTAGCAATTGTTATAAGGGACTACCCAAGGAACATTTCTGCCAAGTTTGGTTGATTTTGACCGAGAAGTTAAGGAGGAGATGTTGTTTAAAGAAATGGTTGAGCTTTTGTGAAATTTCCCATTTTCTGATGCCACGGCAACCAGAGTTTTTCACGGATTTCAATTATTTTAGCAATTTTTATAAGGGACCACCCAAGGAACATTTCTGACAAGTTTGGTTGATTTTGACCCAGAAGTTAAGGAGGAGATGTCGTTTAAAGAAATTATTTAGCTTTTGTGAAATTTCCCATTTTCTGATGCCACGGCAACCTGAGTTTTTCACGGATTTCAATTCTTTTAGCAATTTCTATAAGGGACTGCCCAAGGAACATTTCTGCCAAGTTTGGTTGATTTTGACCCAGAAGTTAAGGAGGAGATGTTGTTTAAAGAAATGGTTGAGCTTTTGTGAAATTTCCCATTTTCTGATGCCACGGCAACCAGAGTTTTTCACGGATTTCAATTATTTTAGCAATTTTTATAAGGGACCACCCAAGGAACATTTCTGCCAAGTTTGGTTGATTTTGACCCAGTAGTTTAGGAGGAGAAGTCGTTTAAAGAAATTGTTGAGCTTTTGTGAAATTTCCCATTTTCCGATGCCACGGCAACCAGAGTTTTTCATGGATTTCAATTATTTTAGCAATTTTTATAAGGGACTACCCAAGGAACATTTCTGCCAAGTTTGGTTGATTTTGACCCAGTAGTTTAGGAGGAGATGTCGTTTAAAGAAATTGTTGAGCTTTTGTGAAATTTCCCATTTTCCGATGCCACGGCAACCAGAGTTTTTCATGGATTTCAATTATTTTAGCAATTTTTATAAGGGACCACCCAAGGAACATTTCTGCCAAGTTTGGTTGAATTTGACCCAGTAGTTTAGGAGGAGATGTCGTTTAAAGAAATTGTTGACGCCGTGACGGACAGACGGACAGACGGACGCCGGACATTGATAGATCACAATACCTCACCTTGAGCACTTCGTGCTCAGGTGAGCTAATAAAAAAGTAATCATAAAATAATCATGATTAATGTCAATTTTTCACCAGTAATTGATTAAACAAGAAAATTCACTCAAGGGCCATAACTCTGTGAAAAATCAATATGGACCGTGACCAAAAAATGATTTGGGCATCTCGACTTGGTAATGAGTTTACATGTGAAGTTTGAATAAAATTGGTCCAGTAGTTTATGAGTAATAGAGTGGACAAAAAATTGAAAAACTTATCAACACACGTTGACATTGCAAAAAATGGCAATTTTCAACAAAGGGCCATAAATAAGTTAAATGTCAATGAACCATAACCAAAATTTGATATGCACATATTTAAGAGCTACTGAGCATAATTGTAAAGTTTTTTTTGAAATCCATCCATTAGTTACCCAGATTTTGAGCGGACAAGAAAATTCACTCAAGGACCATATCTCTGTGAAACAAGAGGGCCAAGATGGCCCTGTATCGCTCCAGTCCACTGGCTTTTAGAAATTTAGACTACGAACTTCTTGAAGGAATACAATAGAGTTCTATTCAAAGAAGATTCATGCTACACCAGAATGAAATCCAATAAGTGATTAAGGAGCAGAAATGTTTTTAACATTTTCTTAAAATTACACTGTTTCATATAGCAAAAAAAAGCCTAGCCCACAAGGGCCAAGCTTTCCGTCCGATCGTGAAGAAATTTGGAAGAGATTCATGCAAGGAAGATTCCTGTGAAGTTTGGTTAAAATTGGTCCTGTAGTTTTGGAGAAGAAGATTGTTAAACAATTTTTCGAAAATTCAATTTAATTAAATTTATTTAAATTTAAGTTCTACACGGAAATTATTTCTTTTAAGGAATTTAGAGGAGATAAATGCAAGGAAGATTCATGTGAAGTTTGGTTAAAATTGGTCCAGTAGTTTTGGAAAAAAAATTTTTCGAAAATTTAATTTTAATTTAATTAATCAAAATTTAAGTTCTACATAGAATTTTATTTTTTTGAAGGAATAAAGAAGAGATTAATGCAAGGAACATTTCTGTAAAGTTTGGTTGAAATTGGTCCATTAGTTTTGGAGAAGAAGAATTTTTAAAGATTTTTCAAAAAAAAATTTTTTTAATCTAATTAAATAAATTAAAATTTCAATTCTACATAGAATTTATTTTTTTGAAGGAATTATGAAGAGATTAATGCAAGGAACATTTCTGTAAAGTTTGGTTGAAATTGGTCCAGTTGCTTTGGAGAAGAATTTTTTTTAAAGATTTTTCGAAAATTTAAATCAATTAAATTATTTAATATTCAAGTTCTGCGCAGATTTTATTCTTTTAAGAGAATTTAGTAGAGATTCATGCAAGGAAGATTTCTGTGAAGTTTAGTTGAAATTGGTCCAGTAGTTTTGGAGAAGAAGAATTTTTAAAGATTTTTCGAAAATTCAATTCAATTAAATTAATTAAAATTCAAGTTCTGCATAGATTTAATTCTTTTGAAGGAATTTGGGAGAGATTCATGCAAGGATGTTTCGTGTGAAGTTTGGTTGAAATTGGTCCAGTAGTTTTGGAGAAGAAGAATTTTTAAAGATTTTTCGAAAATTTAAACTTAAATTAACTAAAATTCAAGTTCTGCACGGATTTTATTTTTTTGAAGGAATTTGGTAGAGATTCATGCAAGGATGGTTCGGGTGAAGTTTGGTTGAAATTGGTCCAGTAGTTTTGGAGAAGAAGATGTTTGAAAATTGTTTACGCACGGACGGACGGACGGACGCACGACGGACACAGGGCCATGACATAAGCCCCGCTGGCCTTTGGCCAGTGGAGCTAAAAATCAATGGACCATAACCAAAGTATGATATGCACATCTCCACTTGGTAATGAGTTCACATGTGTAGTTTGAATAAAATTGGTCCAGTAGTTTATGTGTAATAGAGTGGACAAAAAATCAAAAATTGATCAACACACGTTTATGTAGCGTAAAATGGCAATTTTCAACAAAGGGTCATAACTCAGTCAAAAATCAATGAACCATAACCAAAATTTGATATGCACATATTAAAGAGCTACTGAGCATAACTGTAAAGTTTTTTTGAAATCCATCCATTAGTTACTCAGAAATTGAGCGGACAAGAAAATTCACTCAAGGGCCATAACTCTGTGAAACAAGAGCCGTCACAGACGGATTATGCTCCCCGAATAAGTGTCACAAAATAAAAACTATCATACATTAAGCCCCCTTTTCCCATGACAGCTTTTTTGTACACACATTATTTATAGAATATGGTCTAGAACATCCTATTTATTACATGAGCACAAAATTTCATTAAATTCTGCCCATTAGATGAAGAGAAATAAGAGAAAAACTAATTTTTACACTAAGGCCCCTTTTTCCATGACGCAGCCTTAAATTTACAAACGGAGAAAAAGGTCTCTAGGTATTGACCAAGGGAGTTCACATGTGAAGTTTCATTAAATTTGGTCCAAGGGTTGCTGAGATATGGCTGTGGACGGACGGACGGACGGACACACGGACGGACACACGGACGGACAGCGTGGCGACTATATGCTCCCCCGAAATTTTTCGGGGAGCATAAAAATCAATGGACCATAATCAAAATATGATATGCACATCTCCACTTGGTAATGAGTTCACATGTGTAGTTTGAATTAAATTGGACTAGTAGTTTAGGAGGAATAGAACGGACAAAAATGCTACAGACCGACAGACAGACAGACAGACCAACGGACCAACGGACAAGCTGACTCCTATATACCCCCCAAATTGAATTTGGGGGGTATAATTACGCCAAGGGTGAACACAGGAACGAAGTCAGATATCACCCTTGGCTTACGAAGATGATGCTTTATTGGCAATATTCTGTGCAGTATGCATTTTTAATTTGGGCTGGTCTTTGATTTCGAAATAATGAAAGAAGTTAGATTAATTTTCCACAAAGAATTTTAATTCTGTGAAATACTGATAAACGTTTTAAACAAAAATAGCACAAAAACTGGCAAAGCATCATATCACATTTTAACAAAAATATTTTTTAATGAAATATTGAGAAAAGAAAAGAAAACGAGATGGAAAGAAAAGAATGGAGGAAAATCAAACATTTGACCAACACATTGTATGATTTTACAATATTAACCTTTCAACCATTTCCAAAACAACAAAATAATTGCCCTTTCCCAAACAAGACCTGGTTTTGACGCCCCTAATAGAACAAACTCCACACAGCGACAATGCCTTACATCTCCCTAATCCAAATTCAGGGGAGATAACTGCGAAGGAGATTGCTAATAGAATTGTATTTGGAAAACATTGAAGCAAAAGAAGAAACTGCTGATAACCAGCAGTTTCTTCTTTTGTCTAAATATTTTCTATGCCATATTTTACACAAATTCTATCTTACATAACATCTACATGTATTTTGTCATTTATGGCAGTTTTTGAAGTGGATCACCCTAAAATTTTGTCGTTTGGGAAAGGGTTAAGGTGGGAAAAGTACATGTAATAGAATGGAAAGCAATGGAGGAAAAGAGAAAATGATGGATATCAGCATTTTCTTCATTCCTCTCATTGCGTTTCTAAATTTTCTTCATTAGTACAGGCCTTGTTTGAGAAAGCATTAGAAAAGACAAAAGGCAACGTAAATGTGTTTAGCAATGTAACAGATTATTTTCGATTAAAAATAAGAAAAAACTAGAACTGTCGCAAAGCGGACAAATACCCCCCACTAGCGCGTTGTCACTGAAAAAGTGCTTAAGTTCAAAGTGGCATAACTCTGAAACTACTGCCTGGATCAAGATGAAAATTGCCGGTGCACAACTTCATATGATAGGAAACAACATGCTAAAATTTCAGCAAAATCGGTCAAAAACTGTGGGAGGAGAAGAGGACACAAAATTATGTCCACGGACGGACGGACAGACGGACAACCTGAATCCAGTATACCCCCCCATAACTTTGTTGTGGGGGGTATAAAGAAATTCTACAGTACAGTAGAAGAGCCAGTCACAACCACAGCTTTATGAACAAAGCTGCACTTCAAAATGATTTTCTGTATCACAGTTTAGATTCAACCCTTTCCCAAACAACAAAATTTTAGGGTGTTCAATTTGAAAGCTGATAGAAATGACAAGATAAGTGTTGATAACGATAGATTTTCATAAAATATTGCACAGAAAATATTGAGGCAAAAAGAGAAACTTCTGCTTAGCAGCAGTTTCTTCTTTCTCGCAATATTTTCCCTTTGCCATAAAGGACGTCAAAACCAGGTCTTGTTTGGGAAAGGGATAATCATACATTGATTCTACTTAACCATTTCCAAACGACAAAATTGTAGATTGGCTTAACTTGAAAGCTGTTTAACCCTTTCCCACCCATTGACGCTTTTGGACTCCCAACAAAACAAGTGCATGTTGTATTGTGATGCAATACAGGAGTCCCCCATCGGATAACAAAAAATCCTTTCTTATAATATATCTCCTACTTACTAGATCTATAACTGTATACAAAATTTGAAGTTGCTAGCACATTAGGTTTTGGACAAAATGTCCCAAACAAAAATATAAGGGTAAAAACAACCAAGGGCAATAACTACAAAAGTGGGCGGAGAAGAATGATTCTTGTACATGACACTTGTCCTCAATGAGATCTATAAGTGTACCAAGTTCGAAGTTGCTAGCACTGATGGCTAAGGAGATATGGTCCGGACAAAAATGTAAGGATAAAAAACAACAACGGACAATAACTAAAAAAGTGGATGTGGCAGAGTAACAGTTCTTGTGCATTACACTTCTTCTCAATGAGATCTACCAGTGTGCAAAGTTTAAAGTTGCTAGGGCTTATGGTTTAGGAGATAAGTTTGGGGCAAAAATGTAAGGATAGAAACAACAAAGGGCAATAACTCAAAAATTGGACATGGCAGAGTGACAGTTCTTGTACATGACACTTGTCCTCAATGATATCTATAAGTGTAGCAAGTTTGAAGTTGCTAGCACTTATGGTTTAGAAGATATGTTCTGGACAAAAATGTAACGGTAAAAACAACAAAGGGCAATAACTCAAAAAGTGGGTGTGGCAGGGTAACAGTTCATGTACATGACACTTGTCCTCAATGAGATCTATAAGTGTACAAAGTTTGAAGTTGCTAGCACTTATAGTTTAGGAGATATGATCCGGACAAGAATGTAAGACTAAAAACAATAAAGGGCAATAACTCAAAAAGTGGACATGGCAGAGTAACAGTTCTTGTACATGACACTTGTCCTTGATAAGATCTAAGAGTGTACAGAGTTTGAAGTTGCTAGCACACATAGTTTATGAGATATGTTCCGGACAAGAATGTAAGGGTAAAACCAACAAAGGGCAATAACTCAAAAAGTGGGCGTGGCAGAGTAACGGTTCTTGTACATGACACTTGTCCTTGATAAGATCTAAGAGTGTACAGAGTTTGAAGTTGCTAGCACACATAGTTTATGAGATATGTTCCGGACAAGAATGTAAGGGTAAAACCAACAAAGGGCAATAACTCAAAAAGTGGGCGTGGCAGAGTAACGGTTCTTGAACATGACACTTCTCCTCAATGAGATCTATAAGTGTACCAAGTTTGAAGTTGCTAGCACATATGGTTTAGAAGATATAGCCCGGACAAAAGTGTGACGGACAGACGGACGGAGAGACGGAATCAAGCAAACCTATAGTCCCCCAACCGGTGGGGGACTAATAACCGGTGGGGGACTAATAAAGGCTTTGGAAAACATTGTGGAAAATGAAGAAATTGCTTGTGACAAGCAATTTCTTCATTTCCCACAATGTTTTCTACCAAGAAAGACCAAAAAATGTTAAATTTTGTTCAATGGAACTTGTCGTCTGCAACACCTGTGAATTTATACTAGGCTAAAATTTTGTTGTTTGGTGATGGGTTAAGAATGAATTTTTTAATTAATGAGCAAAATAGCACAGGAAACATTGATGTATAAGCAGATCCCGGCTCAGTGGTTCTGAAATCCATTGTCCCAGTTATCCTAAATTTGTCAACATTTTGCTCTGTAATGTTCATACTGACATTTGTCAAACAAACACGGACAAGTAGCCAATGTTTTCAGAGCCCCTGCAGCCCATTTTGTCTGGATTGGTTTGCAATGTGGACTTTAAGAGATTCAATCTGTGATAAGTTTATGAAACTACATATCTAATCAACAAGTGATATAAAACGTCTTTACCCTCATGATGGCATTTTTTTCTTTTTTGCCAACAGGAGCTAATGTAACAGACTTAGAGTCATATGGCTAAGTTCCGTGGACAAAAACTCTAACTCTGACTATTAGAAATATAACCATGAAATATGACACATGGATATCTCCTGCAAAGATCTTTTATTTGTAACCACGACCTTTGACCTTGATCCTGGAGTTTTCGAGCTTCTTTGCAAGCTACGTTGTCCACAAGACATTTGTAAGTACATTACCATAATATTTTGCACTCACCAACAACCTTTACCATGGTTATCAAAGGAAAAGGTCATGCAAGGCGTATATCATCAATGGGAAACTCAAGTTATGGACAGACAGACAAGGCAAAAACTATTACATCCCATCTATCAATTTTTATGGGGGGGGGGGGGGGGGGGGGGGGTGTTCATAGACAGAAAATAAATAAATTCAAGAACTACAAAAATGCACAATGACAAGAGTTGGTTACTATGGCAACATCACACCAAGGACGATTCTTCATCATCATCATCATCATCATTCCTGAAATGAGACGAGATATTTATTTTTAATTCTTTTAACCACTTACCAGACAGTAAAATTTTAGACTGGTCCAAATTCAAAGGTGTTGCAGACGACAATATCAAATTCGTGGAATTTTACAACTTTTGATGTTTTTGTGTAGAAAACATTGTGGTAAATGACGAAATTGCTATTTCTTAATTTATCACAATATTTGCCAAAATTTTTTTCTTGTAGGGTGTCTAAAGGTGTCGCTGTATTGGAATGGATAAAGTCTATTATCTTTATACTATTTTTCAAACACTTTTCAACACATTTCAACATTTTCCATTGTCTTTCTACTCTAACCTCAACACTTTCCAAAACAGCCAAATCTTAGACTAGTGCTATTTGAAAGATGCTACAGATGACAAAATGGATGTTTTTAAAAATGGATTTAGGATCAATATAGCACAGAAAATATTGAGGAAAAGGGAGAAAATGCTGGTTATCACCATTTTCTTCTTTTGACTTGGTAGTTTTCAAAGCTCTTTATATCAGATTACATCAAAACAACCGGTCTTGTTTCTGAAAGGGTGAAAGTAACTACACCCTGAATATGAGCTCTGTATCCATACCTAAAGTTAAGAGAGAGACTCAGAGAACGCTTACTATAAAATAGATTGAGTGGACTTTAACCCATTACCACACAGTGACTCTTTATGACTCCCCACAAAAAATTGGCTAGGGAAAACATTTTGGAAAAGGAAGAAATTGCTTGTGACAAGCAATTTCTTCATTTCCCACAATATTTTCTAAACAAAAATACCAAAGAATGAAAAAATAAATAAATAACAAATTTAGAAGGCCTTTAATCTATCTTATCCAATGCTCTGTGTTATGAGTAATAAACATACCTTGAACTATTCCCACTATTCTGAGCAGTAAATTCTACTTGTGGTTCATTATTTTCCTTGCTGGTAGTTTCTGGACCCTCAGTTGTCTCCCTTTCCTCTGTTTTGGAGACATTTTCACTATCACCAGAGGGCTCTGCTTTGTGTTTGTCCTTCACTCTGTTGTTGTCTTTATCTTTGTCTGATTTTTGTCTGTCTGTCCACTTGTTTAAAGGCTTACCTCCTGTGAAGATAATAGTTAACCCTTATCCTAATGGCAAAAAATACAAATCTATGAATTTTGTAACAATATAACACAGAAAATATTGAGACAAATGGAGAATATACTGTTTATGAGCAAATCAAATAGTGTCCTACAATCTACATCATGAAACATTGTCACAAATTAGTGGAGGGGAAAATTAATCAAAGTGTAACATGGACATATTTCCATGTATATTTGGGCAGGGATCTGGGAAAAGGCCCTGCAGCACTCAAAACAAACATGGAACCACAGCAGAGCTACAGATAAATGATGTGAAGGTTTTTTAAAATGCAATACTTCATTTATTATTCCTCAAACCCAATGTTAATGGTACTGATTGGAATTGTCTCACCCAGACAATCCCACAAAATAAGGGTTTAGATTTGAAGCAACAAACCTAGAATGTCTTTATCCCCCTCTAATCTGTTGCCCAGGCTACAGATTCTTAGTAATCAAGTGACAGACAAGGGTCTTAATCAGACTGCACTTCGGCACAAGGGCTTTTTTGATATTTTTTTGAAGAAGTTTCAACTCATGATATCCTACTGAGTAAAATCTTGATGATTTATTAAGAAAGATTTATTCAACCCTTTTCCAAACAAGACCTGGTTTTGACGTCCTTCATTGAAGAGGGCTGAAAAACATTGAGACAAAAGAAGATAATCAGCACTTTCTCCTTTTCCCTCTATGTTTTCTTAGCTATTTTGTACACAATTTCTTTCTTCTGCAACTTTCATTTTGTCCTCTGCAGCAGCTTTCAAACTGGAGCACCATATAATTTGTGGTTTGGGAAAGGGTTAAAAAAGAAATGTTCTAAACTAGTCTAAATTTAAACAATCAAAGCTCGTCTCTACAAACAACTATACCTTTATCAGCTTTATCACTATTTGAGGCTTTATCACCGGAAGCTTGAGTAAATGCAGGTAGTTGTAGGTAGTCCAGATTTACATCCAGGTTTTGAGTGGACGCCTCATCCAAGGTCAAGTCAAGGTCAGATAATGGACCAGATTCCAGGGACATGTCATGTCTCAGGGCTGCTGATGTCAGCTGGTCTGGAATAGAAGTCTGAATATAATAACAGATAACAGGGGGTAATGGCTTTTCAAAATAGAATATTTTGTTTAATGTTCATCAAACCCTATGTTGAGCGTACTCATTGAAATCGTCTCATTGAAATGATTCATATGAGTACCCACAAGGCAACAACATAGGTTTTGGAATTGAAGTAACAAAGTTAGAAACTTAGAATATCTTAGAATATCCCACATATCTGTAGCTCTGCATTCATGACCTCTATCTATTGATGTGTAAATGTTTGATAGAACAGTGATAAGCAAATTTTGATAGAATTAACCCATTACCACACAATGACTTTTTTTGACTCCCTACAAGATAATTGCTTTAGAAAACATTGTGGAAAATGAAGAAATTGCTGACAAGCAATTTCTACATTTCCCACAATGTTATCTACCCAGAAAGAACAATATACGTAATATTTCATTCACTTGAAATTGTCACCTGCATCATCTTTAAATTTGGACTAGTCTAAAATTTTGCTGTTTGGTAATGGGCTAAAGACTGTAAAACCAGCTAACTTGGCTCATTAACTCTGTCCCACAATACTACTCACCAAGTGCCGAGAGTACACCAACAGACTGTGATCGTCGTGGTGATCTATCAGAGTCATGACGATGATGATGTTTCTTGATGTCATCTTTAGACTTGGATAGGCCGGAGCCAGGACTAGGTGGACCAGACTTCCGACCTGAAAATTTTATGGTAAACATTGTCAGCCCGTAAAAGTTCAACCAAATTCTACCAGTCCTCACAAATGGCCAAAATGATCTAATTAAAACTTTGGAAAACATTGAAGAAAAAGAAAAAAAATGCTGATAACTAGTATTTTCTCAATTTGCCTAAATCTTTTTATGTCTGCTATATAAACAAATTCTATCTTTATCAACATTCTGTTGTATGCATCAGCTTTGAATTCAAATTTCTTGATATTTAGGAATGGGTTGAATTAAGATTAACAAAGTTTGAATTCAATTTCCTCTTTTCTATTTCTCTGACTTCTGTAGAAACTAACTTTGACCTTGAAGTGTAACCTGATTTTTGCACTCTTGTAAGAAGTCTTTTACATTTAAGGTTTACGAACTGAGAATGAAATGCAGAGCCAGAGATGAAATTTGAAAAGTGCTAGTAATTCCTAATCTGTGTTACATTTCCCTTCCAAATACAAATATAAGCATTTTGTATGGTATAGAATTTTGAATTAATGCATACTTATGGAAATATTTGACAAAAATGTTCAAAATTACCTCCCTTGCATATGAAAATAAAGTAAAACAATATTTGTAAATTATTATCTTCTTGTAGCATAATCTTGAAATCCGGCCTGGTGAATCAACTTGTGTGAAGTGTATTTACATGTGTGTGAAATTTGATGCATTTCGTATGGCTAGAAAGTGGTGTTTTCATTCTCAGTTCGTAAACCTTAATAACAATGCATTATCCAATTAACCCTTTCGCTGCCAAATATCCAATATTGAACTGTCCTCTGGATGCCAAATTAATTCGAAGAAATTTGCAAGAATCGTACCTTGTAGACAAAAACAGGCATAACTTTTGACCCATTTGATACATTTCATTCAAATTTTCAGCACATACAGAGAGATTAAGAATCTACTATATTACAAAATTTCAAAGTTATTTATAAGTTGACAATATCTATTCAAATTGATTTTATTCGCAAATTGTTGGAATCTTAGAACAACAGGAAAAAGTGGATGAACAAACCTCAGCTAGATGTTTCCGTTGAAAATAAAACGTTTTGATAGAACAGATTGTTGAAAGTTTCTACTGAACGTAATTTCAAACTATCCCGAAGCATTTTCCAGCATTTTCGGTGTCATTCATGGTGATATTTACGGCTTCTAGGCATGAATAGTAAGTGCAGGTTCTAATGGCAGTCATATTGTTGTCTTTTGTTTGGAAAATTCCTCATAAAAACACTTATAGTTTACCGATTTTAACACAAATTTCACTGTTTTATCTGTCAAACGCTAGTACTTTGATTACTAAAACGGTGCTATAAGAAAAAGAGGGTGTGAAAACCACTTAGCTGGAAATAATATTTATATATTTCACCCCCCTGAATTTGTCGAGAAAACTCGCCTATGGCAGCGACCCCTAGAGTCGGGTTAACTCGCCTATGGCAGCAAAAGGGTTAAAGACATTAACAGGAAATTAACAAAGCATTCTTTCTAGACAAGGTAAAAGACAAAATAAATCATATCAAAGTCTCATGTTTACTGCATGTGTGTATATGAGCATCGCTTACCATTTTTTTTATCACCAGACTTTTCTGCATTGACTCGGGCTCGCGCCTCAAACTCGCTGGAAACAGCAGCATTAGCAGCCGCCAGGGTTGTGAAGGTGGTAGCTGCCAGCTCATTGAACCTCGCCTGTATGTGTTCCAGTGTGTCCGCCTCCGAGAGTCGGTTAATCCTGGCCTGGACTATATCTTCTACTAGTGTGTGGCAAGTGCCTTGACCTGGAATTATAAGAGACAAAATTATAGGGCACCAGTAGTCTAATTTGAAAGCTTCTTCAGACAACAAAAAAGATGTTGATAAAGAAAGGATTTGTGTTCAAAATAGAACAGAAAATCTTTTTTTGCCTCGATGTTTTCCAAAGCCTTTTCAGTAAGAGATGTCAAAACCAGAGCCGCATTCTTTAGAGCGAGATTTCTTGAGAAATCTTAAAAAATCTCGCTCTTAAGAACGCACCTCAGGTCTTGTTGGGGAAAGGGTTAAGGCATTTGAGCTCAATGATATACTAATGCCCCATCAACAGCAATTTCATTATCTCACAGTGGAGGCTTTTCTAAAACCAAATTTCGAACTACTTTCAATATGTCAATGACTATGAATGTAAAGGAATTTTATCCTAATACAGATAAAGTGCCTCTGAAATGGCTAATGTTAAGTTTTCAGGCAGACAGTCCGACGGACAAAAGTAAAACAAGATGCCCCCGATCTTTTTGTAGACTGGGTATAAAAATCTGTAGTACCTGTATGTTTACTGTGAGACTCTTTACTCTGTTTTTTGGCCTGTTTGGACGTGGATGATGTGGTGGTACTGGTTGATGATGACGTAGGTAGACTCGTGACGGATGTGGAGGCTACTGATACACTAGGTGATGTAGATGTTGGTAGAGAGGCGGGTGGGGGACGTGGAATGTGTAACATGTCTAGTAATAAACCTGCAATACAAACAACATGATGTTGTAGGCAAACTCGAGACAGCAAGCCGGGCATATAATCATAAGGAATTCATATGCAAAGTTTCATCAAATTTGGCCTAATGGTTGTGGAGAAAACACTTGTGACAGACACATGGATTGATGGACAAAGATGCATCTTTAATCTTACCCGTAATACTACAACATCCTTTTCTGAGTCTCCAGCTGCTCATCCCACATAGATTTATAGGAATATCCACCCATTGTTGTTGAAAATGCCATTCACTGCAGCTGGAGATAGGTAAGGAGTCAGATTCCCATAATTGAGAGTCTGACATGCTTCAATCTGTGCAATGGCCACTGCCATATGGCACACCATAGTTAAATGGGAAGTCACATGCTTTGGATTAAAGGATCCCGCATTCACATCCAGCCAGGGACATGGGAATTTTTCTGAGCAGAAAAGTTACCACACGTTGCTCCTCTTTACCCTAGTGTATATATAGGTATACGGGAGAGTTAAAAGCCAATGCTGTAGCTGCCAAACAGCCAACTTGATACTCAATAATCATGGGGTAAAGTGAAGAGTCTGTAGAACATGACCATGAGATAGTAGATTTGAGACTTAAAAGGAACCTTTTTTTTTTACATTTTTACCTGAATTTAAGGCTGACGGTTGTCTATTTTGCCTTCTATTCCTGGACCAATGACTTTCAGAATCTTGTAGAAACTGCAGAAGCATTGTCTCATCATCGTTTCTGAAAAGTTCCAATCTAAGATGAAGCCATTTTTTATACAATGGTAATAGTAAAACTGTTGAAAGCAGATGGAATCATGAAGTCACAAGTCAAAAGCAGAATAAAGATATCAGATTTTTCGCTAAATAGTAACTACATGTGCATCGGTACTTATGCATGGGGGCAAAAAACATAACACTGTTATCATTCTTGTATTATCCACAGAATCATTTGTATGGGTAAATTATATAATTTTGGTTTATTGGGTTTTACACTGTTTTCAACTGCTATGGCAGTGGCTGGAGCACCTAACAATGGATTATTGCTGTTTCTCATACTACTGTAACCAGTACTATTACACCCTAACACCCTAACCAAGCCTTCAGCTGCTTGCTCACATAAATTAACAATATCAAACCATTGGTGGGTGACACTTTTGTCAAAAAAGAAAATTTTGCCACAGCCCGGAATCGAACCACGGACCTCTCGAGTGAAAGGCAGATGCCCTATCAACTCAAATTATATAACTAATAAGTATAGGCAAACCTTGAAACACATAGTTTAAGCATATAATTGTGAGTAAAAACATAATGAGAAAAGAGAAAATTGCTCATTTTGAGCAATTTCTTCTTCTCCTGTGATGTTTTTATACACAATTATTACATTCAAAATTATAACAATGCACTATTTTTCAGTTTTTGACATGAAGTACCACCAAATCCCTCATTTTGGTGAACATTTTAGAGAAATTAAGGTGCGAAGTTATATTTGTAGGGCCATTTCACTGATTCACTTGAAGGTGTTGAGGGGCCACTACAGCTTATTGAGATGGAGAGAACGCTGCATTAAAATCTCTTCATCCATAAGCTAACAGTCAATCCCTTAATAATCCCAGATATCTGTCTTACCTTTTCTGTTCTAGTATATTCATGGCACTGATGACAGCTGGGTCGGTCCCGGAAGCCGTGTCTCGATCTAGATTGTTCCCCTCCAAACTCACAATGTTTTCTACATCGTTATCTAAACACCTGGAACAAGTTGATTACACGCTTGATGAAATATAAGGAATTTGTTAAGCCTCTCCAAACACCAAAACACAATTTGAAAGCTGTGGCAGACGACAAATGAATGTTGATGAAGATAAGATTTATGTATGATACAGCTCAGAAAATATTGAGACAAAAGGAGAAACTGCTGGTTATCAGCAGTTTCTTCTTTTGTTTCAATGTTTTTCCAAGCCTTTTCTATTAGGGACGTCAAAACGAGGTCTTGTTTGAGAGAGGGTTAAGGCAAGTCTGAACGTGTATCATAGTAAACCAATATTCATTTGTGTTGCTTGCAGAAACTGATTCAGGATAAGCACTGTTTAAACATTTTTTTACAACCATTCATTAGGAAGTGAGAACTCCAGCAACACTGGTGGAAAAGGATAAAATATTCATAAATAATAACTTACATGTTTTCTTCATCGACATCATTCTCCTCTGTGAGTGAATACTGCTCCAAATCTTCATCATTCTGACATGTGCTGAGTGATTCTGTACTCAGTGATTCACCTTGACTTAACTGTAGATACATACAATATAGATAAATACATACAACAAACAGATCATTACATACAACAAATACAACATAGATCAATTATGGGATTTGAAAAAAGCTTTGAAATTTATATCTTTCAAAAACAGCAAAAACGAAGACAGCTTCAAACGATAAAATTGATTTTGGAAAGCACTCACTCCAACTTTAATTTAGTATAGTCATGTATACCATTAAACCAAAATTGCCAAATAACGTAAAGATTCATACTTCACATAATGAGAGACAATGAAAGAGCAAAACATGTGAAATTTCATCACTTAACCCATTACCACACAGTGACTCCTTTTGACTCACCACAAAATAACGGTTTTAGAAAACATTATGGGAAACGAAGAAATTGCTTGTCACAAGCGATTTCTTCATTTCCCATATTTTCTACACAAAAGACTAAAAAATTCAAAATTTCATTCAGTTTAAATTGAGTTTTGACAAGTATAAATGTTGCCGTTTTGTAATGCGCTAACATACCTCAGACATATCTGAGTCGTTGTCTGACTCATCCTCTGATCTCTCTATCTCGATCTCCGACCCACCACCACTCACCGGCTGATCAGCTTGTGACGTGTACCGCGAAAACATACCTTCAATATGCTGCGGGTCAACTAGAGGTATTGGGGACTCTGTGGAAAGAACAAGATGTGTTTGTGAAACACAAATGCCCCCGAAATGGCCATTTCTGTAAAATGTTAAGTTTTCGTAGAGTAAAGGGTTGATAAGGGTTAACGGATGACCTTGAGAAAGGTAAAACTGCATGGAACAGATAGATATCATTGAAAGGAAGTTGCATACCACATTTGAGCTTTGTATGTCAAATACTTTTGGAGAAAAGGCCAATGTTTAGTTTTCGGAGTAAAATGTTAAGTTTTCGTAGAGTAAAGGGTTGATAAGGGTTAAGTGATGACCTTGAGGAAGGTCAAATTGCATAGAACAGATAGATATCATTGAAAGAAACTTACATACCACATTTGAGCTTTGTATGTGGAATACTTTTGGAGAAAAGGCCAATGTTAAGTTTTCATGTTAAGTTTTCGGACAGACAGACGGACGGACGGACAGACAGACGGACATGAGTAAAACAATATGCCCCCGATCTCTCGATACGGGGGCATAAAAACAAGTTGTGTTTGTGAAACACTAATGCCATTAAAATCCTAATGTTAAGTTTTTGGAATGACTGACAGACGGACAGAAAGGAGAAAAACAACATGCCCCCGATCTTTCAATATGGGGGCTTTTAAATCTTTGAATTTGTCTCTCCATCCTAACAACAAATTTTTGTTCATATCTTATTTTTTCATCTGCAACTCCTAAAAAGTACAAACTTCTGCTATAATGAAAGGGTTAAAGTTGCTTCCATATGTCTTGCCCAGGACATACAAAAAGGACCAGGACAAAACAGTCTCACCTCTTGATGTTCCCTTTTTCCCGGAATGTTTGCTTCTGAGTAACTCTAGTCTTACCCTCTGAAATAAAATTCATAAATGAACTTGATATACAGGTTGACCAAGAAGATGAGATCTAATTAAAGTGGATCTTACACCTTAAACTTTGTGATTTTTTAAATTATTTTTGTCTTTGTTGAATGCAGTTACCAAAAACAAGAATAAATCTCAAACAATGTGGCTTGTTGTCACCAAAACAAACTACCGTATTTCATCTTATAGACGCGCCCTCCCTAATAGACGCGCCCCCCACTATATTAACAATCTCGGAAGCCATGGGACACCCCTCCCATCTTCACCCAACCTTACCTTGACCGGATCGGTCGAATTATCGGCACTTGAAAGGCTTGAATTTGACTCGCCGTCAGAGTTTCGAGATGGATTTATTCAACAACAACAATACAATCCCATAATGCAATGCAGGGTAGAGAAGATAAGTGTTGATCTGAAAGTGCTTTGAGTGTCTTAAAATACATATCGTAACAATCGTCATGCCATGCTCCACATTATCCAAGACCGTAAATTATCGATCAAGATATGTCACTTTATCAGTAGATGACGTTGTATCTTATAAATACACATCGGGTACATGCATAAATCGGCGGAGACGAAGCGACGTAACTGTCATCCAGTCTACAGTTATCTGCCAGTCTAGTCCTTTGTCTCGAAAAGGCGCGTGTGTTCTACTTTCGTTTTTGGAATGTTTTGATTTCTTCTTCTTCTTCACTTTACAAAATAATAAAACATACTTCCCGTGGCCCCGTGGTGTCTTTTCAGGTCTTGGATAATGTGGAGCATGGCATGACGATTATTACGTTATGTATTTTAAGACACTCAAAGCACTTTCAGATCAACACTAATCTTCTCTACCCTGCATTGCATTATGATAAAGTGACATATCTTGATCGATAATTTACGGTAGGTTGATTTTCTACATTCAGCGAAGCGAAGCGCCCCCACAGCGTTTTGCATTGCGCCGGGGCGTGTCTTTTAGGTGAAATACGGTAATCTCCAAGTTCAAGATTACAAGCTCAAATGTCATTGTTCCAAATGAAAGGTCTTAGTAAGGTGTATCCAAGATTTTATCTCTAGTGATGCATCAGATAGTACACAGGTCCAAACTTTTTAGAAAAGTAGCATTTCCTCCTTTTGCCTACATATTTCCTTACCATAAACAAATTCTATCTATATAACTATCTATTTTCTTGTCTGCAAAAGTTTTCAAATTAAACCACTCTATGACTTTGACGTTTGGGAGAGGGCTAAATATTATTGAGAGCATCACTAAACACAGATCCTCTTACCTCCTTCAGTTCATTATTCTGAGCTACAATCTGTCTGTTGTTACCCTCTAATTGATGGATGTACCTGGAAAATTATACAGAAATTTGATCAACACTTTCCAAAGTGACCAAATTTCAGAGTAGTCACAATTGAAATCTGCAACAGAGGACAAAATTAATGCTGCCAAATAACGGAGTTGTGTACAAAATAGCTCAGAAATGATTATCAGCACTTTCTTCTTTTGCCTCAATGTTTTTATATAGCCTGTTCTATTAAGGACTTCAAAACCTGGTCTTGTTTGGAAAATATTTAAAAAAAAAAGTTTAGCCTTTTCCCAAACATTGGCACATTCTGACACTTCACAAAAAAGTACCAACAACATAGGGTTTGATGAATATTTACAGATATTTCATTTTGAAAAGCCATCACTCCCTCTTATCTGTAACTCTAAAGTCTTATAGGTAAACTCACCATTGTTGGTCCCTACACTTCTGATAGAAGGTCGGAGGTCGCACTTGGAATCTCAAGGTCAGACAGTCTGTGTCTGCATTCAGGTACCCCTCCGTGGCCAGCAAGTCTATACGGAAGAATCTATTGTATCCCCAGCATTCGCCCACCTCGAAGTCTGACGCAAACTCACGGACGATGTTCTTACTGGAGTCTCTAGAAGCTTGGTGGACCATCTCTACACGATACTCGTATCTGTACACGGAACAACATCAGAATGTAATCAAAAACTGAAATTTGCTCTCTTTACCCATTCCAAAACAATGACACCTTTTGACACCCTACAAAATAGTCTTTGGAAAACATTGTGGGAAATGAAGAAATTGTCATCTGCAACACCTTTGAATTTGTAAAAGTCTAAAATTTTGCCATCTGGTTATGGGTTAAAGTTCATCAACACTTGACAAGAACTTACCACTTGTAATTTAACATCTTTGTAATTTTATTAACATCAAATAATTCTATGGAAAGTAATTCTTCAAATACAGTTCCAATTTAAATTCATTTTGCAAACCAATGATCAATTCATTAACTCTACAACTGTGCAAAAAATCTCCAACAGTGAAAAAACTTTTTCAAAATGCCTATAGATATAAGTTACTCTGATACTTTTTTTTGTTTTGCAATCTTTACTTTTAGTGATATGATCATGCTTTACTTACTTGGAAGTTTCAGGCAATCCAGCTGAGAGTTCTAGGAACACTGACAGATAGTTTCCTCTTACAACACCATTCCCGTCCTGCAGAAATATTGTTAAAGAATCAAAGATATATATTTTGTACAGTTTGTATTATACTGTAAACAGGGGTTTAAAACACATGTAGCTATTTGGCCATCTGGGACTCCAGGGAAATTTCTCTATGTTTTCTTTATCAAAACTATGGCATATTTACAAAAGGAGCAAGGGGATGGCATCCAAGTAGATGGATAAAATCTTTAGCTCCTGCCTCTTAGAGAAACCGTCATACAAGATGAGAGGACATTGAATTTAATAATGTATATAAAAGTTGTCAAAACCAACATTTTACTCAGTCTCCTTCAATTTTAACACCTTATCTCTTGTCACACTCATGCATGATTCAGTTTGAATATATATTCATTGTGTGTTGTTATTATGTTGTCTGCAAAAGAAGAATGGATTATTCCCAGATTAGCATAACAACAGTTATAGTAGTGTTCTTTTTTTTTACTCATTCCCACGTAATGGCACCTTTTGATGCCCCACAGTACACAGGCTGATCTGGATCTACGTTGGTATCAAATGCCATAAGGACCCAATTTGCAGATTCCTATCTTCTTTTCTGCTATACCTTATCATATCAGAGTAACATATAAAAGGGAATTAAGATATTTACATTATTTATTTGAAAACCAAACCCTTTGTTGTGGGTGGATTCTCATTTGAATCATTTCAACGAGTCAATTCCAATGAGTACCCAATACATATGGTTTGATCACTTTGATGAACAATTAATTAAATACTGCTTTTTGAGAAGCCTTCAAGGTCATCCTCTCTTACCTGTAGCTCTGTTACATACTTACAGGGTAGACCTTTAACCTCCAGCTGAGTCCATTAACCTGTAATGGTTGACTGTACACCGGGTCTGCCCTCTGTTGTAGGCTTGTAAAGTTGTTCATCACGAATGTGCTGCTGTCGTACGGCGGGACAATCTCACTCGTAAAGTCTGTAGGTACTGGAGCAGTGGCAAACGAGGCCATCGGACGTCTGTGCATCTGGAAATGGAATAGAATATCAGAAAATAAGTATTCAAAACTTGATGAAAATATGCTTGTCAGTCTATCATTTGTTTGGTCACTCCTTTTGTTAGTAATTACTGGTTTGGTTCAAACTTCACATGTAGACTCCATATCAAGCAAAGATATCGATATCTGACTTTGGTTCAATGATTTGTTGCAGACCTATGGACCACGCTGGTGATTTGGTTTTAGTTTTGGAGTGTACAATGAAATGTTTACATTACCTGTCTAAATATAGCGAGTAACTCTTCACTCCTGATGATCAGATCTGATTTACTACTGTTGGCTATCTGATTCTCCACTTTCTGTATGAGAGAATCCAGTAACTCGGTCTCTTGTGTCAACGCACCTCTCTGACCTGAATACAAATGTAAAAAGGAGTTTTCAATCTTCTCCCAAACCACAATTTCAAGGCAAAGCAATACTGATACAGATTACAAAATTATTGCTACAAATTATGAAAATGTGTATGCATAAGCATGACAAGAGCCGTCAGAGACGGACAATGCTCCCCGAATAAGGCTTTGTCACAATAAATGTATGCCATACAGAGCTAAGATTAAGCTAACAAACGATAAGCCCCCTTTTTCCATGACATACTTTTTATACGCAAATTTGAAGTAGTTTATTGTCAAGGGCATCTGATTTGCTACTCAAATATGAAATCTCATCAAATTCTGACCATTAGACTATGAGAAATTAGAGAAAAAGTGTACTTGACCTTAAGTCCCCTTTTCCCATGACGAGGCCTCAAATCCAAAAACTGGGAAAAGTACATCGGCATTATGTCATAGGGAGTTCACATGGTAAGTTTCATTTGATTTGGCCCAAGGGTTATAGAGAAATCGCTTCGGACGGACGGACGGACGGACGGACAGACGAAGCGGCGACTATATGCTCTCCCTTCGGGGAGCATAAAAAATAACGAAGAAAACTGCTCTCCAAAACTTTCTTCAATAGATAACAAAGATTTCATTTTATAGGCAGGGACAGGGGATTTTATTCAGTCCCCCTGCTATCTTTGTAAATATTGCATGGGGTTAATAAGGATATCACATAAATCCCCCACCTAATTTGCCTTCAGTACTGTGTGGCCTATAAGTTATTGAGACAAGCCAAATAGTTAGCTGTGACCCCCTAAGTAACTAGAATATCACTGAAAGTGATCATACCCCCCAAAAGCGCTGTGTTTGTGCATTTTGAGATGTACATTTCCTATGAACTGTGAAATGATCAAGTGAGAAAAAGAGCAAACGAAAAAACAGACTGACCAACACATGGTAATGTTGTAAACATTGCTTATTTTCAAAATAGGACCATAATTCAGTCAAAAATCAATGAACCATAACCAAAATTTAATATGCACATATATGAGAGCCAGTAAGCATACTCGTAAAGTTTTTATGATATCCATCCATTAGTTACCGAGAAATAGAGCGGACAAGAAAATTCACTCAAGGGTCGTAACTCCGTCAAAAATCAATGGACCGTAATGAAAATTTAGTATGCACATCTCAACTTAGTAATAAGTTCTCATGTGATGTTTGAACAAAATTGGTCCAGTAATTTATGACAAAATAGAGAGGACAAAAAATTGAAAAACCGATCAACACACCTTGATTTTGCGTTAAATGGCAATTTTCAGCAAAGGGCCATAACTCATTCAAAAATCAATGAAACATCACCAGAATTTAATATGCACATATTTAAGAGCTACTAAGCAAATCTGTAAAGTTTTTTTTGGAATCCGTTCATTAATTTTCAAGAAATTGAGCGGACAAATAAATTCACTCAAAGGCCATAACTCAGTCAAAAATCAATGGACCATGACCAAAATATGATATGCACATTTCCACTTGGTAATGAGTTCACATGTGAAGTTTGAACAAAATTGGTCCTGTAGTTTATGAGAAATAAAGCCGACAAAAAATTGAAAAACAGATTAACACACCTTGATTTTGCGTAAAATGGCAATTTTCAGCAAAGGGCCATAACTCATTCAACAAGAGGCCCAGGAGGGCCTGAATCGCTCCACTGGTTAAAGTGGAAGAATTATCCCATGATTTCTTGTAAGCCGTACACAGCGGCAGCCAAATCTTGATATTTGTGAATAAATCTTGAAGAGAGACTCAAAGAACATTCTTGCAAAGTCTGGTTCAAATTGGCCTTATGGTTGATTTTTAAAGAATTTTCTTATGATTTCTCTTAGTGTTTCTTATGATTTCTCTAAGTCTGATAAGCCCCATTCTCCCTGCCACGGCCACATTTTTTTGACAAATATAAAAATGTGTGAACAAATTTTAAATAGCACTCTAAAGGCACATTCCTGCAAAGTTTGGTTCAATTGGGCACACTGGTTGATTTTTTAAGAATTTTCTTATGATTTCTTTAAGTCTGATAAGCCCCTTCCTCCCTGCCACGGCCACATTTTTTGACAAATGTAAAAAATTGTGAATGAATTTTGAAAAGAGAGACTCAAAGAACATTTCTGCAAAGTCTGATTCAAATTGGCCCTATGGTTGATTTTTAAAGAATTTTCTTATGATTTCTTTAAGTCTGATAAGCCCCTTTCTCCCCGCCACGGCCACATTTTTTGACAAATGTAAAAATTTGTGAACAAATTTGGAAGAGAATGACTCAAGGCACATTCCTGCCAGGTTTGGCTCAAATTGGCCCAATGGTTGATTTTTAAAGAATTTTCTTATGATTTCTTTAAGTCTGATAAGCCCCTTTCTCCCTGCCACGGCCACATTTTTTGACAATTGTAAAAATTTGTGAACAAATTTTGAAAAGAATGACTCAAGGCACATTCCTGCCAGGTTTGGTTCAAATTGGCCCAATGGTTGATTTTTAAAGAATTTTCTTATGATTTCTCTAAGTCTGATAAGCCCCGCCCTGCCACGCCCACATTTTTTGACGAATCGAAAATTCGCTAACAAGTTCAATGAAACATCACCAGAATTTGATATGCACATATTTGAGAGCCAGTAAGCATAACTGTAAATTCTTTTTGAAATCTGTCCATTAGCTTCCGAGAAATTGAGCGGACAAGAAAATTCACTCAAGGGCCGTAACTCCGTCAAAAATCAATGGACCGTAACAAAAATTTAGTATGCACATCTCAACTTAGTAATAAGTTCTCATGTGATGTTTGAACAAAATTGGTCCATTAGTTTATGGGAAATAGAGTGGACAAAAAATTGAAAAACCGATCAACACACCTTGATTTTGCGTTCAGCAAAGGGCCATAACTCATTCAAAAATCAACGAAACATCACCAGAATTTAATATGCACATATTTGAGAGCTACTAAGCAAATCTGTAAAGTTTTTTTTGGAATCCGTTCATTGATTTTTAAGAAATTGAGCGGACAAGAAAATTCACTCAAGGGCCATAACTCAGTCAAAAATCAATAGACCATGACCAAAATTTGATATGCACATTTCCACTTGATAATGAGTTCACATGTGAAGTTTGAACAAAATTGGTCCTGTAGTTTATGAGAAATAGAGCGGACAAAAAATTGAAAAACGGATTAACACACGTTGATTTTGCGTAAAATGGCAATTTTCAGCAAAGGGCCATAACTCATTCAAAAATCAATGAAACATCACCAGAATTTGATATGCACATATTTGAGAGCCAGTAAGCATAACTGTAAATTCTTTTTGAAATCTGTCCATTAGCTTCCGAGAAATTGAGCGGACAAGAAAATTCACTCAAGGGCCGTAACTCCGTCAAAAATCAATGGACCGTAACAAAAATTTAGTATGCACATCTCAACTTAGTAATAAGTTCTCATGTGATGTTTGAACAAAATTGGTCGATTAGTTTATGGGAAATAGAGTGGACAAAAAATTGAAAAACCGATCAACACACCTTGATTTTGCGTTCAGCAAAGGGCCATAACTCATTCAAAAATCAACGAAACATCACCAGAATTTAATATGCACATATTTGAGAGCTACTAAGCAAATCTGTAAAGTTTTTTTTGAAATCCGTTCATCGATTTTTAAGAAATTGAGCGGACAAGAAAATTCACTCAAGGGCCATAACTCAGTCAAAAATCAATAGACCATGACCAAAATTTGATATGCACATTTCCACTTGATAATGAGTTCACATGTGAAGTTTGAACAAAATTGGTCCTGTAGTTTATGAGAAATAGAGCGGACAAAAAATTGAAAAACGGATTAACACACGTTGATTTCGCGTAAAATGGCAATTTTCAGCAAAGGGCCATAACTCATTCAAAAATCAATGAAACATCACCAGAATTTGATATGCACATATTTGAGAGCCAGTAAGCATAACTGTAAATTCTTTTTGAAATCTGTCCATTAGTTTCCGAGAAATTGAGCGGACAAGAAAATTCACTAAAGGGCCGTAACTCTGTCAAAAATCAATGGACCGTGACAAAAATTTGATATGCACATCTCCACTTGGTAATGAGTTCACATGTGAAGTTTGAATTAAATTGGACCAGCAGTTTAGGAGAAATAGAGCGGACAAAAAACCAACAGACGGACCAACAGACCAACAGACCAACAGACAGACAGACAGACAGACAGACAAACGGACAAGCTGACTCCTATATACCCCCCAAATTGAATTTGGGGGGTATAATAATGGACAGGTCACAGGATGTATTCCCAGCCTCGGAGCGTGGACAATTATAAATAAAACTTATGGCTGAAATATTGTTGAGAGGTGTTAAATTAAACAAGAGGACCATGATGGTCCTATATTGCTCACCTGAACATAGGTGACATGAGCAAAAATGGTAATTTTGTCAATTTAAAAGGCATATAACTAAGGACTTTCTAGCTGTTACGATCAGAAGCTACAGCATAGGGATAATTTTTAGTCTTTAGACATTACACTACGCAAAATTTTCAAACATCCAGGTCTTATAATTTGAGAAAAGATTGTTAAACACTGCCTTCTTTATCATTTTTGTATGGAACCCTGTCAACCCACAACATAGGGGAACTATTCATTGAACAGTTACAATTTGATTTTGGTTAAATCTTTTCCTAACAGCATAACTTCAGACCAGTAGAATTAAAAACTGCTGTGACTAACAAAACAGAATACTGAGTAAGACTGCATTCATGTACAAAAGTGGACAGAAAATGATGAGGCAAAAGATGCAAATAAAGGCTATCAGCATTTTCTTCTTTTGCAATAACATTTTCCCAACATTTTCAATAAGTTAGCCAAAACCTGCTTAATCCCTTCCCAAACTGAAAAGGAATAGACTGTTCCAATTTAAAAAAAGAACATACAAGAGGCCCAGGAGGGCCTGAATCGCTCCACTGGCTCAAGTGGAAGAATTATCCCATGATTTCTTGTAAGCCTTACACAGCCAATCTTGAAATTTGTGAATAAATTTTGAAGAGAGACTCAAAGAACATTCTTGCAAAGTCTGGTTCAAATTGGCCTAATAGTTGATTTTTAAAGAATTTTCTTATGATTTCTCTACGTCTGATAAACCCCTTTCTCCCTGCCACGGCCACAGTTTTTTACAAATGTAAAAATTTGTGAACAAATCTTAAAAAGAATGACTAAAAGTTTGGTTCAATTGGTTCAAATTGAATTTGGGGGGTATAATTATTGTAGAGTTCATATGGGCAACAATTGTACCAGTAATGCATGATTAACCCATCACTGAAAACCATAAAGAACAGGTAAGTTTATACCGTACACAGACAACAGGGAGTAAAGGCATTCTTATTCCTATATTTCAAATTCAAACCCTATGCTGTGGGTACTCATTTGATATTTACCCACAACAATGGGTTTGATGCACATTAAATGAAATTTTGTACTTTGAAAAGTCATTACTCCTTCTTTTCTCTAGCTCGGTCAGAGAGTACAAAATCTTCATAAATTTTCAAGACATACCCATGAGTGTAAGAAGTTTGTTTTTGAGCTGTGATTCTAGTCTAGCGATCATGAGTTCTACAGCGTTTCTGATCTCTCTCACTCTCTCATCTTTGGCCGTCTTTACAGACTCTATATTACGCTCCTGTAAATTATTAAATGTATTTCCAATAACACCAATTTTGACGTACTAAATAGAAGATGATTGGGAAAACAATAAGAACTAGAAATCTATCACTGAAGGTGATAAAAAATACCCCCGCCACCACCTTTGTTCGGACAAGCGTTTTTGTTGATTCAGGAGCCATACTCAGAAATTGTCAATCCTTTTTTATTGAAATTTGGTCCAATCAGGGGCCATAACTCAGAAAGTATCGGTCTGATTTCCATGAATTTTGCATCTTGCATATATACAGGTCCTAATGCATACCTGTGCCAAGTATGAAGCAAATCGTTCAGTAACTGTAGGAGGAATTGTCCGGACAAGCATTTTTGTCAAATCAGGGGCCATAACTCAGAAAGTGTCCGTCTGATTTTCGTGAAATGTGTGTCTTGCACATCTACAGAAGTTAATGCACACCTGTGCCAAGTATGAAGCAAATCGGACAGTAACTAAAGGAGGAGTTGTCCGGACAAGCATTTATTGGTCAAATCAGGGGCCATAACTCAGAAAGTGTCGGTCTGATTTTTGTGAAATGTGCATCTTGCACATCTACAGGTCCTAATGCACACCTATGCCAAGTATGAAGAAAATCGGACAGTAAGTGTAGGAGGAGTTATCCAGATAAGCATTTTTGGGTCAAATCAGGGGCCATAACTCAAAAAGTAATGGTCCGATTTTCATGAAATGTGTGTCTTACAAATCTACAGGTCTTAATGCTCACCTGTGCCAAGTATGAAGCAAATCGGACAGTAACTGTAGGAGGAGTTGGCCGGACAAGCATTTTGGGTCAAATCAGGGGCCATAACTCAAAAAGTATTGGTCCGATTTCCGTGAAATTTGAGTCTTGCACATCTACAGGTCACAATGAACACTTGTGCCAAGTATGAACTAAATCGGTCCAAAAGTGTAGGAGGAGTTATCCGGACAAGCATTTTTTGGTCAAATCAGGGGCCATAACTCAAAAAGTATCGGTCCGATTTTCCTGAAATTTGCGTCTTGCACTTCTACAGGTCCTAATGCACACCTGTGCCAAGTATGAAGCAAATCGGACAGTAATTGTGGGAGGAGTTGGCCGGACAAGCATTTTTGGGTGAAATCAGGGGCCATAACTCAAAAAGTATTGGTCCGTTTTGCGTGAAATTTGCGTCTTGCACATCTACAGGTCACAATGAACACTTATGCCAAGTATGAACTAAATTGGTCTGCAAGTGTAGGAGGGGTTATCCGGACAAGCATTTTTTGGTCAAATCAGGGGCCATAACTCAGAAAGTATTGGTCCGAATTTCATGAAATTTGCGTCTTGCACATCTACAGGTCCTAATGCATACATGTGCCAAGTATGAAGCAAATCGGACAGTAACTGTAGGAGGAGTTGGCCGGACAAGCATTTTTTGGTCAAATCAGGGGCCATAACTCAAAAAGTATTGGTCCGATTTCCGTGAAATTTGCGTCTTGCACATCTACAGGTCACAATGAACACTTGTGCCAAGTATGAACTAAATCGGTCCACAAGTGTAGGAGGAGTTATCCGGACAAGCATTTTTTGGTCAAATCAGGGGCCATAACTCAGAAAGCATCGGTCTGATTTTCGTGAAACTTGCGTCTTGCACATCTACAGGTCACAATAAACACTTGTGCCAAGTATGAACTAAATCGGTCAACAAGTGTAGGAGGAGTTGTCCGGACAAAGTTTTGGAGACAGACCAACAAACAAACAAACAAACAAACCATCCAACCAACCAACCAACCAACCACTGGACCGACAGGCTGATTCCAGTATACCCCCTCTAAACTTCGTTTGCAGGGGTATAAAAAAAGAAGAAAATGAAGACAACCAACATTTCTTTTATTTCAATCAGTATTTGTTTCTTTTGTCTCTTGGGTTTCGTCAATTTTGTCGTCAGCAGCAGCTTTCAAATTTGATTCTTAGCCATTTATTTAAGGGTTTCAAAAGGAGAAATCTAAAATATATCACTGTCTGGGATAGGTATCAAAGTTTGGTTAACCCTTTCCCAAACAAGATTGTGTGTTGTCTTTCCTCAAAGAGAGAGTAAAAAAACATTGAAGGAAAAGAAGAAATACTAAAAATAAGCATTATATGCTTTGCATTCAATATTTTCTGACTTGTAATGTGCATAAATTCCATTATTAGTTCACCTGCCTTTTTTTTTGTCTGCAGCAGGTTTCAAGTTTAAACAGTCTAATTTTTCATCATTTAGGAATGGAATTACCCTATTAAATACAGAGACACCTTTTGATACCCCTTATGATAAAGGCTCTAGAAAACATTGAGGAAAATGAAGAAATTGTTTGTGACAAGCAATTTCTTCACTTCCCACTATGTTTTCAACCCAAAAAGACCAAAAAATGTAAAATTTCATCTACTTAAAATTGTCGCCTGCAACATCTTTAAATTCGGAGTAGTCTAAAATTTTGCCATCTGGTAATGGGTAATTAAGCTTACCACATCTTGAACGAGACTGATGAGCTCAATATTTCTCCGTCTGAGTAAGCTCAGTTCTTCCATCACCACATGTAAATGTTCATCATATTCACTGTCAATTGGCTTGAATGTGTGGGAGGAATGCTGCAAGGTAACATGGAAAAATAATACAGATTGTAGAATCAAATAAGTCATTGTAAATAAATCAGATGGTGTCATAATACTTTTTTTCAAAGTTACAAATGCTTTGGATTGTAAAGTTTATTAATTCATTCTCACATATAAATGCATGTTACGCTCCATATTCAGTCAATAGGCTTAAATGCGTAGGAAGAATGCTGTAAGAAAACATTAACGAATCTGCACTATGTTAAATGTCAAATAAGTTATTCTAAATAGTTCATCACACAGAGTCATAAGGATATTTGATTGAAAGTTTCAGACAAGAGGACCATGATGGTCCTAAATCGCTCACCTGAATCAAGATGACAAGAGATATAATGGCAATTTTGTCAAATTCAAAGGCATGAAACTTACAAGGACTTTCTCTTTGGAAACAATTAAGTAATAATTTTGTTCCAATCAATCCTGAGTATGGGTTGAATATGGGTATGAATTAGCACAATTGTTGAGTTTTTTTTTCAATAATCATTTCATGATTCTGCAATGTACAACATAGGGCTAATTTTCAAAGCATACTGATCTGTTAGAGATTGATTATTTATGATAGGCTAAATTTAACAAGATTTGGTCTGTGATCGAAAGAATATAGGGAAAGATAATCATCTGATAAGCTAATGCTAACCCTTCTTATTTGTTTACATAAGATAAACATGGGGCCAGCCAGAGCAATAGATAAGAGAAATAGATAAGAGAAAACTTAAGTGTCTCCTTGACAACCCACAGTAAAGTATAGTTTTCAATGCATGCAATTTCCCCAACCCTGCCACACCCATATACTTTTTAAGAAAATAAACAATTCAAGATACAATTTTGAAACAAGTCACTCAAGGAACTTTCCAGCCTGGTTTGGTTCAAATTAGCTTAATGGTTGATTTTTAAAGAATTTTCTTATTGGCCTCTTCCTCCCCGACACGCCAACATTTTTTGACAAATGTAAAAATTTGTGAACAAACTTTGAAAAGAGAGACGCAAGGAACATTCCTTCCAAGTTTGATTAAAATTGGCCATATGGTTGATTTTTAAAGAATTTTCTTATGATTTCTCATAGTCTGATAAGCCCCTTCCTCCCTGTCACGGCCATATTTTTTGACAAATGTAAAAAATTGTGAATAAATTTGAAAATAGTGACTCAAGACACATTCCTACCAAGTCTGCTTCAATTGGGCCCAATGGTTGATTTTTTAAGAATTTTCTTCTGATTTATCTAAGTCTGATAAGCCCCTTTCTCCCTGCCACTGCCACATTTTTTGACAAATGTAAAAATTTGTGAACAAATTTTGAAAAGAGTGACTTAAGGAACATTCCTTCAAAGTCTGGTTCAATTGGGCCCTATGGTTGATTTTTAAAGAATTTTCTTATGATTTCTCTAAGTCTGATAAGCCCCTTTCTCCCTGCCACGGCCATATTGTTTGACAAATGTAAAACATTGTGAATAAATTCGAAAAACAGTGACTCAAGGCACATTCAATGATTCCTACCAAGTCTGCTTCAATTGGGCCGAATGGTTGATTTTTAAAGAATTTTCTTCTGATTTCTCTAAGTCCAAAAAGCCCCTTTCTCCCTGCCAGGGCCACATTTTTTGACAAATATAAAAATTGTGAACAAATTTTGTAAAGAATGACTCAAGAAACATTCCTGCAAAGTCTGGTTCAATTGGGCCCAATGGTTGATTTTTAGAGAATTTTCTTATGCTTTCTCTAAGCCGATAAGCCCCTTTCTCCCTGCCACGGCCACATTTTTTGACAAATCTAAAAATTTGTGAATAAATTTTGAGAAGAGTGACTCAAGGCACATTCCTGCCAAGTTTGGTTCAAATTGGCCCAATGGTTGATTTTTAAAGAATTTTCTTATGATTTCTCTTAGTCTGATAAGCCCCGCCCTGCCACGCCCACATTTTTCGACGAATCAAAAATCCGCGAACAAGTTTTGAGAAGGGTAACCCAAGGAACATTCCTGCCAAGTTTGGTAAAAATTGGCCCATTGATATAGGAGGAGAAGATGTTTAAAGAAATTGTGAACGGACGGACAGACGGACGGACAGACGGACGGACGACGGACAAAAAGCGACCACAATAGCTCACCTTGAGCACTTCGTGGTCAGGTGAGCTAAAAAGCTATGGAGCATTAATTTGAATCCTTTGTAGTTTCATTGCACAATTTTGTGATCGTGTAAAATAGCAGATCCAACAACATAATAAAGCTATTTTCTAAGCATAGCATTTTTGCACAGAAATTATTTAAAGCTTATTTCTGAAGGGCTATCAGATGTTGCATGCAAAAAAATGTTAGTTTCATGCTACATGGTTTAGAAAACATTTTTTTTTGTAATTGTAGAAAGATGATGAGCATAATTAGCTTGTCCAAACACACTTGAGCTAAGATGATTTACACAGGTTGTGAGAGAGTTTGATTGTACTTACCTTTCCACCCCAGAGAGCACACTGATGACAGATACACTGTTTACACACCACACAATATACACTGATCTTCTCTTTGTGCTCGGCACATCTAAAATATAAACATACATTTTGTCATCTAATGCTTCTTTTGAAATGGACATCCAGTACCCTCAATTTTAAAATTTGGGAAAGGGTTAACTTGTACAATTTTGTCCTCGCAATGTCTTATTTGTGTATGGCTTGCAAATGTTGTCTTAAAAAATCAACTCGATCGTAAAACATAAACAGCCCTTTATTGAGAATATAAAGTTTCGAAATAAGACTGAAGAACAGTACTTTAGACAGACTGAAAATAAAGGATTGTTTACAAAACAAGATCAGTTCAGTTTGCAAACTACAAAATGGCCACAAAATATTATAAGTTTGTGCGTTTGACTTTTGTGTTAATTTCAGACAGATGGACAGGGGCATAAAAGATGTGGGGCGCCGTGGTCTTATGGTAAGACGCGGGCTTTGGGATCGAAGGATCCTGGATTCCCGCCAGTGCCACGGGAATTTTTCTGAGCAAAAAAGTCCCCACATTGCTCCTCTTCACCCAGGTGTATAAATGGGTACACAGGAGAGTTGAAAGCCAAAGAGCTGTAGCTGCCAAAGACAATGACTGTTAACAGCCAACTTGAGACTCAGTGATGGTGGGTTAAATTGTAAAGTCGGTTGAATACATCACAGTTTGTAAAAATAGACTTTAAATAGAAACTTTTGCTCACTGATCATTTTCTAAGTCTGATTTCCTGGGCACTGTATGCTGTAAGATGTCTATTTGTTGAGTCACCTCTTCTGCCCATCTACAGTTTACCAACTCATTTATGTGCAGGGGAGACCTGGAACAAATACATGTAACACATTAGTGTCACCTCTTCTGCCCATCTACAGTTTACCAACTCATTTATGTGCAGGGGAGACCTGGAACAAATACATGTAACACATTAGTGTCACCTCTTCTGCCCATCTACAGTTTACCAACTCATTTATGTGCAGGGGAGACCTGGAACAAATACATGTAACACATTAGTGTCACCTCTTCTGCCCATCTACAGTTTATCAACTCATTTATGTGCAGGGGAGACCTAGAACAAATCATAAATTAGTGACACATCTTATATTCAAAAAGAAGTATGGTGAATTTAACAAATGGGAAAGATTCTAACTCTCAGACTCTTGAATTTCTAATCACATACAGAGTTCATACAGACAGCCAAATCCAAAATTCAAGTACTTTTAAGCACTTTTTAAGCACATAATTCCATTTTTGAAGCATGTTTCTTCGTACACAAGTCACTAATGATGGTCTTCAACAAAGAGTTCTGCAGTCCCAATATACACTGCTCTGCCAAATTTCTTAATTTCAAGGGGCATAATTTTTGCAAAGTAGGTGGAGGGGGAGGAGGAATTGCAAATGTAACAGTCTCTGAGAAAGGCTTGATAAAGATCGTACCTCTTGAAGTCTTCTTTTTTTCAACAAACTAATTCTAAAGTGTAGATGTTTAAATCATCTACTTTTTACCATGAATTTAGTCATTCAATCATTTTTAAGCACATTTTTGACAAATTCAAGCACTATTTCAGGATTTTAAGAGAGGGACCAAAATCAAGCACTTTTAAGCACTCATTTTTGTTTTTAAGCACTAATTTTTCTTTTAAGCACTTTTCAAGAAACAGACTCAAATTTAAGCACTTTTCAAGACTGTGCAAACCCTGATATAAAACTGGAAATCTAACCCATTCCCAAGAAAGACCTGCTTTTGATGTCCCTTATCAAATAGGCATGGTAAAACATTGATGCAAAAGAAGAAAATGCTGAAAAATCAGCATTTTTCTCCTTTTGCCTCAATATTTTCAGTGCCATATTGTCAACAAATTCAATATTTATCAACATCCATTTTGTTGTCTGCAGCAGCTTTGGAATTGGACAATCCTATGTTTTGCAGAGTGGGAAAGGGTTAATAATCTTCTAAATTTTGATATCCATACAGTGATTGTGTTTTATGTTGAAATCAGTTTTGATTCAACTTCTGTTACTGCTGGTATTCAAATAGATTGATTTATATTAACCCTTACACAAACAAGACCTGGTTTTGATGTTCCAAAAGACATGGATTGGGAAACATTGAGGCAAAAGAAGAAAATGCTGGTAATCAGCATTTTCTCCTTTTGCCTCAATATTTTCTGTGCTATATTGTATGCAAGACATGTCTTTATTAAGTTCCACTCTGTCATCTGGAGAAGCTTTCAAACTAGATCACTCTAAAATTTTGCTGTTTGGGAAAGGGTTAAGAGTGTAAATGTTACCTGCAATGAGGACACTGCATTCTTGTCTCTGTTAACCATCTCTGATAAATAATAACAATAAAATTTTCATGGAACTTATGATAAATGGAATATTTCAAGTCAGGATTTACAACAAAGTAAATGATTGAATTCTTGAAAAAGCCTTGTAACCCTATTCTTTAGCTAGAGCCTAGAAAGGATCTATTGTCTTTAATTTCTAACTATTCTTCTGAAAAAGCATTTGCTGGAGCAAGTTTTAGTCGTAAAAATAAATAGGGAACGATTTTATCCTATTAACTGTGACATAATTTCAAACAAACAAATTGTATTTCATGAGTGTTGTTATAAAATCTCGTAGCTACGCCTTGATCCCAGCCATAGTTGCGAGATTTTTTGTAACAATACTGACGGTTTATCAAAACATAACGTTAGACCAAGTTTATTTTTAGCACAAAATTCATTGCTATTACTATTAAAAAAGCTTTTGATAGGAAGACATTGAATTCTAAATAAGAAGGAATGAGACCAAATATCTAAATTGTATTCTAGACCCTTGTCATGGTTACTAAATAAAGAAAACTTCCAGGTCAGTTCCAACATTATATTCTTTGACAGAAAAGAGTCAGAACAAGAGTTGTCCGCAGACAACGTAGCTCGCCTATACGAGAGCTTGTCACAAAAAAAGCAGTTCAAGGTCAAAGGTCAAGGTCACTAGGTCAAAGGTCATGGTCTCAAGGTCAATGTCATGACATGAGGTATCCATATCTGAAATATCACGGCTCTATCTATAATAGTGCATGATAATATAGGCCAGGTTAAAGTTTTTTTAAAAGTAGGTCAAACTCCAAGGTAAAGGACACTAGGTCAAAGGTCATGGTCACAAATGAAAGGTCTTGGCAGGAGGTATCCATGTGTGAAGTATCAAGGCTGTATCTCAAATAGTGCCTGAGATATAAACCAGGTTAAAGCTGACGCCGACGCCGACACTAGGGCTGTGACATTAGCTCCCCGTACATAGTCCCGGCTCGCTAAAAAATGATTTTGAATTATTGTCATCTAAACTGCAGCAGTAGATCCCGAATATCTTTGAGGGGGGGGGGGGGGGGGGGGGGGGGGTCAAATATACAAGTAGGGAGTTTGTTTTCCTAGTATTACGTAACTTTGAGAGAATTTCTGCATGAAAATGAAATACAATGTAATCAGGTTACAGAAAGGGGTTCGTTTGAAACCTCCCCAAACCCCGCCCTAGATCCGCCACTGAACTATAACTCTTATCTATTACATTTTAAGCCATTCTCACACATTGATACTTTTTGATGTCAAGAAAAAGACAGGAAAACATTTATGCAAAAGAAGAAATTGCTCTCATAATCACTAATCAGCATTGAGCAAAATCTTCATTCGCTTCTTTATTTTCAATGCCATAGTGTACAAAAACAGGTCTCAACTCTCTATCTGATCAACATCCATATTGTCGTCTGCAGAAGCTTTCAAATTGGAACACCCTAAAATATTGTTGTTTGGGAAATTGTTGGAATATAAAATTTATATAATTTACCCTTATACAAGTGTAACAACACAGTTTTGAACAGTGTGGGCAGAGTCTGGCATCCCGTAACTTTTCCATACAAATAAAGCATCGAAACACTTCTGATAGGCTCTGAAATCACAAAACATAGAAACAAATAGCACAAGCACACAGTCTTCGCAAAATTGGGACAAGAGCTGTCCGAAGACAGCGCGCTCGACTTTCTAAGTTGCTTAGTATAAAGGGGGCATAATTCCAAAAATAGTGGAGCCAGGGTTATGGGTCCTGGTTAAGGTAGAGGGTGTGATGGTGAATAAGTATTCCAAGTTTGGGTTGAATCACTTTAATAGTATGGAAGTTATTGATGTTTAAAAAAACTTTAACCTTTATTGCAACGCCAACGCCGACGCCCGGGTGACAGTATAAGCTCTCATTTTCTTCGAAAAGTCGAGCTAAAAAAAAGTGCCTGACATCCAAAAAGGCAATTGGAAATTTTGGCTGGACCGAAACAATTTTGCCCAGACCAGACAAATGGAGTAAAATGGAAAATAAACCTGAAATAACAATCTACATCTTCTCATGTCATAATGTAGAAACTCCTTACATGCATAAAGTAATATTTTGTTGTCTGCCTTGACCTATTCCTTTCAACTCGAGACCATTCAAAAAGTGTTGCTTGGGGAACGAGTGAAGAAAGCATAGGAGGGAAACAGTAAATGCTTAAAACCTCAATTCCTCCTTTGTTCTCAATTTCTGTTATGATATATTACATGAATATTTCTATACTTTGGAGCATTGATCTTGTGGTATGCTTCTGCTTGGAATTAGGAATTTTGATATTGAACCGAAAAAATTTGGAAAAGGGCCAATGTAATGCAGATGTGACCAGAGCTCCAGATATAATAAGGTGCGTTTATGTTTATATGTATATATTTTGTTAACAACATGTTCACATGTTTCATATTTTGTAATAATTACATTATATTGTATTATTTACATGAGTTTGCCATATGTACTATTATGTTATGGCCAAAGGCAAGATGCTTTGCCGAAAATTGCCAATAAAGATTTGAACTTTGAACTTTGAACGTAAAAACGCATTGCAAATAACAAAATATGCATTGAAAAAAAATTTAGGGGTAAATAAACATATTGCATTTACAATAAATCGGCATAACAATAAATTTCCGAGCGTAAAAAGTTCATATCACAGTGATTTTTTCCCTAAAAAAAGGTCATTATTGGGCCCCTTTCCCAACTCTGGGGAATAAACTTTTTTCCCCCATTTCAGTAAAATTTTCCCCTCCTGGATCTAGATTTTGTTGCAAAGAAAAATCCAAATCCTATTTAGGTTCTAGGCATCTCTAACAGTTCAAATGGTTGTTTGAATGTCCCATTATGATATACAAGCAAGTTAAATGCATTTCAAATATTGTATTTGAGAGAATAAGCATGTATTGAAATTTCCCCTTTTTGGGCGTTCATGCGCAAATTTTCCCCCACCTATGGGCCCTGACCACCTTCCCCCAAAATCAAAAAGAAACACTGTATCAATTATACTTCCGGCGATTCGCCCCAATGATGTTTCCTACAAGCACAGCGTACAGTTCATTTTTTTAACGCGCTGACCAGCCCCTTCAGCATATTTTTTGGGGACATCTGTATTTTTTTCATGCCGATCCTGCAATGGCACAACTTGCAAAACTATGTGGGACTAAAACTAGGTACCTAGACTTTCATCATTTGATTCTTCTGAATTAAATACCCAAGGTTAGAAATTTGGACCGCACAACCAGAGCTCCAGATAATTTTTTGAGGCAAGGGGTATTTACCCCTCAGAATTTTTTCCAATGCGTATTTCCAGATATTTTTTTGAGGCAGGAAGTATTTACGTTCTTGTTCGGGAAAGGACTAAAATAAACAGAAACACCCGACCAGAACGACCCACTTTCATTTTGGGGTTCGAGGCCATCTAACCGCGGTATGTTTCTGACCATCGAGTTTTTTTTCTGAACAAGATTACCATCATGTGCTATCTTTGCCTGTAGGGCCACTTAAGAACGAATATCGGCAAAAATCGCCTTAAGTTACGATCTGCTCAGCAGTGGATTTACTCGTTTGACAGTTTGAAAAGAAAACAAACAACCTCGAGTTGTCATTTACGATTTACGGATTGATGCAATGGTCTGTTAAATCGGGTAACGATTTGCTTTCACGGAGATAACCGATTGATTGAAATTCAAACAAATACAACACTCGGCATCATTCGGTAGATCTGCGGAATAGCCGATTGTCTGGTCACAGTGATGACATAATTGTTATTCCCCAAATATTCAAGACTGTGATTGGCTGATTTAAGTCGTAATAGATATCGGATAGCTGACTGCCGTAACCTATTTTTTACAGACAAAAAGTTTGTGTTAATTGTTGGAATTTCCTAGTGTATGTTTTTTCTCGACATTTTCCGAACTTGATACGCTAACTGGCAATTATCAAATGCGTTTTCATTATTTTGAATGCGTATTTGTACGCATTTTTATAAAAGTTAATGCGTATTCAGACCAAATCAATGCGTATTTTACGCAAATACGCATCCTATCTGGAGCTCTGCACAACTCAAACTTTTGCCGGAACAGCTTAAATTTGCCAGTCAATGACCGGCGGTCGGGCGCTTTCGCTCAGACTGAACACAAGAAAAGTTAATTGCCCGAGGTTTGTCATATTGAGGCATTACAAAAGGGTAGATAGCCTCAGATAGGCATAACTTAGAGGATGACACTGAAGTTAAACCCTTTTATAACAGGCATAAATTTAACACACTGAAAACTTTCAGTGAAAGTATTGAAGCAAATGGGAAAATAGTTTGTTTGGAAAAGGGTAATATTGAATCTTATTTCTAATGTATCAAATGACAATCTTATTTCTTATTCAATTGATATTAAACGTTGGCAGAATTCTAAAGTAAGTATGTTGTGTGTTATTTAGCTTTTCTGCACCAAATTAGACAAAATTATCCGGTATCAGGTACCGTCCGAAAAAATATCAACTCGTTTTGGTGACCGTCATACCTCGACCGTATTGTGTTCACTGCCAGACGAAACCGTTGGCTGTGATGCATTACTCTGCCCCGTAGCCATCGTTTTACAACAGACTAGGTCCGGATTCACAAAGAATCGGTATTTTTCAAGATAGTTCTTATTTTGATGCTAGTTGCCGTCAAACATTTTCGCGCATGCGCAAGTCTATCGTCCCATAGCTGCTTCGTAACTTAGCAAGTTCCTATCTCAGTAAATATGATATTTAAGAATAAGATATCTCTTAAATTAAACTGCACATTCTGAAAAACATTGGAAAGCATCAGCTTTTCACTCTGTTATAAGCATAAATATTGCATTTCTGTCATTTTTTTTACTTCACTTTTCATGAACCGAACAAAAATATAAAAAAATCAATTTTCATTTACAAAAGAAATTAAATCAGTGAACTTTTTATTAAAAGTGGTACTAATTAATTTATATGAAAATTCACAATGAAACATCAAACAGGAGTGATTTTCTCAGAATAATATTCCATTATTTTTTGTGCCTGCAACATTTTTCTAAACAAACGCACCTGTCAAACACAAAAAAAATATGATGTTGCCATGAAGCTAAAAATTTACCAATTTATGTACTTCATATCACTTGTTTGTATGTATAATATCTATTTTCATTTGTTGTCTGAATTAATTTTGAAAGCACACTTCCAAGGAAGTGAAAACTTTTGTGATAATTCATTTAAAAGTTAAAAGATGGCTTTCCACATTAACATAAACTGAATTTGGGCCAATCTTTGTTTCACTGAGATCTAGGTGAGAGAGTGAATGAGTTTTAAAACATTCCCAAACAAGAAATGGTTTAGACACCCCTAATACATGTAATAATAGTAATTGCATGGTTACTATGTGAAAACGTTGTGACAAAAGTTGATTTTCCACAATATCAAAGAATTTTCATTCTGACAGATCTGATTGTTAATTTGGGAAGTTTCTAGTTAGCCGGTCCCTAAACTTAATGGTTGCCAGGAAAGTGACAAAATAGATTAATTTTTCATCATTAAAGAACAAAATGAGCGGGAATGTGGGGGCAGAAGCCCCCATAAATAATTTCAAAATAAAATAAAGGGATGTAGGGGCGGTAGCCCCCAAAAATACTTCCTAGTAAATAGGGGCCGGTATACTAGATAGGTTCCGTTAATTTTGTTGTCTGAGACATCTCTAGATAAAACAGGTCCAAATTTTGGGAAAGCATTGAATTGAAAATATCTCTATGTGTTAGGGTAAGTTGGGAATTTGACAAGAAATCATTTACCATAATGTGCCTTTGTGACTGCCATTCCCGATTTTAACTCACTTTGCACCAAATCCTATGGTTTCTTCAAACATTCAACCCAAGCCATGGAAAGTGCAGAGTGAGTTAGAATCAGGAATGCATGTACTTTATCTCATCAGAATCAGTAGAGTGCTCAACCTTCTAGTTGGTTTTAAATGTTCCAGCCTATCTCAGTTTCAAGTCTTGTCAGAAAATGAAAGATAGTAGGGGTGATCTGAATGAAGGAAAAAAATGGTGTCATTTCAAACAATCAATGATGTTTGGTTTACATGATGGGGCTTTTTTTGGCTATTTCATAGGGGCCCTTTATGGACCCCATTCCCAATGCAAAAGGCCCCAATTTTTTTCCCAATTTAGAAAACAATTCCCAAACCAATACTTAAAAGATCTTCAAAACCTACTAAATATATTACTGGAATAACTTTGTAAAGAAGTTAGTGCCTGGAAAACAAGGAAATTATACATTTAAGCCTGTTATATGTTGTAGCTCTCCTTTATGATAAAAAATACCAGTTTTTACATTACTTGATTTTTCCCAAAATCAATGTTTTGTCAATTAAATTTTCCCAATTTTTGGTCAGGGGCCGTTTCCCAAAATGCATGGAAAAAGCCCTGCATGATTTGAAAGACCCTGAGGATTCAAATCGTTGAAATTTAAAAAGAGTTGGACCGTTTCTATGCCATTCCAGTGGAAAATCCTGATATAGACATTCAAAGTGAGGTGTCTGTATTACAGGCCAGTCCATGTTTACCAGAACTGAGTGATCATGTATAATTATGTAGAAAATCTCTGCTTTAGATCATTGTTGGTATGATTATAATGACATAAGGTCATTAAGGTTTGATGAGGGTTTAGTTTGCCATTTTACCCTCGCAGTAAGTCCTACTATAAGACCGTACATAATGCTTCTCTACATAATTGGCAGCCGGAGTGGTGCAGTGGTTAGCGCACTCAACTTATAGCTTGGTGGTTATGAGTTTGATACCCACTCGGGTAAGGTGTGTTTTTGGGCAAGACGCTTAACCTGTAGTCCCAGGATACCTAGCTGTATGGAGTGGGTAGCAGTGAGGTAACACTTACTGCCTCTTCTCTAAAAATAAATGAATAAAGGGCCTTTAGAAGCTTGAATTAGCTTAAATGTGTACATGGTATGTCTGGTTTCGAAAACTGTATGAACTGTATGATAATGACTTCATTGAGTATGATATACATGTACATGTATAATGATACCCAGTGAGTATATTTAGGTTTTACCTCAATGTTTCTCATGCTCCTGTCATAGTTCTAAAACCATCATTTTTCCTTTTTTGGCAATGTTCAAGTTTTGTTTGTTTGTTTCAGGTGACCACCACGTCCACCAGTAGCTGGGTAAATCATGAGATGAGATCGCGGTGGCTGTAGATCAGGATGGATGAGTTGAGTTGTCCGGAGTGTGGGGAGACCTTCAAGGCCATGTATAAACTGAGGTCTCACATGATTCTACATGAACAAGACAAAGTGTACAAATGTGAATTCTGTGGTAAACTCTTCAGCAAGAGTTCCAACTTGAACTCACACATTCGGACACATACAGGTACCTACTTTCCCTAAACAAGGTGGATAATCACTTGATACAATATTTTCAGAAAATCGTCAACAATTTTGTAATTACTGGACCGATTTGAATTCGGTTTGAAGCAGAGAATGTGGACAGACGTCACACATTAGATGGACATGTTGGATTTTTAAAAAATCCACTGATAAAAAAGTTATTGAAGATAAACCAAAATTTTGGTTTATCTTCAATAACTTTTTTATCAGTGGATTTTTCAAAAATCCAACACCTCAAGCTTATTCCTGGCATTTCCCCACCTTCTCTGCTTCAAACCGAATTCAAATTGGTCAAGTATTAAAAAAGATATTGAAGATTATCGGAAATTATGAGTCACGTGATTGTACACCGTGCTAAAGACAAAATTGTATAGTGATCCAAGTTGAAAGCTGCTACAGACGACAAAATACAATGAAGTTGCTAATAAATGAAAAATGTGTGCTTGTTCTTGCCCTGAAAATTTTGAGACAAAAGGAGAAAATGCTGATCATCAGCATTTTCTTCTTTTGTATCAATGTTTTCCCAAGAAGGGACGTGAAAACAAGGTCTTGTTTGGGAAAGGGTTAGATAGAGCTACAGATACAGTCTGCTGCGGATCCAGGATTTCTTTGAAGGGGGGGGGGGGGGGGGGGGTCAAATATACAAATAGTGGGGTTCATTTTCCTAGGATTACACAATTTTGACTGAATTTCTGCATTAAAAAGAAATAATTAGGCTATGGAGGGGAGTTTGTTGAACCCTCCAAACCCATAATTGATCCACCACTGGGGTGATTGCTTTTTGAAATGCAATATTTCATTTATTGTTAATCAAGCCCTATGTTGTGGGCACTCATTGACATAGGGTTTACATTTTAAATAAGTACTTTTGAATGCCTTTACCCCTGCTTATCTGTTGTACTTTTTTGAACATCAACAATGGATTTGAATCATATACAGAAATTGATTATGATATTCCATATTGACCAAATCTGGATGTGAATATCCAAAATGGATAGATATCAACTTAACTTATGAAAGTTAACCAAGTGTACTGAGAAAGTTTACCAAGAAAATAAACTTCTTTAAACTTGTTTAAAAAGTTATTTTAAGATCGATTAACTTATTGTATGAAATTATTAAGAATAGTTTAACATGGTTTTGTGCTGAATTCTAATTTTGTTACTTTTCAAAAAACAATGATGTTAACCCTTTCCCAAGCAAGAACTGGTTTTGACGTCCCTAACAGAAAAGGCTTGGGAAAACAATGAAACAAAAGAAGAAACTGCTGATAACCAGCAGTTTCTCCTTTTGCCTCAATATTTTCTCCGCCATATTGTACAGTACACAAATCCTATCTTTATTCACATATAATTTGTTGTCTGCAGCTGTTTTCAAATAGGACCACCCTAAAATTTTGTCGTTTGGGAAGGGTTAACTTGTATAGAAAATTGTTTTTTTCTTTGTAGGTGAGAAGCCATATCAATGTATGTTGTGTGAGAAGTATTTCCCGAGGATGAATAATTTACGATCGCACATCATGAGACTGCACCAGATTGACAGGGCTAATGCTGACTGTTATATACGTAATGAAGGGCGAGAAGGTTCAAACATTCCAGTGGTTAAAAGTGAGCCGGAACCAGGCGAGAAAAATAAACAAGAAACAGACAAGAAAAGTGAGAGTAAGGCAGAAACTGCTCCTACAAAAAAGATGGAGACGGTAGGAGAGACCAGTACTTATACTGTACATATTGTGGAGTCTTATGCCTACTTCAAAAATGCTAAACAGCCGGAGAATGGTGTGATGGAAACTGTAGGAAAACGGCATGTATACACATGTAAAACATGTAATAAAACAATGCATCATAGATCCAATATGGTGGACCATTGTCGGACTCACTCGGGTGTAAAACTGTACAGGTGTGCTCTCTGTTATAAAGGGTTGTCTCGTAAACAGAATGTTATACATCATCTCCGGTATGTACACTTTATAGAGTGTGATAATATGGCTGATATGGTTATAAAGGATTCGGGTCTTAGTGCTTCCAAAACCAGTATTGATGGTAAACTAGTGGACCAATCTCTGTCTCATGTGTCGAACGAAGTTCTTCAGCTTCTTAACAAAGCAAATAAGGAAGATGAAGATGATAATGAAGAATTTGATGATGAATCTCAATCTGAAACAAACAGTCAGACAAATAAAAAATCTTATGCTGTTATAAAAGCGTTTGCAGTGAATCCCAAACCTAGTTCTGCTGAGAATCTCTACAACACATACATGGATATGTTAAGTAAGCACAGTACAAATGGCTACAGAACCAATAATGAATATGATACTCATTCTGATACACAAGAAGACATAAATGATACTCATACAGAGGATGTTGTAGAGCCAAGCAATGAACACACAGACACTACAGTATCTGACACACCAACAGCTACACCAGGCACATCTACAGGGGATCTACCATACATGGTGTTGTTCCCGGGGGATCCAGATCTACGCACATATCAGTGCAAGTTCTGTGATTTCCAGTGTAGAGAACCAGCGGACCAGATAGAGAAGCATGTGGAAACTCATAAACAAGAAACTCACCAGGCTGGTCAACCAGAACAGATAGAGGACCATATCCAAACAAGTGTGGACTCTAAAGTGCATAAACAATATCAATGTGCAGTATGTTGTGAATACTTCAGTAGTCAGTTTGAATTAAGAGGACATCTAATGATGAAGCATACATTATGTGGGGCAGAGCTTGAGGAAGTTATGGCTTTAACTGGTACAGCATTGCAGGGGTTTGAAAATGATGAAACTGACACAACAGAAGAAGAGGACCAATCTTCAACACAACATGTAAATGATGATAACGAGTCAGTCCCAATGGACCTTGATGACTCAAAAATGGATTCAATTGATACTATAGACACAATTATGAATTTGAAAAAAGAAATTGAATTTGGTGGGGAAGGAAATGAATCTCTTGGAAATATGTTTTTACAGAAAAGGGATTTTCCCTCGGATTCATTTACTGAAATCATTCAAACTGTCAATGCCATGAATGCTGGTAACAGCAAAACCATTCCTAGCAGTAATGGTTTGAACAATTTCAGTAAAAGAAGAAAATCTTCTATGAAACATGACAATACAGATCAAGATGAAAGCGATATATCAAAGGATTCAGTGAACATAGATGATGGATTGGAACACAGTACAGATGTACTGAATGATAACATAGATGGAAGTATGCTGAATTCTGCAGTTAACCCCGCCATCTTAAACATGGACACTGTAACAGCGTGGGTCAGCACCAACGAGCTAGCATTACAGATGTTATCCAAAACTGAAATTGATGAAATTGTGAATATGTTTATGGACAATGATAATCTGATTTGTAAAAAATGTAACAAAAAATGTTCCAACAAGAGTAACCTGAAACAGCACGTGAGATTTGTGCACCTGGCCTTGAAGGAGTTTATATGTGTTGTGTGTAAGAAGAAGTTTAACACAAAATATAATCTGAAGGTCCATTGGCGTCAACATCCGGTCTTGGGCGAGCGGGTCAATGAATTTGGTTGCGAAACGTGTGGGAAATATTTCATGTCACAGAATTATCTAGAGTCTCACATAGCTCTAAAACATCCAGAGAACACAAAGTAGGGGTAGAATTGTGGGGAACTCTAAATGTATTATTTATTAGAATAGTCTGTAAGCACAAAGTGTACACATCAAAATTTGTAATGCTAAAAATAACTCCATTCTGATACACGCTACCAGTATTAAACCTTTCCACACTCGTTGATGCTTTTTTACGCTCTGTAGAAAAAGACTATCAACATCCATTTTTTGCGTCTGCAGCAGTTTTCAAATTTGACTAGTCAATTAGGCTGTTAAGTTATGGGTTAAAGGTGGGGTTCGCGTAAAAATGAGGCAGTAGAAGAAAATATTGATAATCTTAATTTTTTCCCTTTTCCTTTAATTTCTCTACTTAATTATACAGAATTTGTCTTTTTTACAAGCAAGTAGTGTAGAATAAGGTCAGACTGCACCCATATAATTTTTTGTGGCCATAACATTCCATGATTAGCTTGTCACAGATTAATCCTTTTCCAAGAGACACAATTAACAATATTTTCGACTATCGATATTTTAATTTTTGAGCTGCTGCAGTCGACAAAATGAGTGTTGGTAAAGGTAGGATTTGTGTAAAATGTAGTGAAAAAAATCTATTAAGAAGAAAAAGCTGACTATCAGTAATTTCTTATTTTCTCTCAATGTTTTTTGAAAGTATTTTCACTAGGAATGACTTGTTTGCGAAAAGGTTAAGAGAATTATAATCTTCATAATGATGTGTTATTCCACATAGAATTAATGTGAAGTGTAGAATTTTTTTTAATGCTATTCTTTACAATATATTTGCACTTGACAACAAGGGTGCCATGGTCACAATATACGCCGCTCCAGAGACTAAGTTTTAAGGGGGCATAACTCAGGCAAAAATCAATGAACCATAAAATCCTTCCTTCATGCACATCAACCAATTGAGGTGATAACATTGACCAAGTTTCAAGAAGATCCAGCCAGAAACTTAGGAGGAGTTGCGTTGACAAGAAAAGTGGACGGACGTATGGACGGACGGACGGATGGACGGACGGAGAAGATGACGCCAATATACGTCCGCCTCCGGCGGCGTATAAAAAGGATTGAAATGGAATGAAATGTTTTTGAGAATGTCAGTCAGCTTCCAACATCACGGATAATCACGTGATATATTTTCATAAAATCTTCAATAATTTTGTAAATACTGGACCGATTTGAATTCGGTTTGAAGCAGAGAAGGTGGACAGATGTCGCACATTAGATGGACATAATTGATTTTTGAAAATTTTGGTTTATCTTCAATAACTTTTTTATCAGTTGATTTTTCAAAAATCCAACACGTCCAGCTTATTCCTGGCATTTTCCCACTTTCTCTGCTTTAATCTGACTTCAAATTGGTCAAGTATTAAAAAAGATATTGAAGATTATCGGAAATATCGAGTCACATGATTATACACCGTGAACATCAATGCTAGGAAGAAATAGAAAAGGGAAGTGAAGTCTGCCATCTGTGAAGCCAGCAAGACACCTGGATGGAGTCCCACAATGCTGGCAGTCGTCACACCTCCTGCATACATGTAGATCCTTAAAAGTTTTCAAAGTCCCTCAAATAAAGGTTTGGGAAACATTATGGAAAATTGGCATATGTAATTCCTTCATTTGCCATAATGTTTTCTAACCAAAAAATGAAAAATGTAATATTTCAATTACTTGAAGTTGTCGTCTGCAACACCTTCTGATGTTTTCATGTGAAAATTTAGATCTATTGTTGAACATATCAATGTTGTTGTTGTTGTGAGAATAGTGTACCAATGTTTATTTAATTTCCTATTAAATCGATCAGGTTGAAAACTTCGCATTTTTGCCTTTCTTAGAGAAATCACTCGGAAAGCTTCGGGATTGAAGGAAATGGTCATCGGCAACATTTTCTTGGCAATACTTTTCATACCATTATTTATACATGCAAACTATACATTCTTCATTTCTATATGAACTTGCTTTTAAAATTTTGATGTCTTGGAAAGGTTTAGCCCAATACCACACACACATTGACACCCCACAAGATAAAGACTTTGGAAAACATTGTTGAAAATGAAGAAATTGCTTGTGATAAGGAATTTCTTTATTTGTTACAATGTTTTCTATCCAAGGAAAAACAGAAGATGTAAAATTCCATTCACTTGGAATTGTAATCTGCAACATCTTTAAAGGACCTCTATGGATAAGGCGAGAAATCTCCCTAAAAGGCTCTAATGGAAAAGTCAATTTTCAAAACATGCAAAATGATGATTATTTTGAGTTATATTGTTAGATGGATACCTAAATCCTATAAAAAGTGATTTTGTTCAATCAAAATGATTCGACATGTACAGATACCTCTTGGTATCTGTACCTACCCCCAAAATTACATTTTCTTACCCCACCGGTATTCATTTAACCAGAATTAAGTTTTCTATGATTTTATTAGCAAGATTTTTTCTGTAAATGTAACAACAATTGGTGTTGAAATCATATACCAGTTTTCGTTTTGTACTTAATGCGCATGTGCATCATTGAAACGAGTTTAAAGGCGAAATCTTCCCGCCCAAAATATGGCAATTGGTATATGAGCACTATTTTTAGTATAAAAGTATGTTCCACCCCGTGACCCAGGAAATCCTTTTTACCAAGGAAGCATATGGTCAAGTGACACAACATATGTCAATGGGAAGCTGGGTCAAGGGGTGGAACGTTGTTCACCAGCCCATGGAAGGTAGGTATTCCTCAGCTTTTGGTGGGAAAGTGCACCTTTAAAGTTGTTTCAATGATGCACATGCGCAATACGGACAAAACCAAAGCTGCCATATGATGTCAACACCATTTATCCTTGTATCTGTAGAAAATAAATTGGAAATAAAACAAAAAGAAACTTCATTTTACGTCTATGAATACCGGTAGTATAAGAAAATGAAACTATTTAGGTGAGCACAAAAATCAAGAGTTATCTGCACCTATAGAACTTTATAAATGGCAAAAAACTGTATTCATTTCATTTATTTATCTTACTAACCATAAAGCTTAATTTTGTTTCTCAATTTGTTAGTTTTGAAAATTGACCCACCGCGCTTAGCCTTTTAGGGAGATCTCTCGCCTTATCCATAGAGGTCCTTTGGACTAAATTTGGACTTAATTTTTTCATTTTATGGACAATCTTTTGAAATTTTGTTGTCTGTGAACGATTTAAACCAGTCCCAAACATTGACGCTTTTTGATGTCCTTCAAGATAAAGGCTTTGGAAAACATTGTGGAAAATGAAGAAATTGCTTGTGACAAGCAATTTCTTCATTTCCCACAATATTTTCTAACCCAAAATGCCAAGATTTTTAAAATTTTACCAACTTGAAATTGTAGTCTGCAACATCTTTGAATTTGGAACAGTCTAAAATTTTGCTGTTTGGTATATAAACGGTTAAATCTTAATGAAATTGACACAAATTGCCATTTTTTTTTTTTGCATACCACCCTAATTTAAAATTGGAGTGACTTAGGCACTTACTTAGTTACCTACCTATTTTAGCCAATCAACAGCCAATCAACTTGTTTGTATATCACATGCACAACATAAATGGTGCAAATCAATTGTCGATTAGTAAATAGTAATCAAAGGCATATGATACAGTATAGCACTTTATTTCTGCCGGGACATTATTTCTGCTATTTCTGCGGTCATGGACGGCACCGCAGAAATAAGCCTTCATATTTTGAGGCATCACTGTTTGGGAATGGGTCAAAAGGGTTAAGCAGCAAGTGAATAGATTTTTTCATATCAAATCTCAATAGTGCTCTATTGCATTGATCTATATCGTAGAGGTTATCAACATTTTTGTTGTCGGTTTTTACTAAGCATATTTTTAGCTCACCTGAGCACGAAGTGCTCGAGGTGAGTTATTGTGGTCACTTTTTGTCCGTCGTCCGTCCGTCCGTCCGTCCGTCCGTCCGTCAACATTTGGGGTGTTTACACTCTAGCATCCACAAAAGTTAGGCGATCTTGATCAAACTTGGCCAAAACAAGAACCATCATAAGTTCTCGGACAAGTTCGATTATGGGTCTGATCGGACCAGAAAGTGCGGAGTTATCTGCCCTTGAATGTCAAAAAATGCTGTTTTTAAGTTTGTTTACACTCTAGCATCTACAATTATTGATCAATCAAGACAAAACTTGGACATAATGTTGGAGACCATAAGATCTTGGATGAGGTGAATTTTCAGTCTGATCTGACCAGAAAGATGAGAGTTATGTGCCCTTGAATTGGGCAAAATTGCCAATTTTTTGCTGTATTCAAAAAAAAAAAAAAAGAGTTAATCTAAGGGAAGGAACTCTGACACTACTTTCCTTTAGTATAAGTAGAGTTATCTTGTTTCAGAGCTCTAGATAAGCGGGAGTGATGAATTTTTAAACTGCAATAATTCTGTTATTGTTCATCAAACCCTTTATTGTGTGTACTCATGTGTATCGTCTCGTCGAGACAATACGAATGAGTACCCACAACATAGGGTTTGGAATTGAAATAACAAAGTTAGAATGTCTTCACCCCCACTTATCTGTAGCCCTGTTGTTTGATAGAGGATATAAATAGATTTACACCCTACAGTCTACAATTATTAACCCATAACCAAACAACAAAATTTTAGCCTAGTCCAAAGTCATAGGTGTTGCAGACGACAAGTTCTATTGAACAAAATTTAACATTTTTCGGTCTTTCTTGGTAGGAAACATTGTGGGTAATGAAGAAATTGCTTGCTACTTCATTTTCCACAATGTTTTACAAAGCCTTTATTTTGTGGGGTCTCCAAAAGCGTCAATGTGTGGGAAAGGGTTAATCAATCAAGACAAAACTTGGACACAATGTTGGGGACTATAAGATCTTGGATGAGTTTAATTTTCAGTCTGATCTGATCAGAAAGTCAAGAGTTATGTGCCCTTGAATTAGACAAAATTGTCATTTTCGGCTGTTTTCAACCTTGTTTACACTCTTGAATCTACAATTATTAATCAATCAAGACAAAACTTAGACACAATGTTTTGGACCATAAGATCTGGGAGTAGATTGATTTTCAGTCTGATCTGATTGGAAAGTCAAGAGTTATGTGCCCTTGAATTTGACAAAATTGCCGTTTTTTACTGTTTTCGATTTTGTTTACACACTAGACTCTACAATTATTGACCAATCAAGACAAATCTTGGACACAATGTTGGAGACTATAAGATCTCAAATGAGTTTGATTTTCAGGTTGATCTGATTAGAAAGTCAAGAGTTATGTTCCCTTGAATTTGATAAAATTGCTGTTTATGGCTGTTTTCGACCTTGCTTATACTCTAGAATCTACAATTATTTATCAATCAAGGCAAAACTTGAACACAATATTGGGGACCATAAGATCTTGGATGTGTTCGATTTTCAGTCTGATCTGATGAGAATGTCGAGAGTTATGTGCCCTTGAATTTGACAAATTGCCATTTTCGGCTGGTTTCGACCTTGTTTACATTCTAGAATCTACAATTATTATTGATCAATCCATACAAAACTTGGACACAATGTTGGGGACCATGAGATCTCATATGAGTTTGATTTTCAGTCTGATCTGATCAGAAAGTCGAGCATTATGTGCCCTTGAATTTGACAAAATTTCTGTTTTCTGGTGTTTTCAACCTTGTTTACACTCTGGAATCTACAATTATGGATCAATCAAGACAAAACTACGACACAATATTAGGGACCATAAGATCTGGGATTAGTTTGATTTTCAGTATTATCTGGTCAGAAAATCGAGAGTTATGTGCCCTTGAATTTGATAAGATTGCTGTTTTCGGCTGTTTTCGACCTTGTTTATACTTTAGAATCTACAATTATTTATCAATCAAGACAAAACTTGGATACAATGTTTGGCACCATAATTTAGATCTCGGATGAGTTAGATTTTCACAACCTTATTGACCATTAGTTCTTTTTCAGTCTTAAAGTAATAAATATTAATTGAATTGAACAAAAGTGTTGCTCATATCATTTTGGTTCAGGTGAGCGATATAGGACCATCATGGTCCTCTTGTTGTCTAAAAAATCTATTAGGATTAGTATTAAAGATGTTTTGATAAATTACCTTTGCATGTGTTCGTCTTATTTTCAAACTTTAACAAAACAATCTTTAACCCATTAAAAAATTTTGATTACCACACCGTGATTCTTTTCAACCCCTCAAAAGACAATGGCTTAGGAAAGCAATGTGGAAAATGAAGACATTGCTTGTGATTTCTTCATTTCCCACAATGCCCTCTACACATAAATACAAAAAAAAAGTTAAATTTCATTCACTTGAAATTGTCGACTGCAAGATCTTTCAATTTGGACTGGCTAAAAATTTTGTTGTTTGATAATGGGTTAACTTTGTCAACATCTTTCCCTTTCCTAAACCAAAATTCTAGAATGAGCCAATTGACCAAACGCTGGCTGTCAATCAAAATCATCAATAAGCCAATGGACGATCAGAAAAATGCCATGTCACCATTGTTTGTCTTAAATTCTTTGTTGCACATGGTATTGTATCGATATATCGACTGACAATCAAAACAATCAATATGCCAATGCCCTCATTGTTTGTATTAGATTCTACCTTGGGCGGAGCGATCTATCGATTGGCGTTTGGTCAATTTGAAGGCTGCTGAAGATGACAAGGTAGTTGTTATAACATAAATATAGGATTTGTGTACAATGTGGTTCAGACAATATTGAAGGAAAAAGAACATTTCCAAAGCCTTCCTCTTAAACATGTCCCAAACAAGACCTGGTTTTGACGACCCTTAAAGCAAAGGCCTTTGAAAACATTGAGACAAAAGCAAAAAAAATGTGTATAGTTACTTCCCTTGCATAATGTTACTTCCAATACAAAGAGTTACTTCCCCTACATAGAGTTACTTCACCATACTAAGAGTTACTTTCCCTATGTAGTTATTTCCCCTATATAGAGTTACTTCCCTTAGATAGTTACTTCCCTTACAAAGAGTTACTTCCCCTACAAATAGTTACTTCCCCTACATAGTTACTTCCCTTGCAGTTACTTCCCTACATACAGTTATTTCCCTTGCAAAGAGTTACTTCCCTTACATAAAGTTACCTCCCCTACATAGAGTTACTTCCCCTATATAGTTACTTCCATTGCAGAGTTACTTCCCTTACATAGTTACTTCCCTTACATAGTAGAGTTACTTCCCCTACATAGAGTTATATCCCTTTCAAAGAGTTACTTCCCTTACAAAGAGTTACTTCCATGACAAAGTTACTTCCCTTGCAAGGAGTTACTTCCCTTACAGAGTTACTTTTTCTACAGAGTTACTTCCCTTGCCTTCAGTAACTTCACTTGCAAAGAGTTACTTCCCTTACATAGTTACTTCCCCTACAAAGAGTAACTTCCCCTATATAGTTACTTCCCTTACATCCCTTCATAGTTTCTTCCCTTTCAAAGAGTTACTTCCCCTACAAAGTTACTTCCCTTGCATTGAGTTACTTCCCTTACAAAGAGTTACTTCCCCTACATAGTTACTTCCCTTTCAAAGAGTTACTTTCCCCCACAGAGTTATTTCCCTTTTATAGAGTTATTTCCCTTTCATAGTTATTTCCTTACAAAAGAGTTACTTTCCTTACCTTCTTAAGTCTATTCACTCACCTTTCCCTCCCTCTGTCTGATCCCCAAAATAGATAGGCTTGGATCTAAATCTCTTGCTGTTTGACATCTACAGTTTGCACAAAATGGTGTGGCACATGGATAAAGCACATATCGTCGTTGTAAATGCAAAACCTCATTTCTCGTTTTTGAAAAATTTAAAATGGGAGGGGAAAAAGTGTGATAACTTTTCCCAAACTGAAATGTTTTACTTGAAATTTGGACATATTGTTCACAAATAATTTGTCATCAATACTGATTAGTAAAATATCTCAAAACCTGAAGAATTGTCTGTAACTGGACACACAATTTTGTACTTTGAAAATCGCAATACTCGACATACAAGATTTTGCATTTACACCGACAATATACTCTTTATGTAATTACTGAGGTACATAAGTAGAGTGATCAGTCTTCTGTTATAGAGGCATTTTTTAAACTTTATAACGAGCCAGGACTTTATGTCCGGGGAGCTAATGTCCCAGCCCTAGTGTCGGCGTCTTCAAAAACTTTAACCTAGTCTATATCTCAGGCACTATAAGAGATAAAGCCTTGATACTTCACACATGGATACCTCCTGCCAAGACCTTTCATGTGGGACTTTGACCTAGTGACCTTGACCTATTTTTAAAAAACTATAACCTGGCCAATATCTTATGCACTGTTAAAGATAGAGCCTTCATATTGCACATATGGACACCTCAATGTTGACCTTGAGACAATGACCTTTGACCTAGCGACCTTGACCTCCTTTTTTTAGCTCCACTGGCCAAAGGCCAGCGAGCTATTGTCATGGCGTTGTGTCCGTCGTGCGTCCGTCCGTGCGTCCGTCCGTTAACTTTTTCTTTAAACATCTCCTCTTATACCAGTGGGCCAATTTTGACCAAACTTGGCAGGAATGTTCCTTGAGTGACCCTTTTCAAAACTTGTTCGCGAATTTTTTGATTCATCAAAAAATGTGGGCGTGGCAGGTTGGGGCTTATCAGACTTAGAGAAATCATAAGAAAATTCTTAAAAAATCAAGCATTGGACCAATTTGAACCAAACCTGGCAGGAATGTGCCTTGAGTCATTCTTTTCAAAATTTGTTCACAAATTTTTACATTTGTCAAAAAATGTGGCCGTGGCAGGGAGAAAGGGGCTTATCAGACTTAAAGAAATCATAAGAAAATTCTTTAAAAATCAATCATTGGACCAATTTGAACCAAACCTGGCAGGAATGTGCCTTGAGTCATTCTTTTCAAAATTTGTTCACAAGTTTTTACATTTGTCAAAAAATGTGGCCGTAGCAGGGAGAAAGGGGCTTATCTGACTTAACCCTATCCCAAACAAGACCGGGTTTCGACGTCCCTAATAGAAAAGGCTTGGGAAAACATTGAAACAAAAGAAGAAACTGCTGATAACCAGCAGTTTCTCCATTTGACTCAATATTTTCTGAGCCGTATTTTACAAAAATCCTATTTTTAAAAACATCCAATTTGCCATTTGTGCCAGTTTTTGAAGTGGATCACCCTAAAATTTTGTCGTTTGGGAAAGGGTTAAAGAAATCATAAGAAAATTCTTTAAAAATCAACCATTGGGCCAATTTGAACCAGACTTTGCAGGAATGTTCTTTGAGTCTCTCTTTTCAAAATTTATTCACAATTTTTTACATTTGTCAAAAAAAAATGGGCGTGGCAGGGAGGAAGGGGCTTATCAGACTTAAAGAAATCATAAGGAAATTCTTTAAAAATCTACCAGTGTGCCCAATTGAACCAAACTTTGCAGGAATGTGCCTTTAGTCATTCTTTTTAAAATCTGTTCACAAATTTTTATATTTGTCAAAAAATGTGGCCATGGCAGGAAGAAAGGGGCTTATCAGACTTAGAGAAATCATAAGAAAATTCTTTAACAAGAGGCCCAGGAGGGCCTGAATCGCTCCACTGGTTAAAGTGGAAGAATTATCCCATGATTTATTGTAAGCCTTACACAGCGGCAGCCAAATCTTGATATTTGTGAATAAATTTTGAAGAGAGACTCAAAGAACATTCTTGCAAAGTCTGGTTCAAATTGGCCTTATGGTTGCTTTTTAAAGAATTTTCTTATGATTTCTCTAAGTCAGATAAGCCCCTTTCTCCCTGCCACGGCCACATTTTTTTGACAAATATAAAAATTTGTGAACAAATTTTAAATAGAACTCTAAAGGCACATTCCTGCAAAGTTTTTCTCCCCGCCACGGCCACATTTTTTGACAAATGTAAAAATTTGTGAACAAATTTGGAAGAGAATGACTCAAGGCACATTCCTTTCAGGTTTGGCTCAAATTGGCCCAATGGTTGATTTTTAAAGAATTTTCTTATGATTTCTTCAAGTCTGATAAGCCCCTTTCTCCCTGCCACTTTTTTTGACAAATGTAAAAATTTGTGAACAAATTTTGAAAAGAATGACTCAAGGCACATTCCTGCCAGGTTTTGTTCAAATTGACCCAATGGTTGATTTTTAAAGAATTTTCTTATGATTTCTTTAAGTCTGATAAGCCCCTTTTTCCCTGCCACGGCCACATTTTTTGACAAATGTAAAAATTTGTAAACAAATTTTGAAAAGAATGACTCAATGCACATTCCTGCCAGGTTTGGTTCAAATTGGCCCAATGGTTGATTTTTAAAGAATTTTCTTATGATTTCTCTAAGTCTGATAAGCCCCGCCCTGCCACGCCCACATTTTTTGACGAATCGAAAATTGGCGAACAAGTTTTGAAAAGAGTCACACAAGGAACATTCCTGCCAAGTTTGGTCAAAATTGGCCCACTGGTATAAGAGGAGAAGATGTTTAAAGAAAAAGTTAACGGACGGACGGACGCACGACGGACACAACGCCATGACAATAGCCCGCTGGCCTTCGGCCAGTGGAGCTAACAAGAGCTGTCACTGTAAGATGACAATGCCCCCGACACCGCTTTGATTTTAAATTATGGCCAATCTATGTTCAAGGTCAAGGTCATCCAGGGGTCAAGGTCACCAAAGTATATGCCTACAGAAAGGTAATGTACCAAGGAATGTTGTGGTAAAGTATGAAGCGAATATGTTAAGTAATAAGGAAGTTATGGCCAATGTTAAAGTTTTTGGACGGAATGACGGACGGACGGACGGACAGACAGACAGACGGACGGACAGACGGACGGACGGACAAGTCAAATTTATGATGCCTCCCTATCGGGGGCATAAAAATCAACCATTAGGCCAATTTGAACCAGACTTTGCAAGAATGTTCTTTGAGTCTCTCTTCAAAATTTATTTACAAATTTCAAGATTTGGCTGGCCCCGTGTAAGGCCTACAAGAAATCATGGGATAATTCTTCCACTTTAGCCAGTGGAGCGATTCAGGCCCTCCTGGGCCTCTTGTTGTGACAAGCTTTTGTATAGGCGAGCTACATTGTCCGCGGACAACTCTTGTTACTTTGCCATCAATGGCTATTAGATATGAAATCTCATTTGTAAGGTTAACCCTTTCGCAAACAAGACCTGGTATTGACATCCCCTAATAGAAAATGCTAGGAAAAACATTGAGGCAAAAGAAGAAATTGCTTATAATCAGCAATTTCTTTTTTTGCCTCAATACTTTCCATGTTTTCTGCACTAACAGCTAGCTGTCATCTCCAGCAGCTTTTGAATATGGCCATCCTTAATTTGGTCATTTGGGAAGGGGTTAACAGTAGCTTGGATTTTATGTTAAAAATACAAATGATCATAATTATCTAAAAGGACAAAAAACATGATGTGTTTGTGAAACACAAAAGCCCCCGAAAAGGCAAATGTTAAGTTTTTGGACAGACAGACGGACATGAGTAAAACAATATGCCCCTGATCTTTCAATACGGGGGCATGAAAATAAAATTAGAATCTCCAAAACATCCTATGATGGAATTCGGAACTCCGGTACAGAACACATACTGCTCTATCATTCTACGCAACTTGTACAACAAGAGTTGTCCGCGGACATAGTAGCTCACCTATACAAGAGCTTGGCACAAAAAAAAGGAGTGCAAGATCAAAGGTCAATGTCACTAGGTGAAAGGTCATGGTCTCAAGGTCAAGGCATGAGGTATCCATATAGGATATATCAATGCTCTATCTGTAATAGGCCAGGCCCCAGTTTCTCGAAAAAACCATTTATATTTTCATGAGAACATGCTCAACTTCAAAGGGATACTCTCCAACGTCGAAGGGTATTCAATTGAAGTTCTTGTGGATTTCATGCGATTTGAGCATGGTGCTCAGATTTGAGCATGAGAACGTACTTAAGTTTTTTCAAGAAACCGGGACCAGGTTAGATTTTTTGAAAAAGTAGTTCAAACGTCAAGGTCACTAGGTCTGTCATGGTCCCAAATGAAAGGTCTTGGCAGTAGGTATCCATATGTGAGGTATCAAGGCTGTATCTTAGAGCACGAGATATAGACCAGGTTAAACATTTTGAAAAGTAGGTCAAACTCCAAGGTCAAGGTCACTAAGTCAAAAGTCATGGTCCCAAATGAAAGGCCTTAGCAGGAAGTAGCCATGTGTGAAATATATCTCTAATAGTGCCTGAGATATAGATCAGGTTAATTTTTTTTTGGAGAAGGGAAGCGACACTAGGGCTGTGACATTAGCTCCATGGACATAAAGTTACGGCTTGCTAAAAATGCTTTCTAAAAATCTATACATCAAAACAAAATGTAAACATTTGCCATAAAATCTTGCACTAACTAATATGCCTTGTTGGTTTTTCGTTCTTAACTTTCTTGTTTGTTGAAAAATATTATCGACATTAACCTTGATGTTCTTTACATCTGAACATAAGCCATACCATCTTGCATTAACTAATACTGCGTGTTGTCGCTTTTCGGTCATGACATTCTTGTTATATATATAGAAAAATTACTGACATTGACTTTGGTTTATTGACACTGATTGATCCAAAGTCTTGTGGTACAACCAAAATAGCTTTGCTGCGTATGCGCTTATTGAAAAAAATAGATTTGAAAAGCATGACAAACACTTTTCACTTAGACCACAGATTTCCCTTGAATTCAGCAATTACCGTATGGCACTTTATTTCTGCGGGGACTTTATTTCTGCTATTTCTGCGGTCTTGGACTGCAACGCAGAAATAAAATCCGCAGAATTTAAACCCTGGTTATATGTATTATCTGCAACTTTAGTCAGTAAATTTGACAAAAGGAATGCTTACCCACTCATGCAGAGCACACATTTATAACAATGGAGTTCTTTCCGATTCGTAAATAGTATAGCTACAGCTTTGATTTGAGTGTAGATAGGACATTTTTGTTAGTCCATAAACAATGATTCAACAAGTTTGATTGGTAACAGTTTGACACATCTTTCTTTTCACACCTATTTGTACACATTATTGTTTCCAGTAACGACTTTACAGATAAATGAATAGGAGTATCCCTTTACCATGGTGGGGATTGTGCATGATGGGATGGATAACCAATACGAACTAATTTGCCTCGCTTCAGATAAGAAATTGTGCAATACCGTATAGCACTTTATTTCTGCGGGGTCCAAATTCTGCGGTTTTTCCAGAAATCAGGCGGGTTAAATTTCTGCGGAACATATTTCTGCGGTCTCTCATTTTGCAAAATCAAAGATTTTATTTCTGTGCTATCAAATCAGTTTTAGTCAGTATCAGACATAGTTTGAAAGACGATGCTTACCAAATATTCTAATTATTCCGTTTGGGTAAAGGGATAATCCCACTCATTTACTAGTATATATAAAGGCGTTATGGGAAACAATGCCGTATACAGGTGTGAAAAGAAAGACGTGTCAAACTGTTACCAATCAGTCAAATTTGTTAAATCTTTGTTTATTGATTAACTAAAATGTCTTATCTACACCTGAGTTAAAGCCGTAGTTACACCATTTTTGAATAGGAAAGCGCTCCATTGTTATGATATTGTTCTTTCCATCGGGTGGTAACAGTTTGACTTGTCTATGTACTGACTAAAATTACAGACAACAACCTCTCCATTCAGGATTAATATTCTGCGGATTTTATTTCTGCGGTGCCGTCCACGACCGCAGAAATAGCAGAAATAAAGTCCCCGCAGAAATAAAGTGCTATACGGTAATTTTCTTGTTTCTGCGTCAATTTTCAAGCGGTTTGTTGCATTTACCCCGCATTACTGAGCTCTTTCCTCAGATATATGACTTGTTTGTGGAATCTTTGTACTTTGTCCAAAAATTGATCCCAACCGATAAGAAAAACGACAAAAATTTAGGTCATTTTTCTAGTCGGTTTGGATCGATTTTTGAGAAAAGTACAAGGAGTTTCCAGATAAGTAATACATCTGAGAAAAGGGCTCAGTAAGACGGAGTACATGCAACAAACTGTATGAAAATTGATGCTAAAATAAGAAAGTTATTGCACAAATGCTTACCTGAAGCGTGGTTAATTTGGCCGTAGTCATTACCATTTCGCTTTCTGGTCGGTTGGGACAATATTTTGGAAAAAGTACCACGAGTTCTCTAATATGTCATACATCCGATGAAAGAGCTTGGTAAGGCGGGGTACATGCAACAAAGCTTTTGAAAATTGGGAAAAATAAGGAAGTTATTGCAAAAAATCTTACCAGAATCGAGACTATTTTGTCCGTATTCGTTATCCATCCCATCATGCACGATCCCCACCGTGTTTACTATCACAGGGTAAGTTGATTATTTTGTAGCATCGTCTTTCAAAATCTGTTTGATAACTGCTTTCATAGCGCAGAAATAAAATCTTTAATTTGGCATAGTGAGTGACCGCAGAAATTTAACCCCACCGAATTTAGGAAAAACCGCAGAATTTGGACTCCGCAGAAATTGTGCTATACGGTACTATCCTATTTTGGGTGTATTCTTTGTCCGAGACACCTGTTACTAATCCAAAGGCACAAAAGTTATGCATTTATTTCCATTTTTTCAATTTGACCATGCGCAGGACTGTAGCTCTAAATCTGCCCAGACATTGTTTGGAGGAAGTTGAGCTCACATGAAGAGAGGGGCGGACTGACAGACTATATACCTCCACCCCCGTAACACTGTTTGCAGGAGGTATAGCCAGACTACAGATGATGGACTGGATATCATAACAAACAAGTTTTGGATGAAAATTTCAAACTTTTATATAAATCAAATACAAAGCAGATTAATCAACTTTGACCTTATAAAGGATTAAGATTCTTTTACTAATGATGGGTTAGTCCTAGAACTCAAAATAGGCAGATCAGGCAGGTAAAATAGGGAACTTAATTAATCTATTAATACACATTGACACCTTTCGACACCCAGCAAATTTAAGGCTTTGGAAAACATTGTGTGAAACAAGGAAAATGCTTGTGACAAGCAATTTCTTCATTTCCTACAATGTTTTCTATCCAAATGCCAAAAAATATGAAATTTTATTCACTTCAAATTGTCCCCTGCATAATCTTTGAATTTGGAACAGTCAAACATTTTACCATCTGGTAATAGGGTAAACATATTGACAGTTTTGCAATAAACCTGCCATACCTAAAAATAAACCAAATTCTGTAACAGTTCTTGTAATAATATTGAAATACTGATTAATGAAAATTTATCTTTAACCCTACCCCAAATGGCTAAAATTTGGACTGATCAAATTTGAAAGCTGCAGCAGACAATATAATGTATGCGGATAATGTTTTTGTGTACAATAAGACATACAAAAAATCCATGCTTTTCAACAAAAACCTCATAACTGCATCTTGTTGTAAGCTGCAATTATGAAATTTTCTTTGAAAAAAGATGAAATATTGATAGTTTTTACACCAGTCTCTTCATTCCCTTCAAAGATCTTGTTTGAGAAAGGGTAGACAAGTTAATCTTTCAAATCTATTTTCAAACTGTCAAGCTGTCTTGACTTATCCCACGTAATCCAGCCATTATGCTGATGAAGTCCTTAGTGCTAGGATGAAAGCTCTAGGTTAGCTTTCCCTTTATTTTGTATTGGATGTTAAAAAGTTTAATTTTAATTATCATTTAATTGATCATCCTGGACATTTATGAGGGCAACATTTAGCATATGAAAAATAATTTATGAAGTATACATTTTATGTACATTATAAATACACAACAAATTAGAGCTTGTCACAGAATTTGGCTTAATACCCCCCCCCCCCCCCCCAAGTGCTTGCAGAGAAATGAGAATGTAAACAGATTGTTCAAGGGGAGACAATTCCTGAATCATGGTAAATTGAGCTATGAGACATGTCTTACAAATCTTCAACATGTGATCAATGTAAAAAGTTTCATTACTATAGCATGAAAACTAAATTCCTTAACCAGGGGAGACATGAAAATTGTGTCTTGAAAACCTTCAAATGTGATCAAAATTTGTATAAAGTTTCATCGCTATGGAATGAGAATTGAAAGGAGTTAGTGACACAAAATTGCTAGTATTTTGTACACAGATAGAAATGGATTAATTCAATTGAACACTTTTTTACCATCCTTGAACACATTTGGTGATAGAAAAATAACGCTTTTCAACACAATTTGGTGATCTTACTGAATTATCATTTAGAGTATCAAATCTGAATGAGAAGCTATACATTACACATACATAATAAATACACAACAAAAATAAACACTTGTTTATCCTTGAACACATTATGATGACTGTATTGCTTCTGAACACAATTTGGCTTTATCTTTGTCAGCATTTTCTCCTTTTCTCTCAATGATAACTACCAGTTACATATGTTATAGTAGAGAGAATGCTGTTTAATAGCAATTCCATTTTTTAAAGTAAACTATCTCAGAGTAACAGATAGAAGAGATGGGGAACATTTATGTTTTATCAAATGCTATATTGCGGATAGTCATAGTATTTGTCCAACAAGATTCCAACAAATACCAACATTATAAGGTTTGATGAATACTGAGAGATATCTTACATAGTAAAATACCTTAACCTTCCTGAACTGTAGCTTTGTATCTAAACAACCATAGATTGTTTGTAAATCTGAAATTGTTCAGCAAGTATCACTATCATTACAAAAAACTTTCTCTTTCTTTCTTCACAACAAAGTTAAACTGTTGACATCGTTGGTTGTATCTGGCAAGAAGCTTGGTCACGAAATACTCCTCAAACTCGCGTCTAATGACGGACAGGTCGGGTAACTCATCACAGCTGGGTACGTTGAGTAGTGTGTAGAACAACCGCTTCCACAGGTCTGTATTCCAGTGTCTGTAATCATACATAACGTGTAATCTAGCCTTATTCTGACCTTATGATTACATTGTTAGACACATTTGAAAATGCTGTAACTAAAGGTTGAATAAGCTGTAGTTACAGTGTTTTTGAATGTGATGTAAAATATGCCTTCTTGACCCTATGCAAAGTACAGGTAAAACTCTTTTCAAGACAAAATTCAAGACAGGAAAACATAAACGTAATTCACAAAAAGGATGTGTTCGTGAAACAGGAACGCCCCCGAAATGGCCATTTTTCTAAAATGTTAAGTTTTCGTGTAAAGGGTTGATAAGTGTTAACAGATGACATTGAGGAAGGTCATATTGAATGAAACAGACAGACGTCATTGAAAGAAAGTTACATACCAAATTTGAGCTTTGTATGCCCAATACTTTTGGAGAAAAGGCCAATGTTTTAAGTTTTCGGTCAGACAGACAGAATACAAAGTGACGGACATGAGTAAAACAATATGCCCTCAACCTTTTGATGCAGGGCCATAACAATTCAAGCGATAAGAAAGCATGGCAAGAAATCAAGGAATTTACAGCATTTCCTTCTTTCAATGTTATTGCTTAAATTTGGACTTGTCTAAAACTTTTCCATCTGGTAATGGGATAATATCAATAGTTGAATTTGTACAAGATGAGTAACCATTACCTGTTAAAGCTTGAGGTCATCTTCCACTGGTTACCTGCCTGATATACATTCATGTACTGTTTAAATACCAACACATGGATAGTGCCAGCTAGTCCAAAATAGTCAGTCTGTAAAACATAAATATGTAACTTAGATAATACTAGTCCACAAGAACACTAGTTGACACATGGTCCGTTTGAATACCAAAAAATTTCATTTCATAAGAATCATTAAAAAACATCCCGACTACAGGTTGGAATAGAACTGTCACAAAGCAAACATATACCTTACTAGCTCCTGGTCACTGAAAAAGTGTTACAGGTTAAAAGTTACTTAAATTGGATAAAGGAAATGAATTTTTAACAAAATTCAATTCTGACCTTGACCTTTGACCATAAGACCTTAAAACGATAGGGCACCTCCTTGGGTCAAGGGTATTACGTTTTGATATCCTAGGTCAAACAGTTCTTGAGTAAGAGCATGGAAGCAGATTCTAAACAAAGTCCATTTGTGACCTTGGCCTTTGACACCAAGCAAATAGGGCCCCTCCTTAGATCAAGGGCAGAAACTGTGCAAAGTTTCATGTTCCTAGGTCAAAGAGACATTGTGAAAACAAAATCCCCATCTACCTCAAGGATGGAGGGTATAGGCCAGTCACTTTAGCATTTAGGGTACCACTAATTCTAACAGAAATAATTTTGTAACTGAACGAAAGTCTTTTATATCATGATCAACATATCAAAAGTCCTCAGAGCAAATCTGGGGGGAAATGGTGTTAAATCACGCTAAAAGATGCCTTGATATGATCGTAATACACTGGTCCATCCTAACCACCATACATTTTCTCGAGTACCACGTGCTTCTCTTACACTATACTTTTCACATATCATTTTTAATTTGATTGAATTTTATACGAAAATTGAAAAATGTATTCCTTATAAATAAAAATTCAAAATGATAGATATAACGAATAAGTAAAAATAAATCGCTTTAAATAGAACTAGAATATCACTGAAAGTGATCATACCCCCCAAAAGCGCTGTGTTTGTGCATTTTGAGATGTACATTTCCAATGAACTGTGAAATGATCAAGTGAGAAAAAGAGCAAACAAAAAAAAAAAAGACTGACCAACACATGGTAATGTTGTAAACATTGCTTATTTTCAACATAGGACCATAATTCAGTCAAAAATCAATGAACCATAATCAAAATTTGATATGCACATATATGAGAGGCAGGAAGCATACTTGTAAAGTTTTTATGAAATCCATCCATTAGTTACCGAGAAATTGAGCGGACAAGAAAATTCACTCAAGGGCCGTAACTCCGTCAAAAATCAATGGACCTTAACAAAAATTTAGTATGCACATCTCAACTTAGTAATAAATTCACATGTGATGTTTGAACAAAATTGGTCCAGTAGTTTATGAGAAATAGAGTGGACAAAAATTTGAAAAACCGATCAACACACCTTGATTTTGCGCTAAATGGCAATTTTCAGCAAAGGGCCATAACTCATTCAAAAAGCAATGAAACATCACCAGAATTTAATATGCACATATTTGAGAGCTACTAAGCATAACTGTAAAGTCTTTTTTAAATTCGTCCATTAGTTTCCGAGAAATTGAGCGGACAAGAAAATTCACTCAAGGGCCGTAACTCCGTCAAAAGTCAATGGACCGTGAAAAAATTTTTTAGTATGCACATTTCAACTTAGTAATGAGTTCACATGTGAAGTTTGAACAAAATTGGTCCAATAGTTTATGAGAAATAGAGTGGACAAAAAATTGAAAAACCGATCAACACACATTGATTTTGCGTTAAATGGCAATTTTCAGCAAAGGGCCATAACTCATTCAAAAATCAATGAAACATTACCGAAAATTGATATGCACATATTTGAGAGCCAGTAAGCATAACTGAAAATTCTTTTTGAATTCTGTCCATTAGTTTCCGAGAAATTGAACGGACAAGAAAATTCACTCAAGGGCCATAACTCTGTCAAAAATCTATGGACCGTGAAAAAAATTTAGTATGCACATCTCAACTTAGTAATGAGTTCACATGTGATGTTTGAACAAAATTGGTCTAATAGTTTATGAGAAATAGAGTGGACAAAAAATTGAAAAACCGATCAACACACATTGATTTTGCGTAAAATGGCAATTTTCAGCAAAGGGCCATAACTCAGTCAAAAATCAATGAATCATCACCAAAATTTGATATGCACATATTTGAGAGCTACTAAGCATAACTGTAAAGTTTTTTGAAATCCGTCCTTTAGTTTCCGAGAAATTGAGCGGACAAGAAAATTCACTCAAGGGCCGTAACTCCGTCAAAAATCAATGGATTGTGAAAATTTTTTTAGTATGCACATCTCAACTTAGTAATGAGTTCACATGTGAAGTTTGAACAAAATTGGTCCAATAGTTTATGAGAAATAGAGTGGACAAAAAATTGAAAAACCGATCAACACACATTGATTTTGCGTTAAATGGCAATTTTCAGCAAAGGGCCATAACTCAGTCAAAAATCAATAAATCATCACCAAAATTTGATATGCACATATTCGAGAGCTACTAAGCATAACTGTAAAGTTTTTTTTGAAATCCGTCCATTAGTTTCCAAGAAATTGAGTGGACAAGAAAATTCACTCAAGGGCCGTAACTCCGTCAAAAATCAATGGACCGTGAAAAAAAATTAGTATGCACATCTCAACTTAGTAATGAGTTCACATGTGATGTTTGAACAAAATTGGTCTAATAGTTTATGAGAAATAGAGTGGACAAAAAATTGAACAAGAGGGCCATTGGCCCTGAAGCGCTCACCTGACAGGCCCATAGGAAGCAATTTCATAATGGGGGGCTATAGACTCTATCCTAAATATTGGGGGGTGGGGGCTAATTGGGATTTCCCCAAAATTTTAAGTGTAAAATTAAGAAAAATTGGTATTTTTGGCCAACTTTGGAAGGGTTTAGCCCCCCTAGCCCCCCTGTTCCTACAGGCCTGCCTGACATAATAGCTTTCTGTATATGGTGTGTCTGAGCCTCCAAAATGATCACATTTTACTAAGATTTGTGGCCTGTATAAGATAATCATTCTGACAAATTTTCAGCTTGATTGGGCAAAAAAAATCCCCAAGACTGGACCCCATGACCTAGTTTAGGACCCCAGATGACCAAATTTTGAAATTGTCTGAGATTTTATCAAGATAATTATTCTGACTAGGCTGATTGGGCATAAAATGTGGCCTCTAGAGTGCACACAAGGTTTTTCTTAAATTTGACCTAGTGACCTAGTTTTTGACCCCAGATGACCCAATTTCAAACTTTTTGTACATTTCATCAAGACAATTATTATGAGCATATTTCAGGTTGATTGGGCAAAAAATGTGGCCTCTAGAGTGCACACAAGGTTTTACAAAGATTTGACCCTGTGACCTAGTTTTTGACCCCAGATGACCCAATTTCAAACTTGTCCGAGATTTTATCAAGACAATCATTCTGAGCAAATTTCAGGTTGATTGGGCAAAAAATGTGGCCTCTTGAGTGCACACAAGGTTTTTCTAAGATTTGACCCTGTGACCTTGTTTTTGACGCCAGATGACCCAATTTCAAACTTGTCCGAGATTTCATCAAGATCAAGATAATCATTCTGATCAATTTTCAGGTTGATTGGGCAAAAAATGTGGCCTCTAGAGTGCACAAAAGGTTTTTTCTAAGATTTGACCCCGTGACCTAGTTTTTGACCCCAGATGACCCAATTTCAAACTTGTCTGAGATTTCATCAAGACAATCATTTTGAGCAAATTTCAGGTTGATTGGGCAAAAAATGTGGCCTCTAGAGTGCACACAAGGTTTCTCTAAGATTTGACCTAGTGACCTATTTTTTGACCCCAGATGACCCCATTTCAGGCTTGTCCGAGATTTCATCAAGTCAATCATTTTGAGCTAATTTCAGGTTGATTGGGCAAAAAATGTGGCCTCTAGAGTGCACACAAGGTTTTTCTAAGATTTGACCCTGTGACCTAGTTTTTGACCCCAGATGACCCAATTTCAAACTTGTCCGAGATTTTATCAAGACAATCATTCTGAGCAAATTTCAGGTTGATTGGGCAAAAAATGTGGCCTCTAGAGTGCACACAAGGTTTTTCTAAGATTTGACCCTGTGACCTAGTTTTTGACCCCAGATGACCCAATTTCAAACTTGTACGAGATTTTATCAAGACAATCATTCTGATCAATTTTCAGGTTGATTGGGCAAAAAATGTGGCCTCTAGAGTGCACACAAGGTTATTTTAAGATTTGACCCAGTGGCCTAGTTTTTGACCCCAGATGACCCAATTTAAAACTGGTCCGAGATTTCATCAAGACAATCATTCTGAGCAAATTTCAGGTTGATTGGGCATAAAATGTGGCCTCTAGAGTGCACACAAGGTTTCTCTAGGATTTGACCCAGTGACCTACTTTTTGACCCCAGATGACCCAATTTCAAACTTGTCCGAGATTTCATCAAGTCAATCATTTTGAGCTAATTTCAGGTTGATTGGGCAAAAAATGTGGCCTCCAGAGTGCACACAGGGTATTTCTAAGATTTAACCCCGTGACCTAGTTTTTGACCCCGGATGACCCAATTTCTAACTTGTCCGAGATTTCATCAAGACAATCATTCTGAGCAAATTTCAGGTTGATTGGGCAAAAAGTGTGGCCTCTAGAGTGCACACAAGGTTTTCCTAAGATTTGACCCTGTGACCTAGTTTTTGACCCCAGATGACCCAATTTCAATCTTGTCCAAGATTTGATCAAGACAATCATTCTGAGCAAATTTCATATTGATTGGGCAAAAAATGTGGCCTCTAGAGTGCACACAAGGTTTTTCTAAGATTTGACCCTGTGACCTAGTTTTTGACCCCAGATGACCCAATTTCAAACTTGTCCGAGATTTTATCAAGACAATCATTCTGATCAATTTTCAGGTTGATTGGGCAAAAAATGTGGCCTCTAGAGTGCACACAAGGTTTTTCTAAGATTTGACCCAGTGACCTAGTTTTTGACCCCAGATGACCCAATTTCAAACTTGTCTGAGATTTCATCAAGACAATCATTCTGATCAATTTTCAGGTTGATTGGGCAAAAAATGTGGCCTCTAGAGTGCACACAAGGTTTTTCTAAGATTTGACCCAGTGACCTAGTTTTTGACCCCAGATGACCCAATTTCAAACTTGTCCGAGATTTCATCAAGACAATCATTCTGAGCATATTTCAGGTTGATTGGGCTGAAAATGTGGCCTCTAGAGTGCACACAAGGTTTCTCTAGGATTTGACCCCGTGACCTACTTTTTGACCCCAGATGACCCAATTTCAAACTTGTCTGAGATTTCATCAAGACAATCATTCTGAGCTAATTTCAGGTTGATTGGGCAAAAAATGTGGCCTCTAGAGTGCACACAAGGTTTTTCTAAGATTTGACCCCGTGACCTAGTTTTTGACCCCAGATGACCCAATTTCAAACTTGTCCGAGATTACATCAAGACAAACATTCTGAGCAAATTTCAGGTTAATTGGGCAAAAAATGTGGCCTCAAGAGTGCACACAAGGTTTTTCTAAGATTTGACCCCGTGACCTAGTTTTTGACCCAAGATGACCCAATTTCGAACTTGTCCGAGATTTGATCAAGACAATCATTCTGATCAATTTTCAGGTTGATTGGGCAAAAAATGTGGCCTCTAGAGTGCACACAAGGTTTTTCTAAGATTTGACCCCGTGACCTACTTTTTGACCCCAGATGACCCAATTTCGAACTTGTCCGAGATTTGATCAAGACAATCATTCTGATCAATTTTCAGGTTGATTGGGCAAAAAATGTGGCCTCTAGAGTGCACACAAGGTTTTTCTAAGATTTGACCCCGTGACCTACTTTTTGACCCCAGATGACCCAATTTCAAACTTGTCTGAGATTTCATCAAGACAATCATTCTGAGCTAATTTCAGGTTGATTGGGCAAAAAATGTGGCCTCTAGAGTGCACACAAGGTTTTTCTAAGATTTGACCCCGTGACCTAGTTTTTGACCCCAGATGACCCAATTTCAAACTTGTCCGAGATTACATCAAGACAATCATTCTGAGCAAATTTCAGGTTAATTGGGCAAAAAATGTGGCCTCAAGAGTGCACACAAGGTTTTTCTAAGATTTGACCCCGTGACCTAGTTTTTGACCCAAGATGACCCAATTTCGAACTTGTCCGAGATTTGATCAAGACAATCATTCTGATCAATTTTCAGGTTGATTGGGCAAAAAATGTGGCCTCTAGAGTGCACACAAGGTTTTTCTAAGATTTGACCCTGTGACCTACTTTTTGACCCCAGATGACCCAATTTCGAACTTGTCCGAGATTTCATCAAGACAATCATTCTGAGCAAATTTCAGGTTGATTGGGCAAAAAATGTGGCCTCTAGAGTGCACACAAGCCAAAGGTTGACGCACGACGCACGACGGACGACGGACGACTGACGACGGACGACGGACGACGGACACAGCGGTATCACAATACCTCACCATGAGCACTATCGTGCTCAGGTGAGCTAAAAACCGATCAACACACATTGATTTTGCGTAAAATGGAAATTTTCAGCAAAGGGCCATAACTCAGTCAAAAATCAATGAATCATCACCAAAATTTGATATGCACATATTTGAGAGCTACTAAGCATAACTGTAAAGTTTTTTTTGAAATCCGTCCTTTAGTTTCCGAGAAATTGAGCGGACAAGAAAATTCACTCAAGGGCCGTAACTCCGTCAAAAGTCAATGGACCGTGAAAAAATTTTTTAGTATGCACATTTCAACTTAGTAATGAGTTCACATGTGAAGTTTGAACAAAATTGGTCCAATAGTTTATGAGAAATAGAGTGGACAAAAAATTGAAAAACCGATCAACACACATTGATTTTGCGTTAAATGGCAATTTTCAGCAAAGGGCCATAACTCATTCAAAAATCAATGAAACATTACCGAAAATTGATATGCACATATTTGAGAGCCAGTAAGCATAACTGAAAATTCTTTTTGAATTCTGTCCATTAGTTTCCGAGAAATTGAACGGACAAGAAAATTCACTCAAGGGCCATAACTCTGTCAAAAATCTATGGACCGTGAAAAAAATTTAGTATGCACATCTCAACTTAGTAATGAGTTCACATGTGATGTTTGAACAAAATTGGTCTAATAGTTTATGGGAAATAGAGTGGACAAAAAATTGAAAAACCGATCAACACACATTGATTTTGCGTAAAATGGCAATTTTCAGCAAAGGGCCATAACTCAGTCAAAAATCAATGAATCATCACCAAAATTTGATATGCACATATTTGAGAGCTACTAAGCATAACTGTAAAGTTTTTTGAAATCCGTCCTTTAGTTTCCGAGAAATTGAGCGGACAAGAAAATTCACTCAAGGGCCGTAACTCCGTCAAAAATCAATGGATTGTGAAAATTTTTTTAGTATGCACATCTCAACTTAGTAATGAGTTCACATGTGAAGTTTGAACAAAATTGGTCCAATAGTTTATGAGAAATAGAGTGGACAAAAAATTGAAAAACCGATCAACACACATTGATTTTGCGTTAAATGGCAATTTTCAGCAAAGGGCCATAACTCAGTCAAAAATCAATAAATCATCACCAAAATTTGATATGCACATATTCGAGAGCTACTAAGCATAACTGTAAAGTTTTTTTTGAAATCCGTCCATTAGTTTCCAAGAAATTGAGTGGACAAGAAAATTCACTCAAGGGCCGTAACTCCGTCAAAAATCAATGGACCGTGAAAAAAATTTAGTATGCACATCTCAACTTAGTAATGAGTTCACATGTGATGTTTGAACAAAATTGGTCTAATAGTTTATGAGAAATAGAGTGGACAAAAAATTGAACAAGAGGGCCAAGATGGCCCTGTATCGCTCCACTGGCTTTTAGACATTTAGACTACGAACTTCTTCAAGGAATACAATTACAAAGAGGTCTATCCAAAGAAGATTCATGCTACACCAGAATGAAATCCAATAAGTAATTAAGGAGCAGAAATGTTTATAAAAATTTGTTAAAATTACACTGTTTCATATAGCGAAAAATAAGCCTAGCCCACAGCGGCCAAGCTTTTCATCCGATCATGAAGGAATTTGGGAGAGATTCATGCAAGGAAGATTCCTGTGAAGTTTGGTTGAAATTGGTAATGTAGTTTTGGAGAAGATTGTTTAACAATTATTCGAAAATTCAATTTAATTAAATTTATTAAAATTTAAGTTCTGCACGGAAATTATTTTTTTTTAAGGAATTTAAAGGAGATTCATGCAAGGAAGATTCGTGTGAAGTTTGGTTAAAATTGGTCCAGTAGTTTTTGAAAAGAAATTTTTTCAAAAAATTAATCTAATTTAATGAATCAAAATTTAAGTGTGACACAGAATTTATTTTTTTGAAGGAATTACAAAGAGATTCATGCAAGGAACATTTCTGTAAAGTTTGGTTGAAATTTGTTCAAAAGTTTTGGAGAAGAAGAATTTTTAAAGATTTTTCGAAAATTTAAATCAATTAAATTAATTGAAATTCAAGTTATACACAGAATTTTTTTTGAAGGAATGAAGAAGAGATTCATGCAAGGGAGATTTCTGTGAAGTTTGGTTGAAATTGGTCCATTAGTTTTGGAGAAGAATTTTTTTAAAAGATTTTTCAAAAATTTAAATCAATTAAATTAATTAAAATTCAAGTTCTGCGCGGATTTTATTCTTTTGAATAAATTTGGTAGAGATTCATGCAAGAAAGATTTCTGTGAAGTTTGGTTGAAATTGGTCCAGTAGTTTTGGAGTAGAAGAATTTTTAAAGATTTTTCGAAAATTTAAATCAATTAAATTAATTACAAGAGGACCATGATGGTCCTTAATCGCTCACCTGAACCTAGATAGAAAGAAAGTCACAATGTTGTCAAATTCAAGAGCACATAATTTAAGATGTGAGATTATGATCCAGCTGAAAACTGCTTTCATAATCTTGAATGATCAATATTTGTGACTGTTACAGTAAAAACAAAGTGGAGGAAACCAACAATTTTGTCACAGTCAAGGGCGCATGAACTCTGTTCTGATAAAAATATTCTCATCAACATTATGTCCATTTTTTTTTTTGATTGGTCAATATATTGTTAGAGTGAAAATAAAGTGGAAAACTGTAATTTTGTGAAATTCAAGGGCCAATAACTCTGGTTTTTCTAGTCAAATCAAGCTGAAATTTTCATTCATCCAGGGTCTTATGGCCACCAACATTGTGGCCAAGTTTTGTCTTGATTAGTCAATAAATGTAGATGCTAAAAACAGCAATTTTGTCAAATTCAAGGGCACATAACTCCAGATTTCCTACTTCAATCACACTGAAAATTGAAGTCATCCAAAATCTTATAGTTACCAACATTGTGGCAAAGTTTTGTCTTGATCAGTCAATATTTGTAGATGCTAGAGTGGTAACAAAGTCAAAACTAGCCATTTTTGAGGTTCAAGGGCACATAACTCCAGACTTCCATGTCCAATCTGACAAAATATCAAACTCATCTCAGAACTTATAGTTACCAACAATGTTGCAAAGTTTTGTTTTGATCGGTCAATATTTGCAGATGCTAAAGTGGTAACAAAGTCAAAACCAGCCATTTTTGACGTTCAAGGGCAGATAACTCCAGACTTCCTGATTCGATCTGACTCAAAATCGAACTCATCCGAGAACTTATAGTCATACATACTTTGACCAAGTTTGGTTAAGATTGGTCAATGTTTGTAGATGCTAGAGTGGTAACAAAGTCAAAACTTGCCATTTTTGACGTTCAAGGGCACGTAACTCCAGACTTCCTGGTCCGATATGACCCAATATCGAACTCGTCCGAGAACTTATGGTCATACATATTTTGACCAAGTTTGGTTAAGATTGGTCAATATTTGTGGATACTAGAATGGTAACAAAGTCAAAACTAGCCATTTTTGACATTCAAGGGCAGATAACTCCTGACTTCCTAGTCCGATCTGACCCAAAATCAAACTCATCCGAGAACTTATGGTCATACATGTTTTGACCAAGTTTGGTTAAGATTGGTCAATATTTGTGGCTGCTAGAGTGGTAACACCAAAATGTGAACAGACGGACGGACGGACGGACGGACAGACAGACGGACGGACAGACGGACAGACGGACGCCGACGGACAAAAAGCGACCACAATAGCTCACCTTGAGCACTTCGTGCTCAGGTGAGCTAAAAATTCAAGTTCTGCACCGATTTTATTCTTTTGAAGGAATTTGGTAGAGATTGATGCAAGGAAGATTTCTGTAAAGTTTGGTTGAAATTGGTTCAGTAGTTTTGGAGAAATAGAGCGGACAAAAAACCAACAGACGGACCAACAGACCAACAGACCAACGGACAAGCAAAAATTAAATTAATTTAATTAATTAATTAAAATTCAAGTTTTGCACAGATTTTATTCTTTTGAAGGAATTTGGTAGAGATTCATGCAAGGATGATTCGTGTGAAGTATGGTTGAAATTGGTCCAGTAATTTTGGAGAAGAAGATGTTTGAAAATTGTTTACGCACGGACGGACGGACGCACGGACGGACGGACGGACGGACGACGGACACAGGGTCATGACATAAGCCCCGCTGGCCTTCGGCCAGTGGAGCTAAAAACCGATCAACACACATTGATTTTGCGTAAAATGGCAATTTTCAGCAAAGGGCCATAACTCAGTCAAAAATCAATGAATCATCACCAAAATTTGATATGCACATATTTGAGAGCTACTAAGCATAACTGTAAAGTTTTTTTTGAAATCCGTCCTTTAGTTTCCGAGAAATTGAGCGGACAAGAAAATTCACTCAAGGGCCGTAACTCCGTCAAAAATCAATGGACCGTGAAAATTTTTTTAGTATGCATATTTCAACTTAGTAATGAGTTCACATGTGAAGTTTGAACAAAATTGGTCCAATAGTTTATGAGAAATAGAGTGGACAAAAAATTGAAAAACCGATCAACACACGTTGATTTTGCGTTAAATAGCAATTTTCAGCAAAGGGCCATAACTCAGTCAAAAATCAATGAATCATCACCAAAATTTGATATGCACATATTTGAGAGCTACTGTGCATAACTGTAAAGTTTGTTTGAAATCCATCCATTAGTTACCGAGAAATTGAGCGGACAAGAAAATTCAGTCAAGGGCCATAACTCTGTGAAAAATCAATGGACCGTGACCAAAATGTGATATGCACATCTCCACTTAGTAATCAATTCATATGTTGAGTTTGAATAAAATTGGTTGAATACTTTATGAGAAATTGAGCGGACAAAAAACCAACAGACGGACCAACAGACAGACCGACAGACAGACAGACCAACGGACAAGCTGACTCCTATATACCCCCCAAATTGAATTTGGGGGGTATAATTATCTTCGATCGATTTTTAAAAGTACGGAAGCTCAATTTGACTATAATATTATTACATCTGTCAGATATAGATTATTCAAATCGGAATTACACAATTTGCGAGTAAATCATCCTTTACTCTCCCCCAACCACTTGTTTTGAAGTCCACACATGCTTTTTTGTTATTATACGCCCGAAGGGTCGTATTTTGTTATGGCCCGATCGTCCGTCTGTCCGTCTATCCGTCCGTCCGTCCGTTAGCAATTTCTTGTGTGCACAACTTCTCCTACAACTTTGATCGGAATTTGATCAAACTTGCCATAATGAATCTTCATGGTATCTAGTTGTGCACACCGCTTACGGAATTCAGATAACTCTTTTCGTTCTTGAATTATCTTCCCTTGAATAAAAAAATGCCCATTTTATTGTGTGCGCATTGTGTGCGCAACTCCTCCTACAGTTTTGATCAGAATTTTATCAAACTAGCCACAGTAAATGTCGATGGTGTCTAGTTGTACACATAGCTTACGGAATTTAGATAAGGCCTAATAAAAAAATAGGTGTGTTTCGGGTTTCCCGACCCTACCTAGAAAATACCGCCGACCCTAAAGTTTTTTTCGCCAGTCGCCAAGAAAAAAATCGGGGATGTCCTTTTTGCGAACTGGAAGGGAAATTTCATGCGCCAACAATAGAATTCTGTACTCGGTTGTAATTGCGACCCTACCGTAAAATTGAGAGAAATCGCGAATGCAATTCGTTCATGGGAGATCAATAACACTTAACTGTAGGCTCGCCAACCGTTAGATACGAGATTTTTATCTCTGACTAACAACTTCCTTTGTTCGTATTACTCCGCGACCGGAAACCATTAATTGGATTACTCGGCATTATTCCTTCATGGTTGACCTTGACCTCACAATAATTTTCAACTCGGTAAGTTTTTGCGACTCAGGCCGCTATTTATCGAAACTTTATCAGAAAATTGAAACAATCGGATGCATATGATGTTGTGAAAGAAACTAATTTGATTTAAGTCTGGCTGTTAACTGAAATGACTGTGACTACCGATGAAATTGAAGAATCTTCGCGGAGGTTTTTTCAAAACGAAAGTAGAAAGACTTCAATCTCCGAGCCAGTAAAAAACGGCGATCGATTTGAAAAATAAATAAATAAAATCGAAGCCTGAAAGCAAATTAGCGCTGATCTAAATGAAAAATTGTTGCTAACAGGATTTCTTCTGATGCGTCCTGGCTATATCATGGCTAGAAATTGTCTGTAACTGTAAGCAAGGATACATGGATTGCCAGGACCATTTTGATTGTCTTGAGTCACACTTTCTTTTTACAATTCACATGTGATAAGCTAATTATTGTCTCCTACTGTGTAAACAAAAACCTATCTCAACATATTTCAGTTTTCACACTCAAATGTGTAAACCCAAATGTCAAAACTTACGAACTTACCACTTCTATTAAACAACTTCCAAGTTAAGGAAGGGGTAAATGCAATAACTTTGTTAAATATTCCCCATTTTTTTTTTATAGCATTATACAAGTTTCCCCAAACTTAGGGTTGGGCATGATTTATACCCTTTCTACCAACATCCTTTGTCTTCCGCTTTATTCCCTGCGGTATTCGTATCATAAAGTTGGGCACTCACTGTCTTGGGCTGGCACTCATTGTTTCAAACCTACTTCAGATTTCAAAATGAAACACTGTATTTCCATTTTCTTTTTTGTTTCTTTATAATCCTGAAGTATAACTACAAACTGAAGAGAAAAAACATTGCATATTACATGTTGTTTTAATGCAAATGCATTCATTACAATATAATAGTCTGATCTAACATTCACAAAAAAAAAAAAAAAAAAAAAAAAAAAAAAAAAATCCCTACCTACCCTACCTAATTTTTTTGGAGTGGAAACCCTAAACACACATATTTTTTTATTAGGCCTAACTGTTTTTGTTTGTGAATTATCTGCCCTTGAATTTAAGGAACAAGAGGACCATGATGGTCCTAAATCGCTCACCTGAATCAAGATGACAAGAGTGAAAATGGCAATTAAGTCAAATTCAAAGGCATCAAACTAAGGGCTTTCTGTTTGGAAACAATTAAGAAATAATTTTGTTTGAATCAATCCTATAAAGTTGGGTATGAATTAGCACAATGGTTGAGGTTATTTTTTTATTTCACAATATATACATAGGGCTAATTTTCAAAGCATACTATTCTGTTAGAGATTGATCATTTATGATATATCATTATAATAAATTATAAGAACAATTTACAAGATTTGGTCTATTATTTGAAAAAATATAGCGAAAAATCAACATCTGATAAGCTAAGTTAATCCCTTCTTTTTTGTTTACATAAGATAAACATAGGGGCATCCAGAGCAACAGATAAGAGAAATAGATAAGAGAAATAGAAATGACAGTCTAAATTTATTATTTATATCCAAACACTATGCAGAATGTATTAATCTTTTCAAGCAGATGACTTAAATGATCACCAACAACATAAGGTTTGATGAATATTGAACAAAATGTTGATTTTTGAAAAGCTATTATCTCCTCTTATCTGCAGCATGTATGCATGATTCCCAAAGTAAATTTTGTGAGCAAATTTTGAAAAGAGTGAATCAAGGAACATTCCTGCAAAGTCTGCTTCAATTGGGCTGAATGGTTGATTTTTAAAGAATTTTCTCATGATTTCTCTGAGTCCGATAAGCCCCTTTCTCCCTGCCACATACATATTTTTTGACAAATGTAAAAACTTGTGAGCAAATTTTGAAAAGAGTGATTCAAGGAACATTTCTGCAAAGTCTGCTTCAATTGGGCCCAATGATTTATTTTTGAAGAATTTTCTTATGATTTCTTTAAGTCCGATAAGCCCCTTTCTCCCTGCCACGCCAACATTTTTTGACAAATGTAAGAATTTGTGAATAAATTTTGAAAAGAGTGACTCAAGGCACATTCCTGTCATGTTTGCTTCAAATAGGCCGAATGGTTGATTTTTAAAGAATTTTCTCATGATTTCTCTAAGTCTGATAAGCCCCTTTCGCCCTGCCACGGCCACATTTTTTTACAAATTTAAAAATTTGTGAACAAATTTCGAAAAGAGTGATTCAAGGAACATTTCTGCAAAGTCTGCTTCAATTGGGCTGAATGGTTGATTTTTGAAGAATTTTCTTATGATTTCTCTAAGTCTGATAAGCCCCTTTCTCCCTGCCACGCCAACATTTTTTGACAAATGTAAGAATTTGTGAATAAATTTTGAAAAGAGTGACCTAAGGCACATTCCTGTCACGTTTGCTTCAAATAGGCCGAATGGTTGTTTTTTAAAGAATTTTCTCATGATTTCTCTAAGTCTGATAAGCCCCTTTCTCCCTGCCACGGCCACAATTTTTTACAAATGTAAAATTTTGTGAACAAATTTTGAAAAGAATGACTCAAGGCACATTCCTGCCAAGTTTGGTTCAAATTGGCCCAATGGTTGATTTTTGAAGAATTTTCTTATGATTTCCCTAAGTCTGATAAGCCCCGCCCTGCCACGCCCACATTTTTTGACGAATCAAAAATCTGCGAACAAGTTTTGAGAAGGGTCACTCAAGGAACATTCCTGCCAAGTTTGGTAAAGATTTGCCCAATGGTATAGGAGGAGAAGATGTTTAAAGAAATTGTGAACGGACGGACAGACGGACGGACAGACGGACGGACGACGGACAAATAGCGACCACAATAGCTCACCTTGAGCACTTCGTGCTCAGGTGAGCTAAAAATGCCCATTTTCTCAAAAATACCCATTTTCTCGTCTGCGCAACTCCTACAGATTCAACCCGAATTTAATCAAACTAGCCACAATGAATCTCCATGGTATCTAGTTGTGCACACCGCTTACGGAATTCAGATAATTTTTTTCGTTCTTGAATTATCTGCCCTTGAATAAAAAAGAATACCCATTTCATTGTGTGCGGATTGTGTGCGCAACTCCTCCCACAGTTTTGATCAGAATTTTATCAAACTAGCCACAGTAAATGTCGATGGTGTCTAGTTGTACACATAGCTTACGGAATTTAGATAACTATTTTTGTTTGTGAATTATCTGCCCTTGAATTTAAGGACAAATGCCCGTTTTCTGAAAAATGCACATTTTCTTGTGTCGCAACTCCTACAGTTTCGACCAGATTTAAATCAAACTAGCCACGATGAATCTCTATGGTGCCTGGGTGTGGAAGCATAATTTGGATAACTTCTCATGTTTGAATTATCTGCCCTTGAATTGAAAAGAATGGCCAATTTTACTGACAAGCCCTCCTCGGGCGCATTACCATGCTGATTGTAATGACATTAACATTTACTACACATCAGACGTAAAAAGTGGAACAAAGAGAAAGAAAATATGGGACATTCACAAAACCAGAAGAACTGTAGGATTCGACATTTGTAGATCATAGATGCATTTTCTGGTTGTGACACCACTTCACATGTATAATTATGGTGTTGGTAAAGGGGTTCTCCTTAAGAAAGCAACCAATAACCAAATGATCAAAGACCAACTTTCTCTTCTCTCTTTCTCGAAGATGTTTCTCATAGTGTTATAGAAAATGGAGAAAGGATATTTGTACATATTTACAATGGAGAAACCACAAAACACTTGAATAACATAAGATTTCAAAAAATTATTTATAAGACACAAACAAGCTCCACATTTGTACAAGTTAAAAGTCTTCCGCTAACTGAAGTTGCTGCCAGATACCACAGTTTTAGAGCATATCTTCAAGTCCAAATGTGGGTAGGAAACACTATAGAACCAACTGAATGGGGCTGGAACAAAATCAACAACAAATTAAATCCAGTCTGCTTGTCTTGTCTGATGCACCCGAACGCCTGCTTAAAATGATTACGTGTAATTGCAAACTAAATTGTGATTCCAAAAGGTGCACATGTAGGAAACATGTTCTGTCTTGTTCAGTGGGTTGTGGAGAGTGTCGTGGTATAAGCTGCACTAATGTGCTCTTAATTAATGAAGATTTCGAAATGGATTGAAATTATAAGTGACATCCATATGAACATGTATCTGGAAAAAAAGCCTTTATAACATTTAATACAAACACACTGTAGATCTAGATCAAGATCAGGCTGTGTGTACGCACTGTCTGGTCACATTAGTATGACTCGAAATCCATTACAAAGTGATAAAAATGAATTTTGTGCTAAAATAGACTTGGTTTACCGTTGATTCAAGCCGTAGTTACGAGATTTTATGACAGCACCTACGAGATACTATTGCTTGTCTGAAATTACGTCATGGTTATCTGGATAAAAGTATTCCCTATATGCATTATTGGCCAGTGGCTTTCTAAATTGCAAAAACCCAATCAGTAATGAAAAACAGTCATTGATTTGACGTCTGTGAAGAGAATCGAATCGTAAAATAAACTGCAAAAGATGAAAATGATGACAATCAGATTTTTATCCTTTTGTATCAATATTTTCTTTGTTATAATGTACACAAATTTGATCTTTTTGCAAATTGTTTTTGTCGTCTGCAGCAGCTTTAGAATGGGAAGTATAATATTTACGTTCAGATGTCGGTTTAAATGTATTTGATAAGTTAAACTTAGTAAATGAGTGGGTGGGGTAATTTCACCTGCAAATTCATTTTACATGTCTAATTGAAATAAAGAAAATATCAAAGTCTATGTTTTTTTTACTTTATAAACCCATAATATTACGTTATCTATAATGTGTTTCATCCGCAACAACATATTTGGTTTTAAAAGATGGGTTTCTAAGCCTACACGGAAAAACATTAGTTTGGCTTTACTTGTAGGGGTCTCTTCGTTAGATCGATATTTTTCATATTTCCCCTCGAGTAACATTTGAGGACTTTTTTTCTGGAATGAGTAGATGGTTGTAGATTATAAAAATGTTGGTTTCGTTTCTGTTAGAATTAGTGGTGGGTTGGGCCTATTTTTCGGCTAAAGTGACTGGCCTAGTATAATAAGCTGCAGATGGGATGTTTCCAGTAATTTGAAAATCCATAGTTGCTCTATGGCAACAGTTTATGACATAAAACAACCAGCTTTGGATTCTTTTCTAGTAGAGGTTCAATAAGTCGGTTATAGCAGTTGTGACCTGGTCATGGACAGTAAGGTAAGCATGGTGCATTTTTATATACATGTAATTGATTGAAGGGTGTTAAACCCCACTTTAAACACTATCTCTAATTTTCAGTCATATTCAATGTGGAAACTTGAGCAACTAATAATGGATTCATGTCATTTTCCTCACCAGTAATACCACAATATTATTTCTAAGCCTGCAGCTGCACTCCCATAAGAATTCATGAACTACCGTATAGCACTTTATTTCTGCGGGGACTTTATTTCTGCTATTTCTGCGGTCGTGGACGGCACCGCAGAAATAAAATCCGCAGAATATTAATCCGGAATGTAGAGGTTGTTGTCATTCTGGAATTTTAGTCAGTACATGGACAAGTTAAACTGTTACCACCCGATGGAAAGTCAGAACAATATCATAACAATGGAGTGCTTTCTTATTCAAAAATGGTGTAACTACGGCTTTAACTTAGGTGAAGATAAGCCATTTTAGTTTATCAATAAATAATGATTTGACAAGTTTGACTGATTGGTAACAGTTTGACACGTCTTTCTTTTCACACCTATCTGTATACGGCATAGTTTCCCATAACGCCTTTATAAATTATGGTAAATCCCTTTACCCTAATGGAGTAATTAGAATATTTGGTAAGCATCGTCTCTAAAACTATGTCTGATACTGACTAAAACTGATTTGATAGCGCAGAAATAAAATCTTTGATTTTGCAAAATGAGAGACCGCAGAAATATGTTCCGCAGAAATTTAACCTGCCTGATTTCTGGAAAAACCGCAGAATTTGGACCCCGCAGAAATAAAGTGCTATACGGTATTTATTTGAGCAGGTAATTGTCAGACTTATACCCGAGTAGAAATTTTATACTTGTTTCAGCCCTACTACCACCTGTGCTATGGCTACTAACTGTGCTATGGGCGAGGCTTCCATCACATAAAGTACATGATTTGACACCACTAACACTCATCAACCATACCTGATAGGTCCATGGTCTGTTGGTTTTCATTTCTGTACACTGGAAACACTTAGTGTTCACCTTACTCAGGAAAGTAGTGCCCGGTTTATATTTAGACATATCAATACTCTGACCAAAATCTATGAGCTGTGCGAATCTCTTCTGACCAGAAAACACTTCCTGTGGGTTTGTGCTGTTAGGTAATACAGGACTGAAAGAAGAATCAATATATAAGACTTGTCAGTCACATTCATCAAGATCAGACAGGTTGGTAATGTTCCTACAGTAAGAGCTGCTCCCAAATTTGTATTTACATCAAGTCCACTAGATCTAGTCAAGGCTTCCAATTAAAAACTTGGAAAGAGACATCAAAGCAAAATCATAAGGAATTAAAATTTCCATCAAATTTGTTCCATTGATTGTGGAGAAATCCCTTAACAGTTCTTTGCACCGCACTTTGTAAGCACGAGAAGAATATACCTGTTAACTGAAGTTTAAAGTATAACAGACAAAATGTGAAAAGACAAAGAAGTGGACACCACCCTGACATCGAATACCACAGGTGATCCCATAATACATCTCATTTTCAACAGATGTATAAAAAGATCAGACATTTTTTAAAGAGTAATATTTGTCCAACGATGACAAACAATTCATTTCCACCCTTTCCAAAACACTACCTGGTTTTGACATTCCCAAACAGAAATGCTTGACAAAACTTTGAGGAAACAAAAGTAAATGCTGATAACCTGCATTTTCTTCTTTTTGTCTCAGTATTTTCTGCACTGTGTGGTACATAAATCCTTTATTAAGGGGGAATGCTCCAGTTTCCTAAATTTTTTCCCAATAATAGAATTTATTTATATTTTGTATGTTGAAATTACATGTTATTACCAATTGAAAAATAAAATAAAAATGTATGGTCAGCGATATTGTTTGAATTTTATTGGCATTCGTATCACATACCCCTACAGCGAAAAAATGCACAATTTCTTGCACCTGTCCAACGTCACTAAAATGCTAATAAAATGCTGTATATTCATCGTTTAGTCCCGAAAACGGATTTAAAGTAAAGTCTTACATTTGATAAGAACAGAAAACCCTAAATATGTGTTATTATAAACGCGTAAATGTATAAAACATCATGCTCACGTGTTCGGTTAGATCAACGAAGCTTGTGTGTTTTATGTCAAAATTTGCATATTTTTGGAAACATTTCAAGTTCTACATAATAGAATTTGATAAAACTCCCTCATTGTATTAAGCAACATGTCCTGGTAATAATTCAAAAAGAAAATGTATAGGTCAGCGCACTTAATAGCGAATTACAGCAATTTTTATCAGCTACACATGAATAAAATGACGCAAAACAGTGGTAACTGCATACACACTTACGACTGTCTTGCTCTAAATAATCGATTTCTATCTTGGGGAAATCAGTTTCGCATAATAAATACAATTTTAGCGTCAAAAATGGTAAATTGTAATGATGTGTTATATCATTGAAAATATGGTAGTGAAACATATTGGTACGAAACATTTAATTTTCTACAGAAATGACCGAGTGTTCCGAAAAACTGGAGCATTCCCCCTTAACAGTTACAACAAATATGCCATCCACTTCAGTTTTAAGATTGTACTACCTTATATTTTGAAAAGAGCCAGGTACTTACAACTGTAGAAATAAGAAGTTATCCGGTTTGATATCTCCGTGTATGATCTGACATTTGTGTAACTTCTCCAGCATGTGTAGTAATTCTATCACCATATACGCGTTCATCGGCTCTGTGTACTCGGATGTGTCATCATCCTGAGCTTTCTTGTACAGATTGGCTAGGTCCTGGGTGAGGAAATAATAATAGTACAAATTTTACAAATCTGAAATGAGACAAGATCTAAAAATTTGTGTAAAAATTCTTCAAGTTCCGAACAATGTATTAATGTTACAAACAAGTACATACCAGGATCTGGGCAAGTCCCCTAATTCTTTCCCATAAAAGCCTGGTTATGACAATGTAACAACTTCATTGGTAACAATGATATGGGAAAATGTTGAGAGAAAAAATGAAATTGCTCATCAACAATTTCTCCTTTCCACTAAACATTTTTTTTATTTTAGATATCATTTATTTAGTTGTATGCAACTCCTTCCAAATTGGAAGACTCACAAAGGACCTCTATGGATAAGGCGAGAATTCTCCCTAAAAGGCTCAGCTCAATGGATCAATTCTCAAAACTAACAAATTGAGAAACAAAATTAAGCTTTATGGTTAGGAAGACAAATAAATGAAATGAATACCGATTTTATGTCATTTAAAAAGTTCTATAGGTGCAAATAACTCTTGATTTTTGTACCCACCTAAATGGTTTTGTTTTCTTACACTACCGGTATTCATAGAGGTAAATGAAGATTATTTTATTTCTTTTTGCAATTTATTTTCTACAGATACAAGGATAAATGGTGTTGACATCATATGGCAGCTTTGGTTTTGTCCGCATTGCGCATGCGCATCATTGAAACAACTTTAAAAGCGCACTGTCCCGCCAAAACCCGAGGAATACCTACCTTCCCAAGGCTGGCAAACATTGTTCCCCGCCCCCCTTGACCCAGCTTCCCATTGACATATGTTGTGTAACTTGACCATAGGCTTCCTTGGTAAAAGGGATTTTCTGGGTCACAGGGGGGAAGGTACTTTTATAGCAACAAGAGCCGTCAGAGACGGACAATGCTCCCCGAATAAGGCTTTGTCACAATAAATGTATGTCATACAGAGCTAAGATTAAGCTAACAAACGATAAGCCCCCTTTTTCCATGACATACTTTTTATACGCAAATTTCAAGTAGTTTATTGTCAAGGGCATCTGATTTGCTACTCAAATATGAAATTTCATCAAATTCTGACCATTAGACTATGAGAAATTAGAGAAAAAGTGTATTTGACCTTAAGTCCCCTTTTCCCATGACGAGGCCTCAAATCCAAAAACTGGGAAAAGTACATCGGCATTATATCATAGGGAGTTCACATGGTAAGTTTCATTTGATTTGGCCCAAGGGTTATAGAGAAATCGCTTCGGACGGACGGACGGACGGACGGACGGATGGACGGACGGACGGACGGACGGACGGACGGACAGACGAAGCGGCGACTATATGCTCTCCCTTCGGGGAGCATAAAAATAGTACTCATATACAAATTGCCATAATTTTGGCGGGAATATTTCGTCTTTAAACTCGTTTTAATGATGCGCATGCGCATTAAGGACAAAACGAAAAATGGTTTTTAAAGATTTCAAAACCAATTGTCCTTACATTTACAGAAATTTTTTGCTTATAAAACTAAAGGAAACTTAATTCTGGTTTAATGAATAAAGGTGGGGTAAGAAAATGTAATTTTGGGGGTAGGTACAGAAACCAAGAGTTATGTGTACATTTCGAATCTTTTTTATTGTACAAAATCAGTTTTCATATGATTACAACAGGTCATGAAACTGCTATACAGATCAACATGGATCCTGATCAGACAGTGTATAAATGATCCATACTGTGCAAAATACCATCAAGGACCACTGCCTGGATCCCACTTCATCTTTCTTGGACATTTCTCATGAATCATGAGAAGAGAGAATATTTGTGAAATAATGTGTCAAACCCACTTTTCCATAATAACAAAATATTAAAGAAGATCATATATACACTGATAAAGATTCTATACAGAAATGTCAATGTCTTGTATCAGATGACAGTGACAAACAAGTCTTTATAATATGATCAAACTAAATGATCAGTTGACTACTTTGTATTACAATATTTTTTCTCTAATTCACAGGCAGATTATTCAAGAGTAAAACACTCATGGTAAAGTAGGCAGATATTTCCTTTGTTTTCCTTACAAGCCCAATGCAAAATTTATGTAAGTCATTTCCACAATGTTTTCCAAATCCTTTATCTTGTGGGGATTCAACAGGTGTAACTGTTTGGTAATAGGTCAGTGAAAGCCCCTGTGTCTACACTATACATACCAGCAGACTGCCGAGTGGAAGATAATCAGTAATAAGAAAGCTGCCATTCCTGTAGAACCATCCATGGTTGATCTTCATCATCGCTGGTCTCTGGAACATAAGACAAGAGGGCCATTGGCCCTGAAGCGCTCACCTGATATAATAACTTTTTTTTGTAAACCAATTTTCAGGTTGATTGGACAAAGAATGTGACCTCTAGGGTGCACACAAGGTTTATCTAAGATTTGACCTCGTGACCTAGAATTGATCAAGACAATCATTCTGATCAATTTTCTAAGATTTGACCCCGTGACCTAGTTTTTGACTCCAGATGACCCAATTTCAAACTTATCCGAGATTTCACCAAGACAATCATTCTGATCAATTTTCAGGTTGATTGGGCAACAAATGTGGCCTCTAGAGTACACACAAGGTTTTTCTAAGATTTGACCCCATGACCTAGCGTTTTTGACCCCGTATGACCCAATTTCAAAATTGTGCGAGATTTTATCAAGCCAATCATTCTGAGCAATTTTCAGGTTGATTGGGCAACAAATGTGGCCTCTAGAGTGCACACAAGGTTTTTCTAAGATTTAAACCTGTGACCTAGTTTTTGACCCCAGATGACCCTATATCAAACTTGTGCGAGATTTTATCAAGTCAATCATTCTGAGCAATTTTCAGGTTGATTGGGCAAAAAATGTGGCCTCTAGAGTGCACACAAGGTTTTTCTAAGATTTGACCCCGTGAACTAGTTTTTGAACCCAGATGACCCAATTTCAAACTTGTCCGAGCTTTCATCAAGACAATCATTCTGAGCAAATTTCAGGTTGATTGGGCAAAAGATGGGGCCTCTAGAGTGCACACAAGGTTTTTCTAAGATTTGACCCGGTGACCTAGTTTTTGACCCCAGATGACCCAATTTCGAACTTGTCCGAGATTTTATCCAGACAATAATTCTGAGCAATTTCCAGGTTGATTGGACAACAAATGTGGCCTCTAGAGTGCATACAAGGTTTTTCTAAGATTTGACCCCGTGACCTAGTTTTTGACCCCAGGTAACCAAATTTCAAACTTGTACAAGATTTCACCAAAACAATCATTCTGAGCAAATTTCAGGTTGATTGGGCAAAAAATGTGGCCTCTAGAGTGCACACAAGGTTTTTCTAAGATTTAAACCTGTGACCTAGTTTTAGACCCCAGATGACCCTATATCAAAATTGTGCGAGATTTTATCAAGCCAATCATTCTGAGCAATTTTCAGGTTGATTGGGCAACAAATGTGGCCTCTAGAGTGCACACAAGGTTTTTCTAAGATTTAAACCTGTGACCTAGTTTTAGACCCCAGATGACCCTATATCAAACTTGTGCGAGATTTTATCAAGTCAATCATTCTGAGCAATTTTCAGGTTGATTGGGCAAAAAATGTGGCCTATAGAGTGCACACAAGGTTTTTCTAAGATTTGACCCCGTGAACTAGTTTTTGAACCCAGATGACCCAATTTCAAACTTGTCCGAGCTTTCATCAAGACAATCATTCTGAGCAAATTTCAGGTTGATTGGGCAAAAGATGGGGCCTCTAGAGTGCACACAAGGTTTTTCTAAGATTTGACCCGGTGACCTAGTTTTTGACCCCAGATGACCCAATTTCGAACTTGTCCGAGATTTTATCCAGACAATAATTCTGATCAATTTTCAGGTTGATTGGGCAAAAATGTGGCCTCTATAGTGCACACAAGGTTTTTCTAAGATTTGACCCCGTGACCTAGTTTTTGACCCCAGGTAACCAAATTTCAAACTTGTACAAGATTTCACCAAAACAATCATTCTGAGCAATTTTCAGGTTGATTGGGCAAAAAATGTGGCCTCTAGAGTACACACAAGGTTTTTCTAAGATTTGACCCAGTGACCTAGTTTTTGACCAAAGATGACCCAATTTCAAACTTGTCCGAGATTTTATCAAGACAATTATTCTGAGCAAATTTTAAGTTGGTTGGGCAAAAAATGTGGCCTCTAGAGTGCACACAAGGTTTTTCTAAGATTTGACCCCGTGACCTAGTTTTTGACCCCAGATGACCCAATTTCGAACTTGTCCGAGATTTTATCCAGACAATAATTCTGATCAATTTTTAGGTTGATTGGGCAAAAAATGTGGCCTCTATAGTGCACACAAGGTTTTTCTAAGATTTGACCCCGTGACCTAGTTTTTGACCCCAGGTAACCAAATTTCAAACTTGTACAAGATTTCACCAAAACAATCATTCTGAGCAAATTTCAGGTTGATTGGGCAAAAAATGTGGCCTCTAGAGTGCACACAAGGTTTTTCTAAGATTTGACCCAGTGACCTAGTTTTTGACCAAAGATGACCCAATTTCGAACTTGTCCGAGATTTTATCAAGACAATTATTCTAAGCAAATTTTAAGTTGATTGGACAAAAAATGTGGCCTCTAAAGTGCACACAAGGTTTTTCTAAGATTTGACCCCGTGACCTAGTTTTTGACCCCAGATGACCCAATTTCGAACTTGTCCGAGATTTCATCAAGACAATCATTCTGAGCAAATTTCAGGTTGATTGGGCAAAAAATGTGACCTCTATAGTGCACACAAGGTTTTTCTAAGATTTGACCCGGTGACCTAGTTTTTGACCCCAGATGACCCAATTTCGAACTTGTCCGAGATTTCATCAAGACAATCATTCTGAGCAAATTCCAGGTTGATTGGGCAAAAAATGTGGCCTCTAAAGTGCACACAAGGCAAAGTTTGACGGACGACGGACACCGGACGACGGACGCCGGACACAGCGGTATCACAATAGCTCACCATGAGCACATTCGTGCTCAGGTGAGCTAAAAACAGTATATATCATAAAGTCTCATCTTAGTCTAACCTTTACCCAAACATGCAACACAAGCTCTACTGATAAGTGTAGAAGTACCTCAGCAGCAGCGGATCAAGAATTTCTTTGAAGGGGTTCGTTTTACAAATATTACACAATTTTGACCGAATTTCTACATGAAAATGAAAAACCAGGCTACTTAGGGGGTTAGTTTGAACCTCCCAAACCCCTCTGGATCCGCCACTGCTCACAGAAAAGGCATGAGAAAACTTAGACAAAACATTTGAAAAGAAGAGCATGCTGATGACAAGCATTTCCTCTTTTGCTTCAGTAGTTTTTATGTATACTGATCCAACCTTTATCAAGATCTATTTTGTCAATTGAAAGCTTTAAAACTGGGACAGCCTTAAATTGTTGATTAAGGGAAAGGGATACTCTATCTGGTTCTCACAAATCTAGGCCAATCAATTTTCCAAAACATTCCAAGTCCTTGTTATGTGATCCTACATACAGGGGTAAAAGTTGAAAATTTTGAAAAACCTGAAAACCTGGAAAAGTCTGTATTTATATAGTAAAAATCGAGAAAATGGAGCATTTTGGAATACTCAAAAACATGAACTTCAGGCATATGCCTGAAAACTTTTACCCATGTACATAAGACAATTGAAAACTATGAGAGAATATTGCAAATGGTAATCAACATTTTCTCTTCCTTAAATTTTTAAATCCTATGGAAAAGAAAATGATTTTGAGTTTTCTTTTATCTTTGTTTTTTTATCTTCAATATTTTTTAATTTAGACTAGTCTTAAACAGAAATTGCGGAAGTTATGCGAGGTACGAAAACCCTATCAAATTTTATTATGGACAAAAACTGTGATAAGGCAAAAACTATAAGCTCTCAATTTATCAAGAAGAGGATATGTATCCAACTTACAACATCGACTGGGTCTCTGAGCATGGCCAATCTCTTGTGTACTTGATTACAGATATAAAACTCCCAGAACTGACACGGTTCTTCAACCTGTTCAAATAAAATATAGCGTTAAACCTTTATACAACAAAATCATAGACCAGTAGAATTTGAAGAACAATTGACAACATTAACTGAGAATGGCCAGTCTTTTCTGTACTTGATTACAAAATTGACATATCATGGGTTTTCTAGACTACCTTTATATGCAATATATAACAACACATTCCAAAACAAGCCCTGGTCTGGCATCCATAGAAAACATTGAGGGAAAAAAGGAAATTGCTGATAATCATTAATTTCTCCATTTTCTTCCATGTTTCAAATTAAAATGACAATGCTAAATTGTACACAAAACCTACTTTCTTACATTTCCATTTTGTCAAATATGCAGCAGCTTTCAAATTGGAACAGCCTTCATTTTTTGCCATTTTTTTAACCCATTACCAAACGACAAAATTTTTGACTTGTCCAAATTCAAAGATGTTGCAGACGACAATTCCAAGTGCATAAAATTTAAAATTTGTTGGTCTTTTGGGGTAGAAAACGTGGGAAATGAAGAATTTGCTTGTCACAAGCAATTTCTTCATTTTCCACAATGTTTTCAAAAGACAATATCTTAAAGTGACATTTCAGAATTTTTGTAATAAATTTTACTTTTACTTTAATCTGAAAGAGCATAATTTCCTTATGAAAATTCTGAAAATTTCAAGCCAAAATATTGCACCGTTTACGAGAAATTTATAATTTTGTGTTAAAATTGAACAAATTGTTGTGGACAACAGTTCGGATTTATATGCAATTTATCGATTATGTCTCAACTTTAAATGCGTGTATCTCGCTTATTGGCAACAACTTCAAACAAGAGGGCCAAGATGGCCCTGCATCGCTCACCTGAGAGGACTTTGAGACAAACATCTTGCAATCTTCAAACTCGCATGACCCACTTTTTACATGACCTACATATCATTAAGATAAACATTCTGAACAATTTTCACTATGATGAGTAAATATTTAGGTTCTTAGAGCAAAAAACAAGATTTGACCTTTTGACCTAGTTTTAAACCTAACATTAGCCACTTTCTACATGACCCATTTATCATCAAGATAAGCAATTTTCACAATGATGAATAAATATTTTGATATTTTAGAGCAAAAAACAAAATTTGACCTATATTTTGACCTCCCATGGCCCACTTTATACATGCCCCATATATTGTCAAAATAAACATTCTGAACAATTTTCACAATGATTCAGATATCATTATGGTTCTAAATGCAGAAATAAGATTTGACCTAGTGACCTAGTTTCTGATCTCACATGGCCCCCTTTTTACATTGACCAGATATCATCAAGATAAATTTTAAAAGAAGCATTGACGGAGAGGGAGAGAACGCTGCTGCGCAGTATTTCTCCTTTTCCCTCAATGTTTGTTTATATACTGAATCGCCATGGTTTTGAACAATATATTATATTTCGAGAACAATCCTTGATTTTGAATACCATAGCAGAAAAATTAAGAAGCATTGACGGAGAGGGAGAGAACGCTGCTGCGCAGTATTTCTCCTTTTCCCTCAATGTTTGTTTATATACTGAATCGCCATTGTTTTTGAACAATGTGTTATATTTCATGAACAATCATTGATTTTGAATACCATAGCAGAAAAATTAAAGAACATTGACGTAGAGGGAGAGAACGCTGCTGTGCAGTTTTTCAGCCTTTCCCTCAATGTTTGTTTATATACTGAATTGCCATTGTTTTGAACAACATGTTATATTTCATGAACAATCATTGATTTTGAAGATTGCAGCAGAAAAATTAAGAAACATTGACGCAGGGGGAGAGAACGCTGCTGCGCAGTTCGTTCTTTTTTCTTTTCCCTCAATGTTTGTTTCTATACTGAATCAACATTGTTTTCAACAATGTGTTATATTTCTAAAACATTCCTTGATTTTAAATATCATAGCAGAAAAAATAAGAAACATTGACGGAAAGGGAGAGAAAGCTGCTGCGCAGTTTTTTCTCCTTTTCCCTCAATGTTTGTTGATATACAGAATCGCCATTGTTTTGAACAATATTTTATATTTCATGAACAATCCTTTGAATATCATAGCAGAAAAATTAAGAAGCATTGACGGAGAGGGAGAGAACGCTGCTGCGCAGTTTTTCTCCCTTTCCCTCAATGTTTGTCTTTATATTGAATCGCCATTGTTTTGAACAACGTTATACTTCATGAACAATCCTCGAATTTTGAAAATCATAATAACAGAAATATTTCGAAGCGTTGACGGAGGAGGAGAGAACGCTGCTTAGCAGTTTTTTCTCCTTTTTTCACAATGCTTGTTTATATGCTAAATCGCCATTGTTTTGAACAATGTGTTATATTCCAAGAACAATCTCTGAGTTTGAATATCGTAGCAGAAAAATTAAAAATTATTTACGGAGAGGGAGACAACACTGCTGTGGAGTTTTATCTCCTTTTCCCCAAATGTTTGTATTTACATCCTGAATCGCCATCTCACATTCCTTTCTCTCAATGTCTATCTACATGTATATACTGATTCGTCTTTGCTTTAAATAATATGTTAAATTTCAAGAACAACCCTTAAATTTGAAAACCATATCAGAAATGGCTCTTCAAAGTATTGACTAGGGAGAGTTGATGCTGATAAATTAGTATTTTCTCTTCCTCCCTCAATATTTGTTAATATGCTGAATTACTATTGTTTTGAACTGAATGCCTAGTATCATATGCAATCCTTAAATTTGAATCCTATAGAGAAGAGAATTCCACTGTCCGATTTTACCCTTTCCTTTGGTGTTTTTGTTTATTTCCAGTATTAATCCTCGAGCAATATGTTTATTTTAGCTAATAATCTTTGCATTTAAAGGTCATAGCAAAATGAACGTCTGAAGACACAGACGGAAGCTGAGAAAATGCTGTTTTCCCAGTCTTTTCTCCTTTTCCCTCAGTATTTTTTCGCATATAGGGTCGTATACAAATACACATGTACGTTTCATCGTTTCATTGTTTGAATGATAACAACTCAATCATGCTTTTATGAAAAGTCTGTTCACCCCCATTGATCAGGGGGCGTGACCGATCTAATTTGTGTTTATACAGATCGACCATTGCTCACTCGTTACTATGCTAAAACGTGAGTACGCTACGCCCCATTGACCGAGTGGGCGTGTCCGATCTGATTATGCTGAAATGGGTCGATCATCGCTCACCATAAATCTTATTGTGAAAATAAAACAGAGTTTACTTAACCCTTTATCAAATGACATACTTTTGAATTTGTCCAACTTTAAAACAAACTCAGACAACAAAATGTATTTTGATAATAACCAGAATATTGTTTGCAATATAGCAAAAAGAATATAGAGACAGAGGAAGAGAATATTGGTTGGTCGCATTACCCCCTTTTGTCGCAATGCCTACCCTAATAATAGCCACAACTATATTAAGGACATCAAACCATTTCTTGTTAGAAAAGGGTTAAGATAAGCCTGTACATGAGTTTGAACAATCTCTAACATAATTATGATGAATTTTACGTTTGTTTTTGTCATAAATTGATATGGAACTTTCTATTATCACATCTTTTTGATAAAGGGTAAATCTGACCAATCAATCATACTGACACACATACTATGGTTAGAAAATAGAACGCCTTTTAATTTATGCAAATATAAAGTGTTCAATTATTACACATGTTGAACTAAATCAAACAATATCCATTTTTTTTAAAAAGTAACCAAACACAACTTTTCTTTTTTTCACTATGTTTATAGATCTAGTTTTGTTACCTCGTTTTGTTCTCAATAGTTTGTTTATGTTAGATGACCTTAATATTTTAAAATCTACTTCATCATTGATTAAAAAGAATTGCCATGAGAGAAGGTTGCTAATATTTAATATTATGTGTAGCTTTGTGCCATCCTGTTTACTAATTAGCCTACTAGAGATTTATAGTATTAACTTCCATTACAATGACAGATAGTTTAGAAATATTATCTTACAATTGCCGTGGTTTAAACAAAAATAAGAAAAGATTTGATTTATTTACATTATTTAAAGAAAAAAACGCTGATATTATTTGTCTGCAAGAGACGCATTTTACCGGGGATGTTGAAAAAACAGTTTATTCAGAATGGGGTGGAGATTGTTTTTTTAGTAATGGAAATCACAACTCAAAAGGTGTTTGTATCTTAATCAAAAGAAATTCTGGTATAAAAGTTTTAAATACTAAAAAAGATGATAAAGGACAATTTCTAGCTCTAGAAATATCTTTTTCAGATCATAGATTCCTTTTGATAAATATATATGCACCAAATAAGGACGATCCAATCTTTTTTCAATATATATTTCAAACTATTGATTCAATGAATAGTGATGATAAGTTTATTGTCTGTGGTGATTTCAATCTTGTTTTAGATCCATCGCTTGATTATAACAATTACAAAAACATTAATAACAACATTAAGGCTAGAAAACATTTGTTATCAGAAATAAACAATAGAGATCTTATAGACCCCTTTAGAAATATTCATGGAGACAGCCAAAAATTTACATGGAAAAGATTCACTCCTTTTCAACAAGGAAGACTAGACTTTTTCCTAACATCTAATGACATTTTTGAATTCGTAAAAAACTGTGACATTGATATAAGTTACAAATCTGATCATTCTATTATTTTCTTAGCATTAAAATTCTCAGAAACCAATTACGGAAAAGGTTACTGGAAATTCAACAATTCGCACTTACACGATATAAACTTCCTTAATTGTATTAACGAGAAAATCGATGAAATTGTATTACAATATTGTTTACCAGTTTACAATCCTGAAACAGTTTTAAATATGGATAAATCAGAAATTCAATTTGTTATTGATGATCAATTATTTCTAGAAACCTTGTTAATGGAAATACGTGGTAAAACAATTTCATATTCGTCTTATAAAAAACGAGAAATGGTGCAACGAGAAAACCAATTAATGTCCCAAATCATTGAAGTAGAACAAAATTTGAATGACACAAATAAAGAACAACTATTAAACTTGCAATCCGAACTAAACGAAATCAGACAATTAAGATTAAAGGGCGCCTTTATACGATCAAAATCGAACTGGATTGATGAAGGTGAAAAAGTTACGAATTATTTTTGCAATCTCGAAAAAAGATATCAACAACACAAAACCATACCCTTTATTGAAAAAGAAAACGGTTCTCGAATATACTCTCAAACTGAAATTTTGAAAGAAACTAAAACATTTTACGAAAACTTATACAATGAACGTCCACATAAAACAGATATTAACCTAGAAAAAGAATTCCGAAATGTTGAATATAATAAATTAAATCACCAACAAGCAGAATCTTTAGAAGGCTTACTTACTTACAATGAAGCATCGAAAGCTTTAAAACAAATGAAAAATGATAAAAGCCCAGGATGCGATGGTTTCACATCAAATTTCTATAAAGTATTCTGGAAAAAAATAGGTCATTTTGTTGTAAGATCGTTAAATTATGCATACATGGCTGGTTGTTTTTCTCGAAACATAAAACTTGGCACTATCACTTGTATCCCAAAGGAAAATAAGGAAAAACAATATTTAAAAAATTGGAGACCAATAACACTATTAAACGTCTTATATAAGATAGCTTCTGGTTCAATCGCTAATAGATTAAAATCAACATTAGATCATCTTATTTCCCCCGACCAAACAGGTTTCGTACAAGGTCGATATATAGGCGAAAATACCAGACTAATATATGATATTATGAAACTTTGTGAAGAAAAGAAAATACCCGGACTTTTAATGCTTATTGATTTTGAAAAGGCCTTCGACTCCTTATCATTTAAATTTATTAAGAAAAATTTCTCCTTTTTTCAATTTGGCGACTCTATTCAAAAGTGGATCGAACTTTTTCTGTACAACACCGAAGTGTCAGTACAGCTAAACGGGTTTATTTCCGAGAATTTCCACGTAAAAAGAGGATGCAGACAAGGCGATCCGATCTCATCTTATATTTTTATCCTATGTTCGCAAGTCTTAAACTTAATGATAAAATCAAACAAAGACATTTCCGGTATAAATGTTAATGGCAAAGAATTTCTTCTTTCACAATTTGCAGATGACACATCCCTCCTTCTAGACGGGAAAGATAAATCGCTACATTCAGTTCTAGACATACTCAACCATTTTTCTGAATTATCAGGTTTAAACGTCAACTTTGACAAAACAAAAGTTATATGGATAGGATCTTTGAAATACAGCACCCGATCCATTAAAACGAGATGGAAATTATCGTGGGGTGAAACACAATTTAAACTTTTAGGTATACTATTTGATGTTGATCTAAAAAAGATGATAAACTTGAATTTTTATCCAAAGTTAAAAAGCATAAAAAACTGTATAACATTTTGGAAAAGGCGGAAATTAACACCAATAGAGCGTATAACTGTTATAAAGTCTCTTCTTTTACCCATGATGAACCACCTTTTTATCAGCTTAGCAACACCACCATCAGATTTTTTTAAAAAAGATGAATGATTTATTTATAGACTTTGTTTGGGACGGACGGCCGAAAATTAAAACTTCGATATTAATTAAAGATTATGAAGACAGTGGGCTAAGATTTCCTGATATTGATTGCTTTATCAAAACCATGAAAATAAAGTGGTTAAAGAATATGGTTGTACACCCAGATAGTTTATGCTACCAATTGGCTAATACTTTATTTGATATAGATAAACTTTTTAATACTGGAAAGTATTTCGGTGATCACATTATTAAGACCATAAATAATAGCTTTTGGGCTGATGTTATAAGAGCTTATATTTCATACACCGAAAAGTTTGTCCTAGAAAATTGGACTCAAGTTCTACATTTCCCGCTTTTTTACAACGACAAAATTACAATAGATTCAAAGTTTGTCTATAACGATTGTCTCTATCAAAACGGTGTAAGATTCGTTAAAGATATTCTGACTGAAAATGGCAGTTTTAAGAATTATCAAGATATAAAAGATCACGTAAAAGGTAGATTGCTTTTTCTAGAGTTTTACAGCATTCGAAATGCAGTTAAAGCTTTCGTAAGAGAACAAAACTTTGAAGTTGATAACTCGAAGCTATTTACAGCACATAACCCATGTGCATCTTGTTTTATCTTTCCATTGATCACAAAAAACAATATGAACAAAAACATCTATTCAACGTTAATAATAAACGACGAAAAACCAACAAGTCAAACTAAGTGGCTTTCAATTTACAATCATTTTAACACAGACTGGAAAACTATTTACTCCAACATTTTCAAATTAACTAATGATACTTACACGCAATGGTTTCAAACAAGAATATCTCACCGAATACTCCCAACGAACTCTCTTTTAAAAAAGATGGCCATCACTGATGATAACCTATGTACCTTTTGTCAGTCAAATGAAGAGACTCTTTTACACCTTTTTTATGACTGTGTTAAGGTAAAGCCGATAATCCATCTGCTAAACCTAAGTATTAACGATTTTTATACCAATTTTCATCTAAACAGTGTAGATGTCATGTTAGGGTGCAATAATAAATCAAATATTGATATATTATGTTTAGAATACAAAAAGTATATCTATATGCGTAAATTAAAAAAGACTAACCCATCTGTTAACGGATTTTTAAACTTCTTAAAGCTAACGATCGAAATAATCGATAAAACAAAAAATAAAGAACGGCTTAAAATAAACTGGGCAATTGTTAGGAGGATGGCACAGAGAACTTAAAAAACATACATAAAAGATTAAGAAATAAGATCATCTAACATTCTTTATTTCTATCTTTAATTAGCATATATCTTTGTTTATCCTTATTCATTAATTATGTAAAGCTTGAGGTAACTATAAAATTATACATCAATGTACTACTAGTTAGCCAAATCCGAATGTTTTAATCCATTGCTAGAAGACATAATTATTGAGGAAATCTTCAATATGATAGTTAAGAAAACACTAGAATAGAAATGTTTTAAAGACCAATTTCAGAAAAGAGATTTATTTCTTCTATCGTCTTTTCCTACTGCACGCTTTCCTCATAGATTTGAAGCATAGATAATTATTTTTGATTCGCTAGCAATGTATTAAAACAATACCATGTATGCTATTTAAGAAATTCCATTAATTTGTTATATATTGTTATATGACATGCATTATTTATTGTACAAATTGGATAAATAAAGATTTAAAAAAAAAAAAAAAAAAAAAAAAAAAAATCATCAAGATAAATATTCTGAACAATTTTCACAACGATAAAGTAAATATTTTGGTTCCTAGAGCAAAAACTAGATTTGACCTAGTGACCTAGTTTTAGACCTTGCATGACCCACTTTTCACATCACCAAGATATCATCAAGATAAGTATTCTGAACAATTTTCACAATGATAAAGTAACTATTTTGGTTATTAGAGCGAAAACAAAATTTGACCTTGTGACCCAGTTTTTAACCTTGAATGGCCTGCTATTCATATCACCAAGATATCATCAAGATAAACATTCTGAATTTTTACAATGATTGAGTAAATATTTAGGTTCTTAGAGCAAAAACAAGATTTGACCTAGTGACCTAGTTTCTGACCTCACATGGTCCCCTTTTTACATTGACCAGATATCATCAAGATAAATATTCTGGACAATTTTCACAACGATAAAGTAAATATTTTGGTTCCTAGAGCACAAACAAGATTTGACCTAGTGACCTAGTTTTAGACCTTGCATGACCCACTTTTCACATAACCAAGATATCATCGAGATAAACATTCTGAACAATTTTCACAATGATGAAGTAAATATTTTGGTTCTTAGAGCAAAAACAAAATTTGACCTAGTGGCCTAGTTTTTAACCTAAAATGACCTGCTATTCATATCACCAAGATATCACCAAGATAAACATTCTGAATTTTCACAATGTTTGAGTAAATATTTCGGTTCTTAGAGGAAAACAAGATTTGACCTAGTGACCTAGTTTCTGACCTCACATGACACAGTTTTAAAATGACCCAAATTTCGTCAAGATAAACATTCTGAACAATTTTCACTATGTTTGAGTATATATTTCCGTTCTTAAAGCAAAACCAAGATTTGACCCAATGACCTAGTTTTGACCTTACATGACCCACACTTTCTACATTACCTAGATATCAAGATAAGTATTTAGGATAGTTTTGACAAACATTGGCATCTCTAGAGCAAAAGGAAGGATTCTGTAATATTTGACCTTGTGACCTAGTTTTTGACCTTGCATGACCCATCTTTGACCATGACCAAGATATCATCAAGATAAACATTTAGGACAATTTTGACAAAGTTTAGACCAAACTTGGCACTTCCAGAGGAAAAGGGAGGGTTTTACAAGATTTGGCCTTGTGACCTAGTTTATGACCTGGCATGATCCACTTCTTGACATGACCTAGGTATTATCAAAATAAACATTCAGGACAATTTTGAGAAAGTTTGGGCCAAAACTGGCATGTCCGGGCCAAAATGAAGGATTTTAAAAGATTTCACCTTGTGACCTAGTTTTTGACCTTGTATGACCCACTTTTCATCATTTGATAGATATAATCGAGATAAACATTGAGGACAATTTTGACAAAGTTTGGACAAGAATTGGCACTTCCAGAGCAAAATAAAGGATTTTGTAAGATTTGACCTCTTGACCTACTTAATGACCTAGCATGACCCACTTCTTGACTTAACCTTGATATCATCAAAATAAACATTCATGACAATTTCTACAAAGTTTGGACCAAAATTGGCACTTCCAGTGTAAAAAGATGGATTTTACAATATTTGACCTAGTGACCTAGTTTTTGACCTGGCTTGACCTATTTTTTATCATGACCTAAATATCATCAAGACAAATAATCTGATCAATTTTCACAACGATTGAGCATTAAATGTGGCTCCTAGAGCAGAAAGAAGATTTGACCTAGTGACCTACTTTTTGACCCCATTATGGCCCCGATTCAAATTCTTTGAAGTATTTTGAAAAAGCATGACCCATAGATTATATGTGTGAAATATGATTGAATTCTACCAAGTACTTTAGGAGGAGAAGATTTTTTTGTGAAAAGTTGTGACGGATGGACAGATAGACAGACAGACGCCGGACAACAGACCGATCACAATACCTCACCTCGAGCACTTTGTGCTCAGGTGAGCTAAAAACTAATAGTATTTATACTCATTAGAATAACCAATCTTGGCATCAAGACATACATTAAAAAATTGAAATCGGAATGAAATGTCCCTTTAAAGGGAGTCAAAAATAGTCACAGTGTGGTAATGGTTTAAAGGGCCAAAAGTTTATGCTTCCATGAAAATCAAATATCTTCAAATTGATTGATAATTGAATGAGGTTTATAGTCCCATTCAAGGGCTGGTACAACTAACCATGTGTTTGTAAATTTAAATTCTAACACCAATACGAATTCAACATCTTATCTTTCCTTTCCAACATCAAACTTTAAGGGTGGTAGGATTTATTTACAACAGAGCACAGAAAATAAATGTGAAATTGATGTTTTCAGCATGTTCACTTTTTTCCTCAATATTTTCCCAAACTTTTTCTAAATATGACAACAAAATCATGTCAAATAGCATCAGTGAGTGGGAATGGGTTAAAAGACAGAATACATATTGGCCAAGCCTGGATTCATAACTATGTGGAAAAGTTCACAAGACTGATGGTCTCTCACATTACCGATTGAGCTATAAAACACATCCTCAAAAGACAAAGTAAAATGTATGGGTGAAAATAAGAATATTAAGGATTACAACCCATCTATAGATACCAAACACTTTGTGCATTTTGGGGCGTCATCTGACAAGCAAGGGAATTTGGAACTGGACTAGGATACACTTGTCAATTTCTGTTGACACAGATGATGCCCGAAAAAAAAAGAGGGGATCTTTCGTTAAATTTTCTTAGTCACGGATGACACCCGAAGATGCACAAAGGGTTTGGTATCTAATTATGGGTTGTAATCCTGAATACATGATTCTACCTTGATAGCCTCCTTTGAGACAGGGTCATCTGTGACCTCGAATGTCATGTCATTTTCACTTTGTGCCACAAACACTCTGGCAAATCCTCCTTCACCCACCTTGTTCAGTATTCTGTACATGCGCATACCTGTAATATATAGATATGTTACAAGTGAATACGTCAGACTATAGATATATTAACAATAGTGACCTCTGCAATAGTAAAATCGCAAAAGTAACTGGAAATACCAATAATTGATTAAGTTCCTTTTCAATTTTCTTATGTAAAATATTGAGGAAATGCGATTAATAGTGAATAAACAAGATGTGTTTGTGAAACACCTATGTCCCCGAAATGGCCAATAAGTTTTTGAAAGGCAGACAGACAGATGGACATGAGTGAAACAATATGTCCCCAATCTTTCAATACAGGGGCATAAAAATCATTTTTAAACACTAACATAATATCACAATAGAATTGCAATAATATTGCCAATAGCAACCTGGAATAGCAATACTATAAACAATAATCATTTTGGTCTTCCAAGTCATTCCTGGTAACAAACATACTGCTGAATCAACAATTCTTTCACCCATTATCAGACGGCAAAATTTTGGACTGTTCCAAATTCAAAGATGTTGCTGACAATAATTTCAAGTACATGAAATTTTGTGTAGAAAACATTGTGGGAAACGAAGAAATTGCTTGCCACAAGCAATTTCTTCATTTTCCAAAATGTTTTCCAAAGCCATTATCTTGTGGGGTGTCAAAAAGAGACCCTGTGTGGTAATGGGTTAATCTTTCACAAACGGTGAATAATCTTACCTATGGCAACTGATCTATCACTCTTAGAATGAAAATTCTCTTTCATGGGGTTGAAACCAAATGCTGGTATTCAGCAGTTACTTCCTTTTCTTTAATATTTTCGAAAGCCTTATCACTTAATCCATTACCAGACGGCATAATTTTGAACTGTTCCAATTAGAGAGGTGTTGCTCATGACAATTTCTAGTGACTGAAATTTTACATTGCTTGGCATTCCTTGGTAGAAAATATTGTGAGAAATGAAGAAATTGCTTGAGACAAGCAATTTCTTCATTTTCCACGTTTTCCAAAGCCTTTATCTTGTGGGGCTTCAGAAGGCGTCACTGTGTGGGAATGGGTTAAGTGCATCAAAAGGCATTACAGTTTGAGAAAGGGTTAATCGATTTACATAATTACAATCTTACCTAGAGAGATAAATGATCCTTTACTCATGACAGGTAAACATTCCTCACTTTCCTCATAATTCACACACAACGACAACGGCTCCTTCAGATTACTCAATATCTGATCCTTCATCTCAGAGTCAAACGGATCCTTCGGATCGTAAAGACAGATCGACAGTGACAAGAAATTCTCAGTCTTTTCATCCGCATCTGGAGGAATGTACGTCGACACATCGATCACATGTGTATTGGAATTGTTTGCCTCATTTAGTGGACGGAGTTGTAACAGACTCATGGTATCTTCGGGGGTGGTATAGTTCCCCGGCGTGGTGACTTTTCCTGGTGTGTCATGTTTCAATGATGTTTCATGTTTTCCTGGTGTCACCATGTTTGCTGGTGTTCCCTCTATGATATTTAGTGTAGGAACATGGCGTGACATGTAGGACTGATGACTACTCTTACTGCTGGCACCAGAATCCTCCGAGGATCCCTCCATTATAGGGCTGAAATCGTAATTAACCCTATACCAAACAGCCAAACATTGACTGGTCCCATACAAAAGAGAAGACAAAAAGGGTGTAAACACAGATTAATTTTGTGCACAATTTATCACAGAAAATATTGAGGCAAAAGGAGAAAATGCTGGTTATCAGCATTTCGTCAGTTTGAATGCAAAACCTTGTATGTCGATTCTTGCTATTTTCAAAGTACAAACTTGTGTGCCCAGTTAAAGACAATTCTTGCAGGGTTTGAGATATTTTTACTGATCAGTATTAATGACACATCATTTGTGAACAATATGTCAAAATTTCAAGTAAAACATTTCAGTTTGGGAAAAGTTATTACACTTTTTTCCCTCCCCTTTAAAATTTTCCAAAAACGAGATACGAGGTTTTGCACTTACAACGACCATTTTCTTCTTTTGTCTCAATATTTTCCAAACCCATTTATCTAAGGGACATCAAAACCAGGTCTTATTTGGGAGAGGGTTAATCATCAAATTGTTTTTGAATTAGAGCTTTATCAACAAAACCTTCACTTCACTAATTGCAATTTCTTACATGTTACTTTATGTATAAATGATCTTTAGACTTTCTTCAACTTCTATAACACAAATGAAGTATTTTTGTAATACTGATTAATTGATTGATTTTTATGAATGGGCTTTTCTTAGCTAACCCTTTCCAAAGAAGCCAAAATTTGTACTGCCAATTTGACAGCTGATGTAGACGACAACACTGTATAATCAATCGTGTAAAATACAGCACAGAAAATATTGAGATAAGAGAAATAATGCCAATAATAAATTTTTATCCCAGCTGGGACATGAAATCAAGGAAGCCAAATCGGGCCTTGTTTGAGAAAGAATTAATCATTTACCTCAGTCCCTTTTGATTAGCTGTGTTGGAGGAGTTGAGCGATCTGTTGGTTTCATTTTCCGTCTTTTCCCCAGATGGTTTACTTCCTTCTTCCGGCATATCAATATCAGAACAGTTCAAGCTCTCCGAGGATATGTCTGGCACTTTGGATTTGTTAAAGGGTGTGGATGCAAACTTTGCTGCAGCAGCAAAACTGAGATGTGAGCCGAGGGGAGCGAGTGTGATGTCATCTCGCTGGTGGGATTCTATACTCTCCATATTCTCCTCATCGAATAAGCTGCTTCCCTATAATCACACAAAACTCCATTTACATTTAACCCAAAACCAGACAGCAGAATTTTACCATGGTCTAAATTCAAAAATTCAATAAAATGAAATATGATATTTTTTGTTCTTTCTGCATAGAAACATTGTGAAGAAATTCAAAAAATTAAACGAGACTTACCTTGGTTAAAGTTGATGTTTAATTTGAATTCTTTGAGTAAAGAATTGAGTGAGGTCTTAAATGAGATGTAATTGCGCATGCGCGGATCAGTATTTAAAGAATTTTTACAGTTTTACTAAATATGGTCACTAGTCAGCATATGTGTATTGAAGTCCAGTCCTTCAGTATTTTCAGTATTTCAGTTAGTAAACCGGGAGGGAGGGAGGAATTTAAGACCTCACTCAATTCTTTACTCAAAGAATTCAAATTAAACATCAACTTTAACCAAGGTAAGTCTCGTTTAATTTTTTGAATTCTTTCTCGTAAATAATTTCCGTTTCGTTCTTAAATGAGATTTTAAAGCAAAACTGTAAAAATTTACCTTTTATTGCAAAACAGCTGACTGGTATTTATCTTCTTTGTTGTCTATCTTTTTATGGTAGAATTTGGCGAATGTTCCTACATTTGACCATCCTGCTTTCTCTAGAATGTCTTTTATTGGCGCCGAATTGTATGTTGCTTTGGACACCGAAGCTGATCTTACACTATGCGAACTGTATTTTTTAATGTCAATCTTTGATCTGCACATAACTGTTTTGATCCATCTAGAAATAGTGTCTCTAGATACCGGTTTATAAGGCTTAATGTAACTGATTAAAAGTTTGTCTTCATTTACGCTATTTTGGTGTACCTTCTTGGTACGATTCAAATATTCTTTCAACACTGTATAAATACACAACCTCCTATCTGGAGGATACGCTTTAAACACAATAACAGAACTGTTAAACCCTGGTCTGCTTTGCTTTAAGCTACCAGATAACTGGAAAACGAACTCTGATTTTAACTTCTTGTAATTTGAAACTGTGATTAAATGTAACGTTTGTACACGCGCTGCCTGAACAAGAGCCATCAACATAGTAAGCTTCAAAGTAAGGTCTTTCAGGGATAAAAGAGAAACTGGAGATAAAGACCTCAGGTAATTCAAAACATTGTCCACATCCCAGGTAGAAGTATAACGAGGTTGACTCGGTCTCATAACAAATACACCTTTCATGTAGCGTACAATCAGGGGATGACTTCCCACTTTAAATCCATCGAAATTCAATCCGAGAGACGATAAAGCTGCTCTTGCTGTATTCAAACTTTCGTAACCGAGTCCACGTTGAAAAAGAGTTGTTAAGAATTCGACTATGTCCTCCAAAGTTGGTGAAACTGAATCAATTTCCCTTTCACGACAGTAGAAAAACCATCTTTTGATAAATATTTCATATTGTTTTTTAGTACTGTTTCGCCATGACGACATGAAAATGTCTGTTGATTGTTGAGAAAATCCTCGTTCTTGGAAGTAATTCCTGACACTCTGCATGCAATCAGTTTTAATTTGTTCTGAAGTGGATGTTCCTTGTCTTTCACTGGTAATGTTAACAACCCTTTTTTCTTGCGTATTATTACTGGAATGTCTGTCAAAAGTTCCAGTAGACTTGTAAACCAATTTTGAGTGGGCCATAGAGGTGCTATTACTATGCCTGATGACTCTTCTTCCCGTATCTTTTGAAGGCAGCGTCCCAAGACACTGAAAGGAGGAAAAGCATATATATTATTGAAACCACTCCAATTGTGCATAAATGCATCCACATATGAACAATGAGGATCTGGATACCATGAACAATAAACAGGTAGTTGGGAATTTAATCTGCTTGCAAACAAGTCTATGTCTGGTTCTCCCCATCTTTCGCAAATATTTGCAAATATCTTTGTATCTAACTTCCACTCTAAGTGATCATTGAATTTTCTAGATGCTAAATCAGCATCTGTATTTTTGGAACCTGCTATATGAGTACATGATATCCAAATGTCATTTTCAATGCATAATTCCCATATCTTAATGCTCCATTCATTACAATCAGCTGACTTTATTCCTCCCATATTATTTATATATGAGACAGCTGTTGTGTTGTCAGAGTACAATTTAATGTGTTTACCACCAATCTCTTTTTTAAATGATTTGATAGCCAGATAAATAGCCATCAGTTCTAATATGTTAATATGCATTTTCTTCTCAGAGATATTCCATCTCCCACCTATTCTTTTACCATTATAAAAACAACCCCATCCTTGAAGGGAGGCGTCAGTCCACATTTCTACCTCAACATTTTTCCTGGTAATGCATCTTTTCTGTGTTTTTATATTCAGAATCCACCACTCTAATTCTTTATGCAAAACGTCACCTATCTGCATGGCAACATCATAATTACCCTTACTTTTGTGCAAAGCTTCTATCTTGGCCTTTTCTAACTGTCTGTAGTGCAATTTTCCATAGTCTACAGCTGAAAAACTAGCTACCATTAAACCTATGACTTTGGCAACTTCTCGTATTGTTGCCGAGCTTTTCTTTTTCAAATTTCTACATGCCAGTATGATAGAATCTTGTCTACTTTCCGGTAACGTGACCGTCATCTCTAACGAATTAATTACATTACCAAGATATAGTAATGTAGTGGTAGGAATAAGGACTGACTTATCCCAATTTATCAAAAATCCGACATCAGACATGACAGAAATTGTGCTGGTGATATTGTTTTCACATTCATCCATGGTTTGCCCACATAAAATACTATCATCAATAAACCCAGAGTTTACATACCCTAAACTTCTTAACTTGGCATAAACGGGCTTTAAAAGCTTGGTGAACAAGCGAGGTCCATCACTTACCCCATTAGCTAAGCATGTATATTGAAAAATCTTATTTTTCCAAACAAATCTAAATAGTTTTTGCTGCTCCTCTGCAATTTTTATTGAATAGTAAGCGTGGCGTAAATCAACAGATGCCATAAAAGTACCCCTGTTAATGAGGGTAAGGGCTTTTTCAAATGTCTCCATCTTGAAATGTTTATATGGAACAAACTTATTAACACTCTTTAAATTGAGTACCATTCTATATTCACCATTCTTTTTAGCCCGTAGAAATATTGGTGATAAAATTTGACCTTTACAGGGCTCAACTTCTTTTAATACCCCTATATCTTGTAGTTTTTGAATTTCTGAACTAATTATTTTTTCATCATTACTATTGAAATTATATTGAATCCTAGATTTAAGTTCTAATGAATCTGGAAGATCTATATCAATGTGACAGTGTTCAACTGTATCTAAAATTTCGGGATCACTTGTCAATTTTTTCCATTCATTAAGAAATTTGCATAATCTACCAGCTTGAAATTTTGAGCTTACCTGTTTTTGTCGAGCCCGCTTGCGGTGAGCTCGACATAGTTGTCACAATGGCGGTTCGGTGTATGTGCGTTAGTGCGTTAGTGCGTGCGTTAGTGCGTGCGTGCGTTAGTGCGTTAGTGCATGCGTCCGTCCGGATGGAGCTTGTCCGGGCCATAACTTCACCATGGATGGAGGGATTCAGAAATAACTTGGCACAAATGTCAAGCTCAGTAAGGCGGAGTGTCGCGTGCAAGAACCAGATTCCAAGCTCAAAGGTCAAGGTCAAACTTGGAGGTCAAATGTCAAAAATGAGAAGATTTTTGCTTGTCCGGGCCATAACTTCACCATGGATGGAGGGATTCAGAAATAACTTGGCACAAATGTCAAGCTCAGTAAGGCAGAGTGTCGCGTGCAAGAACCAGATTCCAAGCTCAAAGGTCAAGGTCAAACTTGGAGGTCAAATGTCAAAAATGAGATGATTTTTGCTTGTCCGGGCCATAACTTCACCATGGATGGAGGGATTCAGAAATAACTTGGCACAAATGTCAAGCTCAGTAAGGCAGAGTGTCGCGTGCAAGAACCAGATTCCAAGCTCAAAGGTCAAGGTCAAACTTGGAGGTCAAATGTCAAAAATGAGATGATTTTTGCTTGTCCGGGCCATAACTTCACCATGGATGGAGGGATTCAGAAATAACTTGGCACAAATGTCAAGCTCAGTAAGGCGGAGTGTCGCGTGCAAAAACCAGATTCCAAGCTCAAAGGTCAAGGTCAAACTTGGAGGTCAAATGTCAAAAATGAGATGATTTTTGCTTGTCCGGGCCATAACTTCACCATGGATGGAGGGATTCAGAAATAACTTGGCACAAATGTCAAGCTCAGTAAGATGGAGTGTCGCGTGCAAGAACCAGATTCCAAGCTCAAAGGTCAAGGTCAAACTTGGAGGTCAAATGTCAAAAATGAGATGATTTTTGCTTGTCCGGGCCATAACTTCACCATGGATGGAGGGATTCAGAAATAACTTGGCACAAATGTCAAGCTCAGTAAGGCGGAGTGTCGCGTGCAAAAACCAGATTCCAAGCTCAAAGGTCAAGGTCAAACTTGGAGGTCAAATGTCAAAAATGAGATGATTTTTGCTTGTCCGGGCCATAACTTCACCATGGATGGAGGGATTCAGAAATAACTTGGCACAAATGTCAAGCTCAGTAAGATGGAGTGTCGCGTGCAAGAACCAGATTCCAAGATGAAAGGTCAAGGTCAAACTTTGAGGTCAAATGTAAAAAATGAGTTGATTTACGTGCAGCTAATTTTCGTACTTCTCAGAATGTTCAAATTATTCCGATCCGTACAAAAAATGGGTGCCAGGGGGCATGGCTTATTTTCCTTATATGTGACCCGTCGCGCTAAAAGGGACCTTATCGGATTTGTGAAAAGTATCGACCCTAGTCCGTCTGCGCAGTCCGCGCAGCCTGACTAGGGTCGAAACTTTTCACGTTTAAGTATTTTCTGAATCTAGAATGTTTTCTCTACCTTACAATATTTTCGTTTTCCAAATACGACATCGGATGGACTTCTGCTTGGTCTGGTATATTTCTCGGAATTTGGTTTTATGGACTTAGCATAAGGTCCCTTTTAGCGTGACGGGTCACATATGTATACTCAAATTAATCCATTCTGGTATCTCGTTATAAATACATAGACATGTAATATTTTGTGAACAATAAACTGTCTCACCATGATCCCCATCATTCCAACTTATTTTGTCCCCACTTTTACAACGCCATTGTAATGACAGCTGTAGACATAGGTATGGTCTTCTTTCTTCAAAATGAGCGGGCTCGACATGTTGCCCTTCGGCATCTAGTTCTTTTATTGTCTGTAAAACGGACGGCTCCCTGTAACCCAAGGGATGGTAAGAGTAACACCGTTTAAAGTTTTATAAAGTTTATTCTACATAGTTCTACGTAAATATATGCAAATATGAAAGTGAAACCCAATGTGCTCCAAACGTATAACGAGAGCGGTTCTGACAATACCCTAAAAACAGCTTCTTTAAATACTAGTTTGGGTGTTACCAAATCTTCGAAACATGACGTCCACATGAACGCCTATATCACGAACATCCTGTACCACCACCCAGAATATGATACAATACTAGCCAAACCTTTCCTGCAAAAACACCCACTAATTTAGGTGTTACCAAAACATGATGAAAGATGATATGAAACTCTTTTAACATGATATTTTGCATCGCCTAGTACTACAAGACGACCTTGCCAAACCTTTCCTGCAGCAACACCCATTTCTTGTCATGGCTATTTTTAGAACTATGATCATGCAACACCGGCTTATTGCACGACCCTGCTCTCAAAAATAGCCATGTCTAAAATGTCGCTAAGCTAATAGTATTACATAGCTCATCACCCAAAGAGTTTTATACCAGGGTAGAAAACTATTAAAAAGTGAAGATAAAATGTTATAGTTAAGTAATAGTAACATTGAACATATATCTCAAAATAAGAGATAAATTGTTGTTTAAGAAATTGTATTTAAACTATTTAATAAGAAATAATTAAGAACAAAATACCCTAACCAAATTATTCAACACAATATTTGATTAATTCAATTAAAAATACTACAACAGTTCCTTATGTGAACACTTTGTTAAAAGTTAATTGTCCAATTAATGATTATCTCTATATCGTCTCGATCGCTGCCACTCAGTCCTTGGAGGCGGGTACCTATCGTCCACCGAAGATTCCCTGTCGGTTCTGTCATCTTCTGTCTCAGGTCGCGACGAACTGGCGGTGTTTACGAAGGAGGCTATCCCCCTACGCGTTAAGTTATGTGAAATCTCTGAACCGATTTCGACTGATAAATGCCCGATGTATCGTTGGGGAAGGCTATGTCCAAGGTGTCGTTTGAGGACTTGTTCAGCAATTTCCGATAAAACATAGGCAAATGAATGCCTATCTCCAGTTCCTTCACGTTCCATGTTTCTATAAAGTAGAATAAGAAAATTGTTTCTAACCTAGGTTTTTCTAAGTTCAGATAAAGGGTTTCTGAGTTCAGATTAAGGGTTTCTTTCCTTGTATAAATATTCAAGAGTACTTGACATCTATTTGCTGCATATATACTTCTGTAATAACCACTACGGATACTCGTTTGGCTGTATTTAGTCAATGTTCACTACCGCGTTCTAAACACGATCGTATGGCAGTGCATATGGGTAATTTGTCCTACTACTTGGCGAGTTCACCTCATCAGACGGCTCGGCCCTGGTAGGAAGATTATTTCCACCTGTCCCCATGTCTTGGAGCACAACTTCTGTTGAATCCACAGCCGGCCCGATTTGTCTCTTTTTACATCTTTTACATAGGCAAAATGGCAGACACTTACTCTTAAGACAACATACTAAGACTGCTATGAAAAGAACCAACATCAGCCCCGAGCTAAAGTAATACCAAAAGCTAACCCCTTCTTTTATGTCACGGTCGTTTAGTAACCTTAATTGGTTGAGCAAAGTGCTTAACGGCACTTCCTTTACCATAGTCAATTGCTTTGGAATGTGAACGCTTGAAGTATTTGGATACTGTTCCTTAAAGGGTTGCCAAATGATTGTGTTTGAAAAGTTGGCTATTTTCAGTTGTGAATATTGTTTATTTGAGATGTTTGACCTACCAATTATGAAGGGTTCGGAGAGTGTAAAATGCATGTTGGATGCTATGCACCCATCGTCTACGTTTATTATGTCTACAGGTGACCGGGTTCGTACATCAGCATGGTGTCCATTACACACCATGGCAAATGTTAAGTTTGTACGAGATATGATTAACCATGTGGAGTCAAATAAATGCTTTGCTTTCGGTAACATTTCAAAAGTGACCTTTGGTACGCAAAATCCTATTTTAGACCTTTCAGCTAAGAATAGTTGCATAAGACAAGTGCGGTGTACATTTACAGGAAATTCTGGACTTATTACAGTACAAAATTTAGTTCCCCTATGGCTACACATTTCGGCTTCGGTGTCGGTAAGTAAATGATACTTCTTTCTTGCTTTGTCTATTATAAATGCATTTGATTCTAATTTGTATGTAGCCAAAAGATCATTTGTTTTAGCATTGACTTCACAGTTTACAGAAATTGGAGGCGGTAGAGGTATTGTTTCAATCCTATAAACTTCAAAGCTATGATCAAGTCTAATCACAGGTATGGAAAGAATGATGACTATATTACCATCTACAAAGAAAGTCTCACTTTTTACATTCTGGTAATAACTCCATAAATTAGTCTTAGGATTGCTTATTAATGACATTAGATCAGGCAAAGCGTCTTGAATCTCTAATAGCAAATTTTGTAGCTGAATTGGATTGAGGATTCGTACCGAGATCTTTCCAAGTGCCAAATAATCTAGGTCAACGTTTAATTTCGATAGAAATGATTTTGCTTCTTGGGTCAGAATCCTTATTTCGTTAATAAGAAGATTTAGTCGACTATAAACTTCCATAAATCGGCGATTTTCATTAATCTTTCTTGCTAGCTCCTGGGTAATAACATTTATTTTTGTATCCATTTCCCTAATACTCCCGATAATTTCAATTATAGATTGCCTATTCTCACGAATCAATGCACGTGACTCGTTTATGATTGTCAGACTTTGCTCAACCACATGAACTATTTTCTTCTGATTTAAGGCCAAGGACGACACTTGACCTCGAATATTCCTAAGATCTGTCTCACTTACAACCCCAAATAACCATGATAACGCGTCACCTACAAAGGGTAGTATACTTCTTTTGTTTCGTACTTTACTTGAAAGAGTCGTGAATTGTGATAACTCTGTCTTGATTTCTTGCTCTAAGTCCTGCAGGTATGATACCTCGAGCAACAAACCATCCAGAGCATTATGAAAAGGTTCTAAATCTTCCCCTGTTAGGTGTCTTGATTTTGATACTTCGAATGCAGTTTTCGCTAATTTTATGTCTTCTGCTAACCGTAGCATAAGTGAATCAAAATTCTCAAAATCAATTACTATTGTCGCCAACCATCTAGCTCGAGTTGTGCTAATTTCATTAACTTTGTAGAATACTACATTCTCTCTCACTATTACAGAACTTTGGACGTACGTGATCAGTGTACGTTCAAAGTTGAAAATGATAAATATTGCTGCCAAGATGCCTATTTTAAGTGTAAAATTCATCTTCTTTATTCCTACAATGAATAAGAAAAACATTTAAACAATAACTCCTAATAAGGTACCTTTTTACATGACATAAATTACTTATGCATGCTTATTTAATGAAGCCACTTGACAGAATATAAACTGGAAGTTAGTTTCCTAATTACATCCTGTTCAAACTCTGCTCAGCATCACGTTTGTTACGCGACCTGATCCTTTGCCTTAACTCAGACAATGGAATTTCTGACTCTGAACTTGAGCTCAGTCTTTCCCTACGATATTTATGTGTTAAGAATTTTTTATGCTTAACATTTTCAGCCGTATCAGACGACGATTCACTTTCAGAACTATCGGATTCTGATGAAAAAGGGGGTATAACATATGTACTTGCCCTTAATTTATTTCCCGCTTTATCTTCGGGTATTTCCCAGTTTTCTATATTTGCTAATCGTAAATGTTGAGCATGAGACTTAGTGGTGCTACCGTCTAATTGATTTTTAATTACAAATGTCACAGGCGAGGTCTGTTCGATGATTCTAAAATTTGGGCGCCACTTAGGGTCAAGTTTGTTCTGGCGTAGGTGGTTTCTTACAAAGACAGGATCTCCCACTTGTAATTGAATATCCTCAGCATTTTTGTTCTTAAACTCATTTCTCTTTTGTTTTGATTTCTTTCTATTTTGGTGTACTAAAGTGAAAGCTCTATGTTGTTGTTCTAGTGCTATTTTATGAGGCTCTTCGCCTTGATATTTACGTCGTGGCTTAAGTATGGTGTCGACAGGAAAAACACTTTCTCTATTGAAAAGAAGGTAGAACGGCGAACAATTTGTAGACTCATTAACACCACACCTAATTGCACTCAGTGTTTGATTTAGGACAGTATCCCAAGGGGCTTTTCCAACTTGGATCAATTTTGACATAACATCAACTAGTGTCCTATGATAACGTTCGATAACTCCGTTCGATTGGGGCCGATAAAAGGAAGTAGTAACATGATGTATGTTGAGCTCAGCCAAAGTTTCCTTAATAACTTGATTGACATACTCCGAGCCATTATCAGATAGTATCTCAAGAGGGCACGAGTAACGGGGAATGATTTCATCAATAAGTAAGTGGGCTACTGTTTGAGCACTCTTGTCAGGACATGCAAATGCTTCTGGGTATCCCGAATAAAGATCAATAAAAGATATGATCCAACGGTTGTTACTGGGCGTGGCCCTATATGGACCGCTCGTGTCCACGGAGATCTTAGCCCAGGCAAATGGCGGAGTGTCAGTTTCTTGTATTCTTGGCCTCAGTTTTTGGTTACTTCTCATTTGACAAATCAAACAAGTTGAGACATAATTTGCTATATCCTTGTATAAATTAACCCAATAATATTTTGATCTTATTGCGTCGTATGTTTTATCTATCCCCATATGACCTAAGGACTTGTGATGTTCGGACAAAACATCCTCCTGTAGATGTTTAGGGATAAACAACCGAAGAATTGGATCTGAGTCAGAATTTGAGATGTAGTAAAGGATATTGTCTAGCAACAAGTGTTTCTTTTTAAGTGAGGGGTTTAATGTGTCGTTTTGCAAACCCTGTTTGATTTGCAATATTTTGTCATCCTTTTCCTGTTCTGTAGACATGTTAAGTGGTTGATTATAATTAGGTCTCTCGACCTTGTCTTGAAATGTTGGCTCACATCTTGCAAAACATTTTGGTTCAAACCGATTAGAGTTAAGGACATTTATTTCATACATTTTCCCACTTACATCGGGGTCAAGTAATTCTGAATCATCTGTCTGTGTTGTACTTAGCGGTACACTAGAAAGTAGGTCGGCAACCGAATTTCTCGCGCCTGCAAGATACTCAATCTTACAGTCATAACCGGAAATACTTAACGCCCAGAGAGCTACTTTTTTATTTTGCATAGGCGACTCTAACAAATACTTGAGTGGCTTGTGATCGGTATATATTGTAAATACTGCGTTGTGCAAATAATGATCTAACTTCTGCAAGCTGTAATAAATTGCATAAGCTTCTTTTTCAATAACTGACCACCTGGTTTGTGTGTCACTTAATCTGTGGGATAAGTAATAAATTGGACGCTCTAAATCTTGACCATTTTCACATACAGTTTGTGTAAGACACGCCCCAATCGAAAATTGGCTCGCATCTGTATACAACTTGTAAGGTAAATTTACATCAGGAAAACAAAGTAACGGCAATTTTACTAAAACTTCTTTCAAATCATCAAAAGCTTTTTGACATTTTAGATCCCATTTAAACTTTGCATATTTTCGGGTAAGGGCAACAATTGGTTCTGCTATACTTGAAAAATTCGGAACAAACCTTCTGTAATAACTACACATTCCTATAAAACTCCTAACTTCACGAACATTTGTCGGTGGGGGAAGAGATTGAATTACATTGACTTTCTTTTCTTCGGGTTGGATGCCATGTTCATTGATAACAAAACCAAGATAATTTGTTTCTTTCTTTAAAAAACTACATTTCTTAAGCTTCATTTTAAGTTTGTGTGTACGCAAACGATCGAAAACTTGTTGTATGTGTGTCAAGTGCTCCTCAAGAGTTTCTGAGTAGATCAAAATGTCATCAAGGTAAACTATCGCAAACCCATTTAATCCCTCCAGAACTCTATTCATTAATTCTTGGAAGATTGATGGACAGTTCACAAGCCCGTACGCCATAACGTTGAATTCGAAGAGGCCTCTAAAGCAGGTAAATGCAGTTTTTTCCTTATCCTTATCGTCCATTTTTACTTGCCAGTATCCCGATTTCAAGTCAAGGGAGGTGAAGTACTTAGCCTTTCCCAATAAAGAAAGTATGTCGTCAATTACAGGAAGTGGATAAGCGTTTGTTTTGGTTATTTTATTAAGCTTCCTAAAGTCCACGCAAAAACGTTTCGTTCCGTCTTTCTTGTCTACTATAACTACCGGAAACGACCAAGCTGACCGACTTCTTTGAATAATTTTTGCATCTAACATTTCATCTATTGCTTTGTCAATAATTTTTCTATTATTCAGTGGTGTACGATATGGTCTTAGTTTTATAGGTTCATGATTCCCAGTGTCAATTTTCATTTTAACTGTATCAGTTTGGCTTAAATCAGCATCTGTCCGAGCAAACAAATCAGCATTTTTGTGAAGAAGTCCAAAAACACTAGATTTAAACTCAGTCGGAACGTCTAAATTTTCCAGATCATTTTTGTCCAGTGATTTTGATTTTGAAGGGCTTTGATTTCTAGCTACTTGATCAATGCTAACAACATTTGTCGAATTGATTTGTTTTATACGAGCTATAGGTGTTCCTGGCTTAAAACACATTGTTTTGTTGGTATTGTTTACAAGCATCACCGGTATCCTACGGTTTTCTGTCAAGTTTACTATTGAATCTATCATCATTAAACCTGGTTCATTTGCAATTTGTCCCGTTTCAAAAGGTGCAATTTCATAATCAATTTTTGTTGGTAAATCAACATGCTTTCTAATTTGGCATTGACAAATGTGTGCTGTTTGTGGTTTAATTTTGGTTTTATGTTTTAATCGAGCGACTGAAGAAATGTGCATGTCTTCAACAAGCGGTACATATGTTCCATTGACCCTGATACAACCCAGATCATGATACACACGCACGCCACGTGATTGTAGCCAGTCTAATCCAATGATAACATTGCGATTAAGATTGCGAACAACATAAAATTTGTGGCTCATTTTATGTCCCCCGAGCTCAAATTCGAATTCAGACAATCCATCTATATGTAAAGGTGTATTTCCTGCAGTAGTTAAATCTAATTTTGGTCTTTGTAACTTTGGTTTGTTTTTTAATGCATCATAAACTCTTCTATGAATTAAAGAAACCTCCGCACCCGAATCCAAAAGCGATCTATATTTCATTTTTTGAAATTTTACCAAAAGAGAGTTAGGTCCTTTTACAACTGAATTAATTTGAATACATTTTCTCTTATGACGCGGTTTTTCTTCCAGTTTATTTCCTGTTTTACTTCCCACACAGGCTTCTACTTGTGGGAAGCCACTTAGTTTAAAGTTTGTTTTGCACTTTTGTTATTGGGGCAATCTCTAGCAAAGTGTCCAAATTTACCACATGCATAACACTTGATATTTTTTAAATCCCTTTTTCCTGACGAAATTTCGTTAGCTGCGTTTACTCTTGCATTTCTTAATCTACAGTCTCGTAAAATATGCCCTGACTTTTTGCAATAGTGACATTTTACTTTTGGTCTTGAGTGCCCAATTTCCATTGGAGTTTCGTCCCTAAATTGTTTTGTATCTGAAGCACCATGTAGTCTCAAAGAAAAACGTTTTCGCAAATTTTGTTCCCCCGTAGCGATTCTTACTGCATCATTAAAGCTTGGAGGATTATCCCTCATAATTTTTATCTTCATTGAATCCTGAGTCAATCCGTCGATGAAATAGCCGATCAAATGACGTTGCAGCTCATCCGGACTATCAAATGCATCTTCGGCGAGTGCCAGCAATCGTTCGGCAAAAACCTGAATGGTTTCGCCGGACTTTTGCCTCACTCGTCGAAGAAGCAGCAATGCGTGTTGCTGATCGACCACTTCACCGAACCTTAAACGCAACTCACGTTTAGTCTGATCCCAATTATGATCAGGATTTCCCTCAAAATAACGCTTTAAGAAATCACTAACAGGTCCACTACTAGCTTGATAAGCAATGAATTTTATAGAATTTGCCTCTACGCCTATCAAAGTTGCATATTTTTCAATGTTCTTAATCCAAATTTTGTAAAGCCTAGCATCTGATCCGTCAAACGTGTTAACAATCTTAGCCACCCCCTGAGCTCCTACGGCTGTTGTTAGGTTCTTAATTTGTCCCTGTACGGAACGACAAATATCTAATAATTCTGCCATACCTAAGTAAAAAATGTATTTAAGAAACTTACGGTTAATGGCTCGACAACTGACAGCACCGCTTCAACCCAAGTCCTTGTCTCGGCACCACAAAACGTCTGTAACCCAAGGGATGGTAAGAGTAACACCGTTTAAAGTTTTATAAAGTTTATTCTACATAGTTCTACGTAAATATATGCAAATATGAAAGTGAAACCCAATGTGCTCCAAACGTATAACGAGAGCGGTTCTGACAATACCCTAAAAACAGCTTCTTTAAATACTAGTTTGGGTGTTACCAAATCTTCGAAACATGACGTCCACATGAACGCCTATATCACGAACATCCTGTACCACCACCCAGAATATGATACAATACTAGCCAAACCTTTCCTGCAAAAACACCCACTAATTTAGGTGTTACCAAAACATGATGAAAGATGATATGAAACTCTTTTAACATGATATTTTGCATCGCCTAGTACTACAAGACGACCTTGCCAAACCTTTCCTGCAGCAACACCCATTTCTTGTCATGGCTATTTTTAGAACTATGATCATGCAACACCGGCTTATTGCACGACCCTGCTCTCAAAAATAGCCATGTCTAAAATGTCGCTAAGCTAATAGTATTACATCCCTCGCCGTGGGTAGTTTTTTGTCTGCTGACCAGATGTGCCAGCCTGGGGCTCATTAGTAAAGAATCTACCCCTGCCTCGACTGAATCGTGGTCCACGACCCATTCTTCTAAAATTAAACGCTCCCCTAGAGGGACGGTTGGTGAAAATCTTGCTGCTGATTTTAGAGCAGTCTTCAATTTCACGCGCGTCTTTAGAGACATCGTCCCCAAACAATAAATTTGTGTAAGGCCGACTGTGATTACACAGGTGACTATATTCCTTATTAATTTGTGGGCGAAGGAAGTCCTTCCTTGCCAAGTTGATTAATTTGTTACCGTGCCCGAGTAAGGCTAGGGCATTATTACAGTCGTCTAACATGGCTCCAAAATCTTGACAAATTGTATTATCGGAATCCTGACACTGTTCTTTTAGGAATTTTTCCATGCATGCCATCTTGTCAACTGTTTTAACCAAAATAGTTGCAGATTTCACTACCGCCGCCTCGATATTCTGCATTTTCTTGTCAGCTGATCGGGCTGTAGCCGATACTGCATCCCAAATCAAAGGATTTGTGTGAACCACTACAAGGCCATCACAATTACTTGGCCGGGCATTGTTTTCGTCCTTAACAAGCTCATTATATCTAGTCTCGTCCATCCCCGAGCGAAACAGTTCATTTATGTTTGTGGCTAAAACACCATCCACGTCCACATCACAAATATCTGCGGCCTTGAATTTTTTATTCATGGACTCAAATCTGTTCTCAGATTTCCTTTTGCCAGTTTGTTTATCAGTCTTGTTATGTTCGGACCCTTCAGGCCCATCATGTGGAGGCAGTGAGACTACGTCATCACAAAGTTCTTCATCCTCATAATCTGGTTCAAAGTTGTCATAATAGTCTAGCCTATCAGCTAGAGCTCGTAATTTTTGTCCCTGTTCCTCGAAATGGCGATCGTGTTCCGCCATTCTAACCGTTTGTGCAGAGATCGATTTCTGCAAAGACTCGATTGAGCGGATCAATTTTGTGTTGGTGTCCTCGACCAAATCTTTAACTTTTTCGTTCGAAATGCTTTGTTTAGGTGCAGGTTTCGTCGTGGCCGCTTTCTTTTTGTCCGGAATACTACGATCCCCACTTTGAGTCTTTGAAGACGTACTGCGTTCGTCTTTGTCGGCCATTATCGCCAACCACGTGTGCACAAAAAAATCAAGAAATGTCGTTGATTCGCGTCAACTTTAATGCATATAATCCTGTCCACGACAAGAATAAATATTGTTCCGCTTTTACAAATAATTAACTACGTTAATTTCGACTAAAACTCGCAGAACTACGCATTAAAAGTGCAACATTCACGTGGGCGACTTGAACTGTCCGCCATTAGCAAATCACTGATCCGCGCATGCGCAATTACATCTCATTTAAGAACGAAACGGAAATTATTTACGAGAAAGAATTACTTTGTATGTGTGAATGAGTTTAAAAGAGACATGCTACATAACAAAAACTGTCACATCAAATGTGCCATATCAATATCTAAGTTGAAAGAACATGGGCCAAAATTTTGTTCTCTTTCTGTATAAGACATCTTAATGAAATAATTGCCCCAAAACCAGACGGCTAAAATTTGGACTGTTACAATTTTTAAGGTGTTGCAGATGACATTTTCAGTTTTGATTTTTAACAAATGCATACATTGGGTTAGATAACATTGTACAAAATGAAGAAATTGCTTTTCACCAGCAATTTCTTCATTTTCTACAATGTTTTCCATACCATTTTTCTTAATGGCGTCAAGAGGCATCACTTTGTGGGAATGGCTAAAAACAATTTATTCACAAGCTTTTAGCAGGAAGTACATTTTCTTCTTTTCAATCACATATTTCCCCAGCTTTTTTCCATATGTATACCAAAAGGCAAAATAATGTAATGTTTGAGGAAGGCCTTTTGTTTGATACATCATAGACCAACATACAGCCTAATTTCCACTCTCTAATCAAGAATCACTTACTTTTCTTGTTTGTGTAGTAGATCTGTGTGATAGTGCTGGTGGCTGGATGGGACTTGTAACCATGGCTGTGTTAGTCTGCTTGGATGGAGAGCTACACATATACACAAACAAATTCTAGTAAATATTTCAAATAGCTTTAGACTGCTCTAAAAAGAAGGGGTTGCATTAAAGAAAATATGATGTGTTCGTGAAATAGAAATACAGTATGTAAATTTAGAAATGTTCGTCACAACCAATGATACCCTAGTATCAAAAGTAAAGTCTTATCATAAGCAGTAGACATCATGTGACATGTGAAACACGAAACAAACCATGTGTTTTTGGTACTCATTGGAATTGTGTCATTGGATTTTAAATGATAAATTTACACTCCTTTTATCGGTAAGCCTGTCAAAGTATTGATTGGAAGCAGTGGTCATTTACCTGTTATCGGACAATTCATCCTGTACACCACCAAACATTAATCTCTTAGATTTGTTATTCTGTCGGGCCTCCCTGTTCTCATCAAATATGGTGAACGGTTCTGAACCATCATTCCTAATCTGTAGACCTTGTCGTCGCTGGTTCTCGTCCTGTCTCTGTTGTGTGTCCCTATTTTCATCATATATCATGAACTGTGAACCTCGGTTACTTGTTTGTGATTTGTCCTGGTGATCACTGAACACAGTGAAAGGTGCAGCAGCTGGCTGTTTTGGTCGAGTACTAGTGTTTTGATTCTCATGGAAAATTTGGAAAGACATTCCACCTTCTGCCTGCCCCCTAGCACCAAAACCTGAAATATTGTAACAAGTGAAGACACAGCTAGATTGACTGATAGAATGGGATTTATCACCGTGTTCAACAATTTTCCAATCATACTGCACAGCATGTGCACCTAACCATGAGCTACCAGTATATTTCTTAGACCCTAGGCTAATACAAACACAATATCAACTCCAAGCCAGAAAGATTCATAAACAATTTATCCATTTGTCAAATGTTAGAAAGGATATTGGCTCAGTCCCAGTTCAAACTCATGATCCATGAATTGTTAAAGAATGTTGTTTGACACATTATCAGACAGCAACATTTTAGACTGATCCAAATTCAAAGAAGTTGCAGACGAGAATTTCATTGTAATGGAATTTTAATTTGTTTGTCTTTTGGCGGTAGAAAACATTGTGGCAAATGAAGAAATTGCTTGTCACAAGCAATTTCTTCATTTGCCACAATGTTTCCCAAAGCCTCTTTCTTTTTGGGTAGTCAAAAAGTCATTGTGTGGTAATGGGTTAAGAAAAGGTTGAATATTAAACATTACCCCCATTTTGTGCAGGTTCATCAAAATCGTGCTCCATGGCCGCATCTCTAGCCCCTGTAGTGTTAGTACCTGGTGATGTATTAAACATGCCTCTCACCAGCTTCAGGGCCTCTTTAGTGTTGACAGTGGGTGATGCCGCCCCAAATGTTACCTACAACATAGTTTTCTTATTAACAAACTAGACGGGCCATGCAGAAAAGACCATAAATTTTCACTATAAGTTTCAAATTATTTAACTTTATCACATATGAAGAAGTTTAGATGATAAGGATATGGAAAACATTTTGGAAAATGAAGAAATAGCTTGTCACAATAATTTCTACCAAGAAAAATCAAACAATCTTAATATTCAATCACTTAAAATGTTACCTCATGGTGACGCTTTTTGACGTCCCACAAGATAAAGGCTTAGGAAAACATTGTGGATAATGAAGAAATTGCTTGTGACAAGAAATTTCTTAATTTCCCACAATATTTTCCACCCTAAAACACAAACAAATGAGAAATTCAATGAAGCTGCTATTGTCCTCTGCAACATCTTTAAGTTTGGAGCAGTCTAAAATTTCACTGTCTGGTAATGTGTTAATATTATCACAATCAACATCTTTGAATAAGGACAAGTCTACATTTTGTCATCAGGTACTGGGTTCAGCCTACCTGTTCTGATCTCAGTCTATCCCCAGAGTTGGGATTACTGCCAGAACTAGCACTCATGTTTGTGTCCGGGGTCCTCTTACTGCTGTTGAACTGATCTTGTCTGGTTCTGGAGATGTTTAGTCGTGCCATCATCTCTGTAGAGGTGTTAGCTTCTGAACTAGGCTGCATCTCTCCAGAATTGGAACCTCTTGAACTATACAAAGATCCATAAAGCAAGCATAGAGTGTTTATCATCATTCTATTCATTCCTTTTCACAATCTAACTAACTACAAAATCCAAGCTTACTATGCTTGAATATCTTACAAGAAATGATACTCAACTATGGCAGATTGTTTCAATCAGAATTTTTGTAGAAATTGAATTGGAATTGATAAGTCAGAAGGCAAATGTGTTTTTTTAATTAACTAGACAAATTTTCTTTTCGATATCAATCAATACAAGTACCAAATACCTAGGGATCTAAAATAAACTTACAAACTATTTGAGGTGGACATCTGCTCCTGTATTCGTCTCTGTATTGTTTGTTCAATCCTCTCTTGCTGCATTTCAAATACCCTTTGTCTGAAACAATGAATACCATGGCCTAAAACAGAATACAGCTAGGACTATATCAAAATCAGTGTACATGAGTTATGGGACTTGCTCTACTACCATATGTAGTGATCTAACACACATGCAGAGCTAAAGATAAGAAGGGAATGGATTTTCAAAGTGCATCATCTCATTCATTCTTCATCAAAGCCTATGTTGTGGGTACTCATTAGAATCGTCTGAAAGAGACACTTGCAATGAGTACTCCCAATATAGGGTTTGGATTTCAAATAGCCAATTAAGAATGTCTTTATCCCTTCTTATCTGTAGTTCTGCACACATGTACAAAGTTTCACAGTATTGAGTAATAGTAGAAGATTATGTGGCCATAAACAGTTAGTAGACAAACTAAAACACAATGCAGGCACAAAGCAACAATTGACTGGAATAGCTGCCTTATTCTTTATACAGTCAAGCAGATAATAGTTTTGAACTATAGTATTGAACAATCAAAACCCTTTGCAAAGTTCAAATGCATTGAAGGAGACCAAACTAATCCAATTGTCAGAATGAGTTATCTTTAGTAAGGTGGAAATATTGAAGAAAGGCAAACATGAATGCCCCAGAAATGGACAATGTTAAGTTTTACAACAGACGGAAAAGAGTAAAACAATAAGCTCCTGCTCTTTCTATACAGGGCATAAAATGCTTATAATCAGCATTTCCTATCTTTTATTTAATATTTTCTAAAGCTTTAATACTGGTGACTGTCAAACAGTCATTGTTTGGGAATGGATTATAGTTTCTTAAACAGACTGTAACAAAAGTTAACAAAAGTAGGGTTTGTGTACAAAATAGTCCTGAAAATATTGAGGCAAAAGGAGAAAATGCTGATTATCAGCATTTTCTTCTTTTGCTTCAATGTTTTCCAAAGCCTATCATTCTATTAAAGACGTCAAAAGCAGGTGTTGTTTGGGAGAAACTCTATTTCACACACCTTTCAGCCTCCATTCTCTTCTGCTGTTCCTGCAGTTTTTTACACGCCTCCTCAATCATTGCCGCCTCTTTCTGCTCCATCTTGAGTCGTTCATTCTTCATCCTCTCTGTCTCCTCCTGTAGACGGCGTCGCTCTTCCTCAAAATACTGCTTCATGCCTGAAGTAAGCAACACTTGTTATGCAGATAGGCATGGAGATTCAGGAATCAGCTATGACATTACACTGATCTTCATCAAAACATTACACTGATACTGACTGGATTACTGTAAATAATCATGCTTGAAATTAATAGTTCTCACAGTTCTGTAAGTCATTCCAAATCCATTACCACACAGTGGTGCCTTTTGACACTCTACAAGATAAAAGTAAAGTAAAGATAAAGTCTTCCAGCTTTCCACCCAATTTACAGCATATGTTAAAGGTTGGAAAACATTGAAAGAAAGGGAGAAAATGCAGAGAAGATGCTGGTTATCAGCTTTTTCTTCTTTTCTCTCAATGCCTTTCAAAGCCTTTTTGATTGGAAATAACAAAACCAGAGCATGATGACAAAAGGATTAATTCAACAATCTACAAATCATCCACAGTGCAAAGTAGGCAGGCAGGAATAAAAGTGATGTACATAGGCAAGGGTCATTGCTTTAAATCAATTCAATTGTTTATTTTTCATGTCTAATAAGAAAACAATGCAAACTACAAGAGTTGACTGGTTTTAATCCTGGTCATGCTCATCCTGTTATATTCCCCTCACTTTGGAAGACAAAAAAGAACAATGCCAGCCTGCACATAAGTGCAGTCTGGCCTTGTTTTATATTGCCTGCTTCCTTAAATTCAGTATGGCAAGGTTTAACCCATTGCCACACAATCACTATTTTTGACTTTCTAAAAGATAATGGCTTTGGAAAACATTGTGGAAAATGAAGAAATTCCTTGTGACAAGCAATTTCTTTGTTTCCCACAATGTTTTCTACACAAAATAACCCAAAATACAAAAAAACCCAACTAATTTTGAATTGTCGTCTGCAACATCTTTGAATTTGGACCAACCCAAAATTTTGTCGTTTGATAATGGGTTAAAGAAGTTAACAGTAACATAGATGCATTATGTTCATTTGTACCACATTATTCACAACACTAACCTTTCATCTCCTCCTCTTTCTTCAATTCTTCCTGCTTTTTTCTCCACTTATATGCACGTAATTCTTCAAATGAGAACTCCTCAATCCCGCCATACACTTTCTCCTTACAATACATCGGCTTCTCGTCCTTCTTCGGGTTAGCTGTCATTCCTCTTAGATAGTCTATTGTACTGGGCTGCTTCTCTTTTCTTGTACTGTATGTGAGAAGTGAAAGAAAATTACACAAATTAGACATATGTTTAATATAATTTAGAAATCCATAAACTTGTTTTACCCATTCCCACACAAGGAGACTATTCGATGATCTATAAGATAAAGGAAAGATGAAGTTAGTTACAAGCAAATTCGTTGAATTGATATCCCCCGCCGAACATATTTTCATTGTCAATAAAGTAGCGCGGAAACAAATATAACTCTGTATGTATATGGCTTCAACAGAACGAATATCACTCTGTATGTATATGGCTAAAACAGTCAGGGGCAGTAACTCTTAATTTGGCGGTTGAACCGGGTAACCCCAACGATATGCACATGTCCTCATTGTAGTAAAGCTGTGTGCCAAGTTTCATTGAAATCCGGTCTATAGTTTTCAAGAAATAGCGCGGAAACGAATAACACTCTGTATGTATATGGCTTAAACAGTCAGGGGCAGTAACTCTGAATTCGACGGTCGAACCAGGTAACCCCGACGATATGCGCATGTCCTCATTGTAGTGAAGCTGTGACCCAAGTTTCATTGAAATCCAGTCTATAGTTTTCAAGAAATAGCGCGGAAACGAATATCACTCTGTATGTGTATGGCTAAAACAGTCAGGGGCAGTAACTCTAAATTCGGCGGTCGAACCTGGTAATCCTGACGATATGCGCATGTCCACTTTGTAGTGAAGCTGTGTGCCAAGTTTCATCGAAATCCGGTCTACAGTTTTCAAGAAATAGCGCGGAAACGAATATCACTGTATGTATATGGCTTAAACAGTCAGGGGCAGTAACTCTGAATTCAACGGTCGAACCGGGTAACCCCGACGATATGCGCATGTCCTCATTGTAGTAAAGCTGTGTGCCAAGTTTCATTGAAATCCGGTTTATAGTTTTCAAGAAATAGCGCGGAAACGAATATCACTCTGTATGTATATGGCTAAAACAGTCAGGGGCAGTAACTCTAAATTCGGCGGTGGAACCGGGTAACCCCGACGATATGCGCATGTCCACTTTGTAGTGAAGCTGTGTGCCAAGTTTCATCGAAATCCGGTGTATAGTTTTCAAGAAATAGCGCGGAAACGAATATCACTGTACGTATATGGCTTAAACAGTCAGGGGCAGTAACTCTGAATTCGACTGTCGAACCGGGTAACCCCGACGATATGCGCATGTCCTCATTGTAGTAAAGCTGTGTGCCAAGTTTCATCGAAATCCGGTCTATAGTTTCCAAGAAATAGCGCGGAAACGAATATCACTGTATGTATATGGCTAAAACAGTCAGGGGCAGTAACTCTAAATTCGGCGGTCGAACCGGGTAACCCCGACGATATGCGCATGTCCACTTTGTAGTAAAGCTGTGTGCCAAGTTTCATCGAAATCCGGTGTATAGTTTTCAAGAAATAGCGCGGAAACGAACATCACTGTATGTATATGGCTTAAACAGTCAGGGGCAGTAACTCTAAATTCGACGGTCGAACCGGGTAACCCCGACGATATGCGCATGTCCTCATTGTAGTAAAGCTGTGTGCCAAGTTTCATCGAAATCTGGTCTATAGTTTCCAAGAAATAGCGCGGAAACGAATATCACTGTATGTATATGGCTAAAACAGTCAGGGGCAGTAACTCTAAATTCGGCGGTCGAACCGGGTAATCCCGACGATATGCGCATGTCCACTTTGTAGTAAAGCTGTGTGCCAAGTTTTATCGAAATCCGGTCTACAGTTTTCAAGAAATAGCGCGGAAACGAATATCACTCTGTATGTATATGGCTTAAACAGTCAGGGGCAGTAACTCTAAATTCGGCGGTCGAACCGGGTAACCCCGACGATATGCGCATGTCCTCTTTGTAGTGAAGCTGTGTGCCAAGTTTCATCGAAATCCGGTCTATAGTTTCCAAGAAATAGCGCGGAAACGAATATCACTCTGTATGTATATGGCTTAAACAGTCAGGGGCAGTAACTCTGAATTCAATGGTCGAACCGGGTAACCCCGACGATATGCGCATGTCCCCTTTGTAGTGAAGCTGTGTGCCAAGTTTCATCGAAATCCGGTCTATAGTTTCCAAGAAATAGCGCGGAAACGAATGTCGGACGGACGGACGGACGGACGGACGGACGGACGGACGGACGGACGGAAGGACGGACGGACATGGCAAAAACAATATCCCCCCCGAAAAATTTTTTCGGCGGGGGATAAAAATTACATTCTTTATATTTCTAAATGTTTTCTAAAGCTTTCCTTATTACCTCATACTTGTTAAAGGAGCTATAGTAACAAGTTGTCAGTAACATGTTTGAATTTGGACAAACCTGTGTTGTTCACTATATAATTTAAATCTCTCTATCAAGAACTTCTGTCATGAAAATTTTCAGCAAAAGCCAATAAGCAGTTACAGAAAAATAGAGACTACAGATATTCTTTATGATTCCCCCAAAAAACTTATTCCATGAGTTATAATACTACAGTTAATGATACTTTGATTTACCTTAGAACTTGTGGCCCCATGTCTGACCTCTTAGCTGGAGTTCTGAAAATGAAGGCAGGTAAATCAATGACATCATAACATCATAAATCATTTATCTTAATTAAACCTCTATGTTGCGGTTATATCATATCACATTTAAGGGGGAATACTCCAGTTTCCTAAATTTTTTCCCAATCATAGAATTTATCTATATCTTGTATGTTGAAATTACATGTTATTACCAATTGAAAAGTAAAATAAAAATGGATGGTCAGCGATCTTGTTTGAATTTTATAGGCATTCGTATCACATACCCCTACATCGAAAAAATGCAAAATTTCTTGCACCCGTCCAATGTCACTAAAATGCTAATCAAATGCTGTATATTCATCGTTTAGTCCCGAAAACGGATTTAAAGTAACGTCTTACATTTAATAAGAACAGAAAATCCAAAATATGTGCTATTATAAACGCGTAAATGTATAAAACAGCATGCTCATGTATTCGGTTAGATCAACGAAGCTGGAGTGTTTTATGTCAATATTTGCTTATTTTTGGAAATATTTCATATTCTGCATAATAGAATTTGATAAAACTCCCTAATTGTATCAAGCAACATGTCCTGGTAATAATTCAAAAAGAAAATGTATACGTCAGCGCACTTATAAGTGAATTACAGCAATTTTTATCAGCTACACACGAATAAAATGACGTAAAACAGTGGTAACGGCATACACACTTACGACTGTCTTGCTCTAAATAATTGATTTCCATCTTGAGGAAATCAGTTTCGCATAATAAATACACTTTTACGTTGAAAATGGTAAATTGTAATGATATGTTATATTATTGAAAATATTGTAGCGAAACATATTGGTACGAAACATTTAAATTTCTACAGTAATAACCGAGTGTCCCGAAAAACTGGAGCATTCCCCCTTAACCCTTTCTCAAACAGTAAAGAAATAGGCTTTGTCAAATTTGAAACCCGAAGCAGAGAAAAGATGTTGCTAAGGATAAGATTTGTGTACAATATAAATCAAACAGAATATTATCTGCATTTTCTTTTACCTTCCTATAAATGATTTCTAAAACTGTTTATAGGACCAGTATGGGTGTCAAAACCAGACCTTGTTTGGGAAACGGAATAGTAACACTTTTAATAATATATTCAAGTAAGTATATGTGGTCAATCGATCAATAAAACCCTTACCCAAACAACAAAATACAAGGGTGGTCCAATTTAAAAAGCTGTGTAGGCAACAAACTAATTGATATCTAGCTCAGGAAATGTATATGTAAAGCTTAGAGAAAATTGAGGGAAAAGGAGGAATTGCTGATAAGCAATTTCTTCTCTTGCTTCAATGTGTTCTCAAATCTTCTTTTAACTGCCTAGGGACTTCAAACCCAGGTCTTGTTTGGGAAAGAGTTCATGCACATACAAGCAGCACAAATAATAATTTTCCATTCAGCTGCTAAAGTATGTTCTTTAAAGCAAAGCAAGAAATACATTGGGAAAATGCTGCTCATCATTTATTCCTCTCCCTCAATGCTTTTCCAAAGATTGTAGATTCAGTATGTAAAGCAATTGTTTAACCCTTTCCCAAACAAGACCTGGTTTTGATGTCACTTTTAGAAAAGACTTGGGAAAACATTGAGGCAAAAGATTGAAAATCAGCATTTTCTCCCACCTCAATATTTTCTATGTTATAATGTACACAAATCACATATTTATCAACATCAATTTTAACATTTGCATTTCGAGGGCTTGGTGCAAAACTATTGTAACTCCATTTTATAAAACTTTACAGGAGAGGGAAAAAACTAATTGACTTTCTCAAAGCTAAAGAGGAAAAATGTTTTTAAAATTCTAAATATTATTTGAAGTATACAGAATTGAAACCTAATATTTGAACATGATGCAGAGTTTCCATTTACGACGTAAAAGTATCTGTATACGCATGAAAATCAGCTTGGACGCAAAATTTTTATACTTATCGCGTCCATGGGACGCAAAATAAAAAGAGAGGCAAAAACAATGTATTTTCATAAATCTTACGCAGAAACGTCAGATAACTAGCGAAAACAATCCAAAATGTTTCAAAGTACGACAGATTTGAAGCAAAGTCACCGGTTTTCCAAAGTTACTATAAATAGACTTCGCCAACGTCTAACCAAAAAGTTGGGATTGTTGGGATTCCCGCTTTTTTGTCTGGTACCCGAACTGTCTAAAATATTGTTTTTTGGGCAATTTGATAGCCGGGAACCAACTGTTACTTTCATTTTGTAAATAACAAGTGCATGTCATATTGCGATGCAATACAGGAGTCCCCCACCGGATAACAAAAAATCCTTTCTGATAATATATCTCCTACTCACTAGATCTATGACTGTATACAAAATTTGAACTTGCTAGCACATTAGGTTTTGGACAAAATGCCCCAAACAAAAATATAAGCATAAAATCAACCAAGGGCAATAACTCAAAAAGTGGGCGGAGAAGAGTAATGATTCTTGTACATGACACTTGTCCTCAATGAGATCTATAAGTGTACCTACCACCTAGTTTGAAGTTGCTAGCACTGATGGCTCAGGAGATATGGTCCGGACAAAAATGTAAGGATAAAAACAACAACGGACAATAACTCAAAAAGTGGATGTGGCAGAGTAACAATTCTTGTGCATTACACTTCTCAATGAGATCTACCAGTGTATAAAGTTTGAAGTTGCTAGGGCTTATGGTTTAGGAGATACATGTAAGTTCTGGACAAAAATGTAAGGATAGAAACAACAAAGGGCAATAACTCAAAAAGTGGACATATCAGAGTAACAGTTCTTGTACATGACACTTGTCCTCAATAGGATCTATAAGTGTAGCAAGTTTGAAGTTGCTATCACTTATGGTTTAGAAGATATGTTTCGGACAAAAATGTAAGGGTAAAAACAACAAAGGGTAATAACTCAAAAAGTGGGTGTGACAGAGTAACAGTTCTTAAACATGACACTTGTCCTCAATGAGATCTATAAGTGAACAAAGTCTGAAGTTACTAGGGCTTATGGTTAAGGAGATAAGTTCCGGACGAAGATGTAAGGATAGAGACAACAAAGGGCAATAACTCAAAAAGTGGGCATGGCAGAGTTATGGTTCTTGAACAAGACACTTGTCCTCAATGAGATCTATAAGTGTACAAAGTTTGAAGTTGCTACCACACATACTTTAGGAGATGTGTTCCGGACAAGAATGTAAGGGTAAAAACAACAAAGGGCAATAACTCAAAAAGTGGGTGTGGCAGAGTAACGGTTCTTGAACATGACACTTGTCCTCAATGAGATCTATCAGTGTACCAAGTTTGAAGTTGCTAGCACATATGGTTTAGAAGATATAGCCCGGACAAAAGTGTGACGGACGCACAGACGGACGGACAGACGGACGGAATCGAGCAAACCTATAGTCCCCCAACCGGTAACCGGTGGGGGACTAATAATGGCTTCTCCAGCCAAGAAAAAGAAACACTCGCGGTCTTTTCAAGATTGGCTTGCCGATCCGGCGTTCAAAGACTGGCTGATAAAAGCTGCTGCAGATCACAAAATTTGTGATAACTTAGGTATAAAACTTGAGGGAACACAACAAGTATACCGGTCCCCATTTGCTAAGAAGTATTTTGGGGGGCTGCTGCCGCCCCCACACCCCCACTTTTATTTTGAAATTATTTATGGGGGCTGCTGCCCCCACACCCCTTTCTTTTTTTTATTGATGAAAAATTCCACTATTTGTCATTTTACTGGCCACCATTTAGTTCGGGGACCGGCTAACTAGAAACTACCCAACTTGAAAATATCTCAGAAAACATTGAGGAAAATTGAAAAAATGCTTATTATTAGCAGTTTCTTCTTTTGCTTCAATGTTTCCCCAAGCCACTTTAACTGGGAATATCAAAACTAGGTCTTGTTTGAGAAAGGGTTATTAAGCCCGTTCAAGTACAACAATTAATTTGAAGATGATTTGTGGAAGTCAAAATTGGACTCAACTGAAAGTGGTTGGGACTCAACTTTTTCTACTGCACTGGGTCCCAGGGACTCAATATTTTTTTATGTAAAAAATGGAAACACTGATGATGCATTCCTTCCTAAAGATTCAGAAAATGCAAAAAAATGAATTTCTGAAAAATATGCAGTTACAATAGTTTTGCACTGAGCCCTCGATTTGCCTTCAAATAGAAGGACCCCCACATTTTGTTGTTTGGGAAAGGATTAAGATAGGTTTACCTGATAGATGTGTCTGGTTCATCTACATGGACAGAGAAGGAGGGTTGTCTGTGGGTACTCACAGCTGATAACGGTACATTTACACCACCCTTCAGCTGCAAACACAACATCAGTCATAGATGGGTTAACCCTTTCCAAAACTGCAAAATTTTAGAGTAATCCATTTCAAACACTGCCACAAATGACAAAATGGATGTTATTAAAGATAAGATTTGTGTAAAATATGGCATAGAAAATATTGAGACAAAAGGAGAAACTGCTGGTTATCAGCAGTTTCTTCTTTTGTTTCAATGTTTTCCCAAGCCTTTTCTATTAGGGACGTAAAAACCAGGTGTTGTTTGGGAAAGGGTTAAGCTGCCTGAATAAGTGTTTGTCACCAAAAAAGCCCCCTTTTCTCAGGACACTTTTTGCACATAACATAAAGAGTGTATGGTCTATAGCATCTAATTATTTACTTAGATACAAAGTTTCATTAACTTCTAACCATTAGATCAAAAGGATTTGAGAACAAGAGGGCCAAGATGGCCCTATATCGCTCACCTTAGAGATCATCAAGATGATAATTTTTGTCTCATCTCACATACACAACTTCCGGACAACGTTCATTAAAAAAAAACAATTTAAACATTGCTGGTAGTAGAGAGTTATACAAAATTTACCTTATGGATCTCTGATAAACAGAATTGGAGAAAATTGTATCATTATGAGACAATTCTACATACAAAATTTCAAAAGCCTTACGCCAAACAGTTTAGGAGTAAAAGATTGTACAAGATTTCCTTCTTTGTCTCTATATGAAATTCGATACCCACAACATAGGGCCAATTTTCCTTGTATCACAATAATTTGAAGTATTTTGGTAGAGGGCCTTGAGATGATTCTACACACAAAATTTAAAAGCTCTAGGCCAAACAGTTCAGGAGAAGAAGATTGTACAAGATTTCCTTCTTTGTCTCTATATGAAATTCGATACCCAAAACATAGGGCCAATTTTCCTTGTATCACAATAATTTGAAGTATTTTGGCAGAGGGCCTTGAGATGATTCTACTCACAAAATTTCAAAGCTCTATGCCAAACAGTTCAGGAGAAGAAGATTGTACAAGATTTCCTTCTTTGTCTCTATATGAAATTCGATACCCACAACATAGAGCCAATTTTCCTTGTATCACAATAAATTTAGGTATTTCTGTAGAGGGCCTTGAGATGATTCTACTCACAAAATTTCAATGCTCTAGGCCAAATGGTTCAGGAGAAGATGATTGTACAAGATTTCCTTCTTTGTTTCTGTATGAAAATTCGATACCCACAACATAGGGCCAATTTTCCTTTTATCACAATAATTTTAGGTATTTCTGTAGAGGGCCTTGAGATGATTCTACTCACAAAATTTCAATGCTCTAGGCCAAATGGTTCAGGAGAAGATGATTGTACAAGATTTCCTTCTTTGTTTCTGTATGAAATTCGATACCCACAACATAGGGCCAATTTTCCTTGTATCACAATAATTTTATGTATTTCTGTAGAGGGCCTTGAGATGATTCTACTCACAAAATTTCAATGCTCTAGGCCAAATGGTTCAGGAGAAGAAGATTGTACAAGATTTCCTTCTTTGTCTCTATATGAAATTCGATACCCAAAACATAGGACCAATTTTCCTTGTATCACAATAATTTGAAGTATTTTGGCAGAGGGCCTTGAGATGATTCTACTCACAAAATTTCAAAGCTCTATGCCAAACAGTTCAGGAGAAGAAGATTGTACAAGATTTCCTTCTTTGTCTCTATATGAAATTCGATACCCACAACATAGAGCCAATTTTCCTTGTATCACAATAAATTTAGGTATTTCTGTAGAGGGCCTTGAGATGATTCTACTCAAAAAATTTCAATGCTCTAGGCCAAATGGTTCAGGAGATGATTGTACAAGATTTCCTTCTTTGTTTCTGTATGAAAATTCGATACCCACAACATAGGGCCAATTTTCCTTTTATCACAATAATTTTAGGTATTTCTGTAGAGGGCCTTGAGATGATTCTACTCACAAAATTTCAATGCTCTAGGCCAAATGGTTCAGGAGAAGATGATTGTACAAGATTTCCTTCTTTGTCTCTATATGAAATTCGATACCCACAACATAGGGCCAATTTTCCTTGTATCACAATAATTTTATGTATTTCTGTAGAGGGCCTTGAGATGATTCTACTCACAAAATTGCAATGCTCTAGGCCAAATGGTTCAGGAGAAGATGATTGTACAAGATTTCCTTCTTTGTTTCTGTATGAAATTCGATACCCACAACATAGGGCCAATTTTCCTTGTATTACAATAATTTGAAGTATTTTGGTAGAGGGCCTTGAGACGATTCTACACACAAAATTTAAAAGCTCTAGGCCAAACAGTTCAGGAGAAGAAGATTGTACAAGATTTCCTTCTTTGTTTCTGTATGAAATTTGATACCCACAACATAGGGCCACTTTTCCTTTTATCACAATAATTTGAAGTATTTTGGTAAAGGGGCTTGAGACAATGCTACATACAAAATTTCAAGACTCTAGGCCTTATAGTTTGGGAGGAGAAGATTTTTTAGTAATTGTGGATGGACGGACAGACAGACAGATGGACAGACGGACAGACAGACGGAAGATGAGCGATCACAATAGCTCACCCTCAGCACTTCGTGCTAAGGTGAGCTAAAAACCAATTTGTGCCGTTTTGGAGTCTAAAATTGTGTCTTTGGTGAAAGGATTAACAGAATTAGTAGCTTCAGATAAGATGAGGTAATGACTTTCCAAGATACAATATATCAAACATCATTCATCAAACCCCACATTGACAGCATTCATTTGAATCACCCTGTCAAGACCATTCAAGTGACTACCCAAAACTTCAATTGAGATATGATGCGTCCAGGAATTGATGACATCGACATTGTATTACATGTACATGAATTGGATTGGATTGATTCATGTACATGAAAGATGACTCTCCTCATGTGGACATGTTCAACAGTCTGGCAGCTCCATCAGATAATACACGCTAGAAGTCCCGGGAAAGAGAGCTGTTGTCAAACCAAAAATATTATCATCATGGAAAGAAGTGACTGGGACAGATTCTCACCTCCTGCATGTTAAACAACACTCCAATGATGATGTTCATGAAATCGTAGGATTTTGATTTGAAATAAAAAATTCAGAAAGCTTTTCATGTCCTGATAAACATGTATAAGCTTACCTTCTGTTTATTCCAGGGCCCAGCCTTCTTCTCATTCTCCTTGTTTGTGACGTCCCGATGTGGGATGGATTTATACTCATTTGTAGCTGCAGGAAGTACAGACAAGGGCTGGTTCTCATCCTGATAGATCTGTACAGGCTTCTGTGGAGCTGCTTTAGGCCGGGCACCACCCAAACTACCAGCACTTCCTGTATACATATTGGATGGTCATTGAGATGATTCAAATGAGGACCCGCAACAAAGAATTTTCAGTTTAAATAACAAAGTTACAATGTCCTCACCCTCTTGTCTGTTGCTCTGAGAGGCAATACAAAATGGAATGAGAAACCGAAAATCAGGTTCCCTGCTATAAATGTGTAACCAAGAAACAAAAATTTATAACTGAAAACACTGGTAAGATGTCAAGACACCACAGCATGAAATATGAAAAGGGGTATAGTCCATAATGGCCCCTAATTTTTGGAAAATGCCCATACTCCTGAAAAGAACTTAGATATTGAAAATTTGGCAGTCCATGCCCCTAAATGAAGCCATGCTCTCCCAGCACCACATACCTAAGACAGCACTCCCAGTCCTGTTGACGGGCGCCATGTGTTTCTTCCCAACACTTCTCAACTGTGACAGGACTTGTCTCTGCTCCTGACAGCCAGCCTGGCTGGTTGACTCCGGGGCTACAGGGTCGTCTGTGTTGGAGAACTCACGACCTTCAATCACCATACGAGCTACTCGCTTCTGAAACTCACTGTAATGGCAAGATTAGAAAATCTAAAAGTTATGAAATGTGACTGAAAAATCAATATTGGAAATAATTTCTCAAATAAAAAATTGCAAGGCTTACCCTTTTCCAACAATGTCCACATGAAATTTCAATGTCATGACATAGTAAATATTGGAAGAAACACAGAAAATACTGATCATCACATTATTTTTCTAACTCAGAATGTCTTTCAAAACTTATTTTAGGAATCTCAAAGCCAGTGCTTGTTTTGGAATATTGTTAATGTGAAAATACATAAAGTCAGAATCTGGAAAAGGGGCCCCTTAAAGAATTTGAGACCAACATAAAGAACCATGTTGTTCTTCATTATAACATGTTTCCATAAAATCTATATATAGCGAGAGAAGAACTGTATCAGGGTTTATTTATACAATAAAGACCCTATGTAATTATGCTTAGCCTTTGTGTATGCGCCAAAACGTCACGAGGTGTCAAGGTAACGTCAAATGACGTCATCAATGACTTCACTTAACTGCCTATGCGTTTCCTACGCCGAAAACTAGTTCATGGCAGAATTTCCACAAAATAACACATTCTGAATGTGCGTTTTGTTATTTAGAGTGTTATAATGGAGACGATAACAAGTTTAGCGGCCTTTATTGCACAATAAAAACTTCTGTGCTCTGGACTACATGTTAAGGTAAATACCTCGGCGCTGTGCGCCTTGGTTTTTACTTGCACATGTAGTCCGTCGCACATCGGTTTTTATTTGCTCAATAAAGACCTCTAAACTTGTTATTATTTCATAATTATTGCTTCATATAACATCTAGCAAGAAAACAGCATGGATCCTGATCAGACTGCACTTAGTTACTGGCATATCTGACAACATGGTAGGCTTAAATGCCTATAAAACCTTTTCACGATTTTTTTTTTTATTTTATACTACACCAATTTCAAAGCTGCTGCATACAACAAATGAGATATTGATGAAGATATAATTTGATTGAAATCTAGCAAAAATAAAAATATTGATGTAAAAGGAGGAAATACTGGTTATTAGCATTTACTTCTTTAGTCACGATGCTTTTCCGAGCCTTTCTACATGTGACATCAAAACCAGATCATGTTTGGGAAAGGGTTACTGGCCGGTTTCCAAGATCCTGGCTTAACCCTTTCCCATACAAGACCTGGTTTTGACATCCCTTACATAAAAGACTTGGGAAAACATTGAAACAAAAGAAGCAACTGCTGATAACCAGCAGTTTCTCCTTTTGTCTCAATATTTTCTGTGCCATATTTTACACAAACCCTATCTTAAATAACATTCATTTTGTCATTTGTAGCAGTTTTTGAAGTGGATCACCCAAAAAATTTGTCGTTTGGGAAAGGGTTAAATACTTACTCCTGTCTCTGTTTCAGTGTATCTATGGGCTGAGCATTCTTACTTATCCCTTTCATGTATACAGCATTGGCCTTTTTAGCATTACCAACTTCCTCAAAGCATGTGGCCCATCCCATGTAGAACGAACTGAGCTCAGCTCCAATGTTTTTGTCATACATAAAATTGAAAATCTCAAATGGGTCATTACAAAAGCTGGTCTGAAAAGAGATAAACATCATCTGACCCATTACCACACAGTGACTCGTTTTGATTCCCTGCAAGATAATAACTTTTGAAAACATCGTGGAATTGGAAGAAATTGTTTGTGACAAGCAATTTCTTCATTTCTCAGTTTTCTATGTCAAAAGACCACAGAATGTAATATTTCATGCATTTGAAATTGTCATCTTCATCATCTTTGAATTTGGACAACCCTTAAATTTTGTCCTCTAGTAATTGGAATTTGGAAAAAAGAGCCCTTATGGCATATGGGACAACCATACTTCTATATCAGTCAGTGCCTATCATGTGCAAACAGATCAGGGTCAATGTGGCTTTCTAAATCTTATGGCTACTACAGTCTACAGGCAACAAAGAATCTATTGGAGAACAACATGGATGTTGATCAGGGTGTGGAGATGCACAAGCTGATCTAGATCCATGTTGGTCTCAAATGCTTTAACAGGGTTCATACAGACAGCCAATACCAATATTCAAGCACTTTTTAAGCACATAACTCCATTTTTCAAGCATGTTTCTTCGTACACAAGTCACTTATGATGGTCTTCAACAAAGAGTTCAACATTCCCAATATACACTGCTCTGCCAAATTTCTTACATTCAAGGGGCAAAACAGGTGTGTGTGTGTGTGTGTGTGTGTGGGGGGGGGGGGGGGGGATTGCAAATGTGTCAGTCTCTGACAAAGGCTTGTTCAAGATCATACCTCTACTTTTTTCATCAAAATAATTCTCAAGTGTAGATGTTTAAATCATCTACTTTTTACCATGAATTTAGTCGATCAATGATTTTTAATCCATTACCAAAGAGCACAATTTTGGACTGTTTCAATTTCAAAGATGTTGCAGATGACAATTTCAAGTTGATGAAAATTTAAAATTCTTTCTTTTTCTGGTTAGAAAACATTGTGGAGAATGAAGAAATTGCTTGGCTCAAGCAATTTCTTCATTTTCCATAATGTTTTTCCCAAGCTCTTTCTTGTAAAGGAGTCAAAAGGCGTCACTGTGTTGCACTGGGTTAAGCACCTTTTTGACAAATTCAAGGACTTTTTAAGAGAGGGATCAAAATCAAGCACTTTTAAGCACTATTTTTTTGTTTTTAAGCACTTTTCAAGGAACAGGCTCAAATTTAAGCACTTTTCAAGACTGTGCGAACCCTGTTTAAGCGTCCTTTTTCCAGATTTCGGATCATTTAAAAAAACTCTCCTTTTCACAAATTAAAGACACTGGTCCATTTGTTGAAGGATTTGCAGACCTAAGACAACATAATCTATCTAATTCAAAATGACAGATTTGTGATGAAAATGTTGGTTATCAGCATTTTATTCTTTTGCTTCAATGTTTTCTCAAGGGATGTCAAAACCAGGTCTTGTTAGGGTTAATCAAACAATGAATGTTAATGATGACAGAGTCACCATATTTTCTGAGTCATAAAATTAACGGTTTTGAATGTTATACACAAAAGATCAGCTTGCATGATAGTTTAGATGTATTCAGTCAATTTCAGACATTGTAACAATAGCATAAATTCAAAATGAATTTCAACAGTTTCATGTGTAACCACCAATATGCTCATGATAGAGGCCATGATTCACTATTAATTCTCTGAGGGAAAGGGAGAAAATACCCAGGGCAACAGATAAGAGGGAATAAAACATTCTGACTTAGTAATTTCAAATCCAAATCATATATTGTGGATACTCATTGGAAATGTTTCAGGAATCCCTCCAATGAGTGCCTACAACATAGTTTGATGGACATGTAAAGAAATTTCACATTTCACAATCTGGAAGTTTGAAGACTTACCATTTTAAGCCAGATATAGACACATCTCTCGTCATTCCTGTATTTGTCATCATTACCAAACTGATTCAAACAGCGTTCAACAAGCTCCGTCAACTTGGAGCCAGATCCTCCCTTCGGAAATGCTTGCTCTGCCCATCGAATGTACCTACAATATTATCAACTCTTATCCAGAACAATAGAGCATTAATGGTCTTTCTACTAAGGGAAACTTTCTGGGAACTCTGGTAATGTAGAAATAGCTTTCACAAACCATGGGTCTTTCTTACTAAGATGCAGGGACAAATATCAGCCCCTTCCAATCTGGAAATTTTCTCCTAATATTCCCTTAATGAATCTATTTTCAAGATTTAACAATGTGAATATTATGTTAACAATCATAGATCTTTGATTATCTAATATCAGCATATAAAACTGCTTGTGATATCATGTCTCTTGAAATGTTTTTGCGCCAAAATAAAATGCATGCACATGTCATATCTATATATACCAGTACACCAATCTTTTGATCTGTAGGCTAGCATTCTTTTTTTAAAATGAGTTTGTAGGAAATTCCGTCTAGAAAATGGCAAACCTTTTCTGAATCAAAGATGCATTTTGCTTTTAAGCTTAGTAGATGCTCAAAATCATAGACTTCATAGTACACACTTTGTAAAACAGTGAGGCAAAAGAATATTAGAATAATTATGCCAACAACCCAACATTTGTTTCTAATTCAGAATGAAATAGTATAATTAAATACATGTACTAGTAACTAATATCTATAGCAAAGGAAAAACGAGCGAAAAAAAAAAGAAGAAAATGCTGATCAATAATCACATTTTTCTTCTTTTGCCTCAATGTTTTCGCAAGCTTTTTGGATCAGAATTGTCATAAGGGTGTTAATGTTTGAGAAAGGGTTAAGAACTTACCTATACCAAACATCCAGCGGGTCATCCCCTGTGTATACTCGCAATTCTGTTTCAAAAGCACTGGGGAAAAAGAACAAAAAATGTGTTAATCAATCACCAGACAGAAAAATCCATTCATTTATGGAGACTGGAGGACTCGGAGAATTTTCCAGTTTTTATATGGTAGTGGACTCTTGTGTAAAACGGAGCGACGTCAATATATCCAAGAGCGAAATTTGCATCAGATAAGACAAACTTTTATTACCGGTATGCTTGTTTTTCTTTTTACAAAACCAACAAAGTATCCCCAAAACTAAGACAGGGATCCCCATAATTATTAAAGTTGAGTCCGGCGGATCCCAACAAGAGCTGTCCGAAGACAGCACGCTCGACTTTCTAAATTGCTTAGTATAAATGGGGCATAACTCCAAATATACTGGAGCCAGGATCATGGGCCCTGGTAGTAAGGTAGAGGGTGTGATCAGTCATGGCGAAGACCGTCGGACCGGCAGACATGTCTGATGAAAATTTCCTCGGTCTGATGATTTTTTGGCTATTGTCAGTCCTACTGTCTGACACAAATTTTGATCTGTAAGGTATTGGATTATAGTTCGGTCTGACAGAATGTTATTCAGTCTGACAGATTATTCAGTACTGTCAGACCAAATGTCTGACAAAGATTTCTGGTTCTTTGCCATGTCTGTGTGATGGTGAATAAGTATTCCAATTTTGGGTTGAATCCCTTTGATAGTATGGAAGTTATTGATGTTTGAAAAAACTTTAACCTTGGTTGCGACGCCAACACCGACACCTGGGTGACAGTATAAACTCTCATTTTCTTCGAAAAGTCGAGCTAAAAATACACACTGCACATAATGATTAAAACCACCTTCATGTTACTAAAATATTGCTTTGTCTTTTGAATTATAATAATATGCCTTTGAAACGTTTATTCATTTCAATTGGCAAGCCAGTCAGCCATCTTGCTTTTTATAGGGTTGTTGGACATTTGGTTGGATTTAAAAAAAAAACAAGCTCAATTCTTATATATTAAGGTAGAATACGCCTAATGGCAACTTTAGAAATTGGGGAGACAAACACTTCTGTCTGATAGTACAATATATTAGACATCTATATGTGCAATATGACAGAAATTCGTCCAGAGGTTTACTAGAAATTTGATTTTCCCTTATCCCACCCCCAACATACAAAATTACAATATGGCGGCCACCACTCAAAGCAAAAAAGTATCTGAATTTTGGACATTAACACATTAAATGTGTCTAGATTTTGGTTTTTATTATCAAAAACATGTTTACCCGTCGTTTGGTGTGAAATGATATGACCCTTGAGCGCACATGAGAGATATTTTGTTAAATTACTGCGTGCTTATTTAAAAATAAAGCCTCTTTATTTCCTGGTTTGAAATTTATGCCTCTGAAACAAATGTTGACAGTGCCAGAAATAAGTTCACGCACTCTCTAAAACTGATATCAAAATTATTCCTATATGTGTAGGAACACGATAAAATCCACATATGTACATTTTATCCGTCAAAATTTGAAAAAAATATAAAGGTAATTCTTAGTGCCCTCATACTCTCGAACGCACCATTTCTTTCCCAAAAGAAGTCAATGCCCCAAATGAAGGGAACCGTAGCCCATATCTAATTATATGCTTATAACTAAAACCCAAATGTTCTATTAGACTTTCAGAAGTTGGTTAATGATAACATATCAGTTGTGATTTCGTATGACTTTCACCATTTTAACCCTTTACCCCGTAAACAATTGAACATCGCTATTTCTAAAAAGTAATGAAAATTCTAAAGACAAAATTGTATTTAATCTTTTTATAGCAGTGATTTTTTTACAATTTAAATATTGTGAGTCCTGGGGACTCGCTAGATTCCATATCAATGAGTCCAGGTACTAGCTTAGTGAGTCCAATACACTATTTTTAATAGGAAATCTGTAAAAGTTGTTGCATCCTGGGACTCTCTAGAATTAAAACTTTGCATCCCAGAGACCAAATTATGAGTAAAAGTTGCAGGATGCGCAGGTAAAAAAATCACTGTTATAGTCTATTACAGCTTCCTTATACAACTTCTTCTGGATTACATACTGAATCTAGGGACTTAAATGGGAAAATAATCTAAAAAAGGATCAAATCACGTATCAAACCACGTTACAATTAACTGGCAACGAGTTTGCACATTTAAATAAGGATCGCCGGCGAAGCAGTGATGAAAATCGAGTGCGAATGTCTGAACAATGATGATCTCATCCACGCGTCGTTCTGAAACGATAGGCGTTTGATCACCACATCATAGATTTCATAAGAATACATGTATGTGTCTTCTACTGTAGGGTTTCTCGGTGTAGGGTTTCTCGGTATATTGAGCCAAACAGTACCAAGGGAAGAAACGAGAATTATAAATACTACAATTTGTTTCCTAAATAGGCAGTTTCATTAAGTATCAATTTCTAATCACACACAAACTGATGATATCAATCAAAATCATATAAAATTACACAAAAAATGTCTCTGAAAAATTGATGTTAAACGGAGAATAATTCCAGAAAAAGATATTCGGGGTGTATTCGGGGAATTTTTATTTTACAAAGGGAAGTAATATTTAGCAATACTGTTGCTAAAAATAGATACGGAAACTGTCGACATTTGTCGAAAATGTACGACAATAGTAAATATGCATTAGAAATATTCTACCTTAAATTATAATGAAGTGAAAAACAAATGATTTGTCTTTCTATCCATGCCATTTTAAGACAATAATTTCGTTTTCATAGGTATTAGATAATTTAGATTGAGTACTAAACCTCCGACATTTTCGGCTTGCAGAAGTGTCATAGACAAAATGGCGGATCTGATAAGACCTGACATTCACTACAAAGATAAAAATATGTCAGGGCTTATTTCATACAGTTCATACAGTTTCGAGACCAGATGTACTATGTACATAAGCTAATTCAAGCTTCTATACGCCGTTTATTTCTTTTTTTTTGGAGAAGAGGCAGCAAGTTTTACCTCACTGCTACCCACTCCATACAGCTGGGTAGACTGGGGCTGACAATTAAGTGTCTTGCCCAAAGACACACCTTACGCGAGTGGGGCTCGAACTCGTAACCACCGGGCTACAAGTCGAGTGCTCTAACCACTACGCCACTCCGGCTGTCAAATAGGACATGTTGGTGAAATTTACCCATCGGGCAATATTGCCCAATCAGGCAATCTTGTCCGATCGGGCAATAGCGAAATTTTGACCACTTTGATGGGAAATTTCTTTGGGAATGTGTGACGGGAGGTTCAACCCATATGCCCAAAAACTTTGGGTTCTCGACACCAACACATTTCACCACAATTTGACTTTTCGCCCTTTTCTTACAATTTCACTATTGCCCAATCCGGCAAGATTGCCCGATTGGGCAATATTGCCTGATCGGGAAAATTTCACCAACCTGTTAAACCCCAAATAAAACAAAGGGAAACCTTTTCCACAATTGTTCCAGTTTTACAAACTAGCCTTGTTGGTTAGCTCTTTTCACTTTAATAGAGCAGCAGGGGTTCTGAAATATATTGTCCGAGTTGCCCAGGTTGTCCAAGAGGTTATGGACAAGTAGATTTGCCAACATTTTGCTCACTTGTTCATACGCGAGTTCGAGTCCCACCCGGTGTGTCCTTGGGCAAGACACTTAATTGTCAACGCCTCAGTCTACCCAGCTGAATGGAGTGGGTAGCAGTGCGGTTAAACTTGCTGCCTCTTCTCTTCCGCACGCCAAAATGTTCCGAGTTTAGTTTGTTTCAAAGTTCATTGCACTGTAAATAGAGCACCTGTTACTTGTAGATTAGTAACAAGAGGGCCATTGGCCCTGAAGCGCTCACCTGATATATAATAACTTTTTGTATACCAATTTTCAGGTTGATTGGACAAAAAATGTGACCTCTAGGGTGCACACAAGGTTTAACTAAGATTTGACCTTGTGACCTAGAATTGATCAAGACAACCGATCTGATCAATTTTCAGGTTGATTGGGCAAAAAATGTGGCCTCTAGAGTGCACATGGTTTTACAAAGATTATACCTCATGACCTAGTTTATGACCCCAGATGACCCAATTTCAATCTTGTCCGAGAATTGATCAAAACAATCATTCTGATCAAATTTCGAGTTGATTGAGCAAAAAATGTGGCCTCTAGAGTGCAAACAAGGTTTTTCTAAGATTTGACCCCGTGACCTAGTTTTTTGACTCCAGATGACCCAATTTCGAACTTGTCCGAGATTTTATCGAGAAAATCATTCTGAGCAAATTTCAGGTTGATTGGGCAAAAAATGTGGCCTCTAGCGTGCACACAAGGTTTTTCTAAGATTTGACCCTGTGACCTAGTTTTTGACCCCAGATGACCCAATTTCAAATTTGTCTGAGTTTTCATCAAGACAATTATTCTGAGCAAATTTCAGGTTGATTGGGCAAAAAATGTGGCCTCTAGAGTGCACACAAGGTTTTTCTAAAATTTGACCCCGTGACCTAGTTTTTGACCCCAGATAACCCAATTTCGAACTTGTCCGAGATTTCATCAAGACAATCATTCTGAGCAAATGTCAGATTGATTGGGCAAAAAAGGTGGCCTCTAGGGTGCACACAAGGTTTTTCTAAGATTTGACCCCGTGACCTAGTTTTTGAACCCAGATGACCCAATTTCAAACTTGTTCAAGAATTGATCAAGACAATCATTCTGATCAATTTTCAGGTTGATTGGGCAAAAAATGTGGCCTCTAGAGTGCACACAAGGTTTTTTTAAGATTTGACCCTGTGACCTAGTTTTTGACCCCAGATGACCCAATTTCAAATTTGTCCGAGTTTTCATCAAGACAATTATTCTGAGCAAATTTCAGGTTGATTGGGCAAAAAATGTGGCCTCTAGAGTGCACACAAGGTTTTTCTAAGATTTGACCCCGTGACCTAGTTTTTGACCCTAGATAACCCAATTTCAAACTTGTCCGAGATTTCACCAAGACAAACACCTGAGCAAATTTCAGGTTGATTGGGCAAAAAATGTGGCCTCTAGAGTGCACACAAGGTTTTACAAGTATTTGACCTTATGACCTAGTTTATGGCCCCAGATGACCCATTTCGAACTTGTTCGAGAATTGATCAAGACAATCATTCTGATCAATTTTCAGGTTGATTGGGCAAAAAATGTGGCCTCTAGAGTGCACACAAGGTTTTTCTAAGATTTGACCCTGTGACCTAGTTTTTGACCCCAGATGACCCAATTTCAAACTTGTCCGAGATTTCATCATGACAATTATTCTGAGCAAATTTCTGGTTGATTGGGCAAAAAATGTGGCCTCTAGAGTGCACACAAGGTTTTTCTAAGACTTAACCTAGTGACCTAGTTTTTGACCCCAGATGATCCAATTTCGAACTTGTTCAAGATTTTATCAAGACAATCATTCTGAGCAAATTTCAGCTTGATTGGGCAAAAAATGTGGCCTCTAGAGTGCACACAAGGTTTTTTTAAGATTTGACCCCGTGACCTAGTTTTTGACCCCAGATAACCCAATTTCAAACTTGTCCGAGATTTCATCAAGACAATCATTCTGAGCAAATTTCAGGTTGATTGGGCAAAAAATGTGGCCTCTAGAATGCACACAAGGTTTTTCTAAGATTTGACCCCCTTGACCTAGTTTTTGACCCCAGATGACCCAATTTCGAACTTGTCCGAGATTTCACCAAGACAATCATTCTGAGCAAATTTCAGGTTGATTGGGCAAAAAATGTGGCCTCTAGAGAGCACACAAGGTTTTTCTAAGATTTGACCCCGTGACCTAGTTTTTAACCCCAGATGACCTAATTTCAAACTTGTCTGAGATTTTATCAAGACAATCATTCTGATCAATTTTCAGGTTGATTGGGCAAAAAATGTGGCCTCTAGAGTGCACACAAGGTTTTTCTAAGATTTGACCCCATGACCTAGTTTTTGACCCCAGATGACCCAATTTCGAACTTGTCCGAGATTTTATCAAGACAATCATTCTGAGCAAATTTCAGGTTGATTGGGCAAAAAATGTGGCCTCTAGAGTGCACACAAGGTTTTTCTAAGATTTGACCCCGTGACCTAGTTTTTGACCCCAGATGACCCAATTTCAAACTTGTCCGAGATTTTATCGAGACAATCATTCTGAGCAAATTTCAGGTTGATTGGGCAAAAAATGTGGCCTCTAGAGTGCACACAAGCCAAAGGTTGACGCACGACGCACGACGGACGACGGACGACTGACGACGGACGACGGACGCCGGACGACGGACACAGCGGTATCACAATACCTCACCATGAGCACTATCGTGCTCAGGTGAGCTAAAAAAAAAGAAGGCATACGCCGAAACGTAGAAAATTATGTGTTGTTGTAGTTATTGCTTTAATGATTGTAGATTAGTAGGAACATGCACAAAAAATAGATATATGCTAGCTTAGCTAGCAGTGATTTTTTTACAATTTTAAGACTGTGAGTCCTGAGGACTCGCTGGATTCCATATCAATGAGTCCAGCTACTAGCTTAGTGAGTCCAATACACTATTTGTAATAGGAAATCTGTATAATTGTTGCATCCTGGGACTCGCTAGAATTAAAACTTTGCATCCGAGAGACCAAATTATGAGTACAAGAGGGCCAAGATGGCCCTGGATCGCTCACCTGATAGAAGTTTGAAACTTTTTCCATGCAGAACAAGACCCACCTTTTACATGACCTAGGTATCTCTAAGACAAAAACATGAAACTTAAGATGCGAGATTATGATCCAGTTGAAAACAGCATTCTTAATCTTTAATGATCAATATTTGTGGCTGTTAAAGTGAAAACCAAGTCGATAAAAGAACACATCAATTTTGTCATAATCCAGGGCACATAACTCTGCTCTGATGAAGATATTCTCATCAACCTTATGTTCAAGTTGTTTTTTTGATTGGTCAATATTTATTGCTGTTTGAGTGAAATTAAAAATGAAATCGGCAATTTTGTCACCATCAAGGGCACACAACTAGTCCTATCAATATGAAAAATGGAATCATATAAGATCTCATGGTCACCAACATTGTGACCAAGTTGTGTCTTGATTGGTCAATATTTGTGTTTTTTAGAGTGAAAATAAAGTCGAAAACGGCAATTTTGTTAAATTCAAGGGCCAATAACTCTAGTTTTCTGGTCGGATCAAGCTGAAAATTAAAGTCATTCAGCATCTTATGGTTACCAACATTGTTGCCAAGTTTTGTCTTGATTGGTCAATAAATGTAGATGCTAAAGTGTAAACAAAATCGAAAACGGCAAATTTGTCAAATTCAAGGGCACATAACTCCACACTTCCTTCTTCGATGACACTGGAAATCGAACTCATTCATTATTGTATGGTTACCAACATTCTAGCCAAGTTTTGTCTTGATTGGTCAATATTTGTAGATGCTAGAGTGGTAACAAAGTCAAAACTAGCAATTTTTGATATTCAAGGGCGCATAACTCCGGACTTCCTGATCCGATCTGACCCAAAATCAAACTCGTCTAAGAACTTATTGTCATACATGTTTTGACCAAGTTTGGTTAAGATTGATCAATATTTGTAGATGCTAGAGTGGTAACAAAGTCAAAACTAGCCATTTTTGACGTTCAAGGGCACATAACTCTGGACTTCCTAGTCCGATCTGACACAAAATCGAACTCATCCTAGAACTTATGGTCATACACGTTTTGACCAAGTTTGGTTAAGATTGATCAATATTTGTAGATGCTAGAGTGGTAACAAAGTCAAAACCAGCAATTTTTGATATTCAAGGGTGCATAACTCCGGACTTCCTGATCTGATCTGATTCAAAATCAAACTCATCCAAGAGCTTATTGTCATACATGTTTTGACCAAGTTTGGTTAAGATTGATCAATATTTGTAGATGCTAGAGTGGTAACAAAGTCAAAACTAGCCATTTTTGATGTTCAAGGTCACATAACTCTGGACTTCCTAGTCCGATCTGACTCAAAATCGAACTCATCCGTAGTGTTGTGCCGATAGTCTCCAGCTATCGAAAGCTATCGGATTTAGCCCAAAATCGGCTACAATCGATTGCAATTTTTCACTATCGATACTATCGCTAGAGTTGTGCTGTTCTTTTGCAGGTATTTTTCCGACATTTGAATCCAAATTAAAATTCCCAATTCAAAAGTAGATATCTATTTCCTGGCATAAATAAAATTTCCAGACCATTTTCTTATTCCCTCCCATTCTTATACCATGGCTTTTAAGAAAGGAAAGTAGATGTAAAAGTTAAAGCTAAAAATGTAAATCTAGGCAAAATATATGAGAGTATGACTTGATTTGTAGTCTGCCATTTGCTTAAACAGTTAAATTAATCGGACATTAGCAATGACTATTGATGGTTAGATTCCAGCATTTGAGCTGATTAAACAATATTCTTTTACTAAAATATACCTCTATGTATTTCTGATATATAGAATGTTCCGAGTAAAACCATACACTATAGACAGTGCTCAACCAATATAATAAAATTATGTATGTTGGGAGCATCATAATAATAAATCCAAAGACTTAGATGATCATACACATTTTTCTTTACAAAATTGTTTCGTGGAGTACAAACATGTACCTCACTCTTCAGAAGTATAATGTATAATGGGTTTTAGGGTTAATCTCATGTAAACAGTAATCACAATGTATTGTTAAACCGAAGTGACCGTGCGCTGTGAATATTTATAAACATACATAATCGTCTGCAATATTGATAATAATGAGCGCAAGGTAACTCCGGTTCACCAATATAGGTATTATAAGCTCCAGTTACGAGGGTGTAGATTTTATGCTTCGCTAAATTATGTATTATAAATATAATGCTTAGGATCCAGTGTTGTTGGTAGTCGTCGTGAACGTCTTTTCGGGGCGGTTCAAACGCGTACCCACAACACAGCTCCCGATAAGTACAATAAGTAAAATTGGATGCAATGTTGTGTGCGCTCGCACAAGCTCTATGTTGTGTGTACTCATCGGGTTCGTCTGGTAGAGACAAACACAATGGGTATCCACAACATAGGGGGAAGGAAGGGAATCACTGGGTTATAAAGTTCATTACTCCCTCCTATCTGCAGTACTGCATGTAATTGTAACGTTATTTAAAGTTGCATAAGAGGTGTTTATTTCTATGTAGACCTGCATGTGTTCACTAATTCACTTCTTTTGTTCAGAGAGGCTATATCACGTCTTTTAATGATGTAAATTTTTTCTTCTAAGCACAAATTACACATTTTATTAGCTGTGTTGTAAGGCCTAGCTCTGCTGATTATTTTCCAACTGATGTCGTAGGTTATTTGGTTGTCTTTTAATGTCCATATGTGTTCGCATAGCGCTGTTGATTTACGATTTTTCTCATTCCTAAAGCTAGAGGTGTGTCCATTATATCTTGTTTTGAAAGTATTTTCTGTGAGTCCTATGTATGTTTCATTTGTGTTGTTGTCGTGGCGAGTTACAGTTGCTTGGTATATTACGTTGGTAGTAAGGCAATTTCCATCAAGTGGGCATACATTATTTCTTCTGCAGTTGCAGTTGTCTTGTGTGGGTTGTTCCCCTTTTGTCTTATTTATCACGAAGCTGTTGTGTGTCGATATGGTACGTTTTATGTTTGGCATGCAGCTATAACTATGTTTTATTGTATTTTTGTTAAGCAATTTATGTAATTTATGGCCTACGGGGAAACATTTCTCGAGTAGTTGGAAGAATTTTCTGCCAATGTTTGTGCTTACGTTGTTGCTGAACGGTGGGTTAAACCAAGTAATGTTCCTTGTTCTACTGTTCCTTTTGTTTTTGTTGTTGTTGTTTGGCTGTTGCTTAAATGTCAGTTGGTAGTTGTAACGACGACTACCAACAACACTGGACCCTAAGCATTATATTTATAATACATAATTTAGCGAAGCATAAAATCTACCCCCTCGTAACTGGAGCTTATAATACCTATACATTGTGATTACTGTTTACATGAGATTAACCCTAAAACCCATTATACATTATACTTCTGAAGAGTGAGGTACATGTTTGTACTCCACGAAACAATTTTGTAAAGAAAAATGTGTATGATCATCTAAGTCTTTGGATTTATTATTATTTCTGATATATATGTATGATCCTATATCTCATGATATGTTATTTGTTATTCACTAGGTTAAATTGTTGTTGTGTAAAAAAAACGATTGTACAATCGATAATCAATTGGTATGACTCTCCGATTATCGATAGTAATTTTGCTGTCCGATATACAACACTACTCATCCGAGAACTTATGGTCATACATGTTTTGACCAAGTTTGGTTAAGATTGGTCAATATTTGTGGGTGCTAGAGTGGTAACAACAAAATGTGAACAGACGGACGGACGGACAGACAGACAGACGCCGACGGACAAAAAGCGACCACAAAAGCTCACCTTGAGCACTTCGTGCTCAGGTGAGCTAAAAAGTAGCAGGATGCGCAGGTAAAAAAATCACTGGCTAGTGTAATCCGAGTCTTCTCTGATGTAAATACGCTCTTTGATATTTTGCTATGTACATCAGAGAGCGTTGCTCTTTGAAAACAGCGGAAAGTTCGGTAACGTTACAAGTAGTGAAGCTTTGTTTTGTGTATCATATCGAATCACTCGGTAAAACACTGTACGGGTATAGATCAATAAATAATTTTTTGTCATACCTGACCAAACATTTCATTTCAAATCGGCCTGCTGGAAGAGTATAACCTTTGGTTTTGAATGGAAGGTCAAAATAAACAAAGGCTGCTCAGGTGAGGGTTGTTGAAAAACATTGCCTAAAAACCTTTTAGAAATACTTTTTGGCCGTAAATTTTTCAACATGTATGACAATACAGGGTTTTTTTTCCTACTATAATTAGTACCTGTAAAAGGAACCTTTCCCAATGACTACAGGCTCTTTCCCAATCTTAGTACAGGCCGTTTCCCAATCTCCATAGCTACCGTTCCCAATGATCTTATGTGCCGTTCCCAATGGCCAATCATGCCATACATTTTAGTTTAACTCAATATCTCATCCAAACAGTTTATATGGGTTACTGAGAAGTTTAATTCTTTTTAGACAGATCCAAATTCTAAGTTCTAAGCTTTCAACAGACCAAAGAATCATTTCCCAAAATAGAAACACTTCCAAAGTAGCTAGGAAAAGATTTAGATTAGAACATATAGAAGAATTTCCATCTACAAACATTTTGTGTTTAGCTCCAATGCTTTCTTAACCCTTTCCACAATGTCTTGGAATGGTGTCACTGTGAAAATAACAGGAATTTTTTTATGCAGACCACACAATTAATGTTACTTTAAATGCCTGGAAAGTATTGAGAGAATTGGAGTGAATGCTGGATTTCAGCAATATCTACCTTTCAACAATTTCTAAATATATAGAGATATATTAATAAATGGTCCAAATATATGGTCACAAGTATGTTCCTGTTTAAACCAAGACCTTACAATGATATGTGGTGCAAAATTTAGCCCTTAATGATAGATTAAGATGCACTTTTAAGATTCCCAATTCATCAATTTTGCGAATTAATTTTTTCCCAATTTGAAGATTTCACAACGCGAAAAATTCCCAATCGTAGGGGTATAGGTACCTGTCCCAATTGGCGAGAAAAAACGCTGCAATAAATGGTTCATTGATCGAAATCATCAGGGGTTTTAACGATAGCGTTTAAGATCGGACAGTGAACGATGCGCAACAATTGACCAAACGCCGACTGTCAATCAAAAACATCGATTAGCCAATGGACGATCACAAAAATGTTATGCCCCAATTGTTCATCGTTGCACGTGGTTTTGTATCGATTTATCGACTGACAATCAAAACAATCGACATACCAATGGCAAAGAATTTTGTGCTAACAATAGACTAGGTTCACAGTTATGTTTTGATAAACCGCGTCGGTGTTGTTATAAAATCTCGTAACTACGGCTTAAATAAAGCCGTAGTTACGAGATTTTATAACAACAACTACGAAATACTACTTTGTTTGTCCGAATTTAAGTCACGATTAACTGGATAAAATCGTTCCCTATTACCGACCACATGCACATTGTTTGCCTTAAATTCTATGTTGGGCGGAGCGATCTGTCGATTGGCGTTTGGTCAATTTGTTGAGAACTTCTTGATTTTTTCAAAGAGCAACGCTCTCTGATGTAAATAGCGAAAACTCAAAATACCAAAGAGCGTATTTACATCAGAGAAGACTCGGATTATGGCTAGTGGTGCCTCGAAAAGTCATCGGGGGAATCTAATAGTACAAAGTAGCCAAGATTTCAGAACCCCTGGACTACAGTAGTGTAAAAGGTACACTGATACAAGTCAATTGAAGGATACTGTAGGAGTAGGACTAGTAAACAGCGAAAAAGAGCGAAAAATAATTGGGACGAAATGGCAATCTACACCAATTTTGGTGACCAAAACTAACTGTCTTTCGTCCTTGATCTTTTGATCCTGATCGGACTGAGGCTGCAGTCCTGCTTTTAAAGAGCTCATAGATCTTCCCTGGCGAAGAGGCTGAACATTTTCTTTACTGAGTTCCCATTCATCGCCTTCCATTTCCATTCTTCTTTCGATCCCGCTTTTACTTCAAATAAATAAAGTTTGCGCATGCGTAAAAGTTGTTGTTGTCGTTATTTACTTAGACTTAGATTTTTAGACTGAAAACTTTAAAAAGATCCGCCACTGATGTGATATATTGTAGATCTAGATCTAGATCTAGATCTAGGACCTACAGCATTGACAAACAAAAAGTACAAGATTGTCAAACATAGACAAAACACGCAGAGCCCACAGCTCAGCTCTTGCTAGACAAAATTCAAAGTCCTTTTATAACAAGTTTTGCCAAAACAACCTTGTTGAAATTACACGTTATGGTAGCCTGACCGGCGGACCTAATTCTTCGAGCAAAAATGGCGGACAAGACAAATCTTCACGAAATAGATGCTGCAAACAAAGGAAGATTTGTCACATTTATACTCAATTTTGCACGTTCATACTCATTGATATTTGAGAACATAAACTGACACGATTTAAAAACGCAAAACACGTTTTCATTAACCATTCCTTTCCTATTGCCTCGATCGGCACCATATTTGGGCACATGTATGAGACAATGTATACGCTTCACGCCTCAGCAATTTTGTCGTGTTTTCCGTAAACTATCCGGACATCTGAACCGCCCATCACTAAATGCTCGTGCGTCTCGTGCATTCAGACCACGTGTTAAATCACTAAGATTTTTTGTGTACAAATTGCCACTTTGATTTACTTATTGAAAACACACGAGAACAACGAAAGAAAATTGTGTATAAAATGCTGAGGCTTACTTTGCGAAAAAGGAACCGAGTTTTTTGGGTTCTGGTTTGCCGTGTTTTGCAAATGAAGGTAGCTAGACGCTTTAATGTAGCCGAATCGACGGTTCCAAGGTTCATGAGACGTGTAAACAACACAAGAAGATTTACAGACCACCCACGTCCCGGTCAGCTGCGTGTAACAACTGTACGTCAACATAATTGTATACGTTAACGTCACTAACGCAACAGATTTGTGACGGCTCAGTCTACAGCAAATTCTATGGTTGGTACTCGCGGGCGTCCTATACATCGCGACATGGTGATAAATCGCCTGTGAAAACACTGGGTTCGCTGTCGTCGATGTTCAATGCCAGGCTCATGACGCAACGTGCATTTTGGCATAATCTGACGTCCATTCAGGCATTAGTCTTGGCTCTAAAGGTCATTTTCTGTCCTGCTATGTTAACAATTGTAACAGTTACAATTTTACATGGCTATACATCGATTTTGTAAGATGCAGGAGATACCATTTGTAAAAGTACTATTTTGCGTTTTTAAATCGTGTCAGTTTATGAGCCAATATTTTATTTCGTGGAAATCGCTGTCCTGGCTCATTTTCTCAGAAATGGCTTTTCATAAACATGTCATTTCAGGTACACCGTGTAACGACCATCACTACCAACAATACAGACACTTTATTTGGCCTGGCAGATGGAATGTTTCTGAAAATATTGCACTTTTGTACCGGAAAATGACCATTTTCTCTTGTCCCTGGAAAAAATTATCAATTTCCAACATGATTTTCGATATAAAATAATCGGTAAAGATCGCATTTTTCTTCATTTCATTAATGTTTTATATCTCACATTATTGATAGTGTCAGTCCTTTTTGAGAAAATAGAAATTCGACGAAGATTTTTGGCCATATATGTCTGTCCCTGGATTTTTGATACGAAATGTCCTCGCAATAACTTACATGTGCGTAATCAAAGTATTTTTGGTTAGATATCCTTTAAATACAACCCGAACGGAGGTGGAAACACTCATCAAAGCCACGATGTTTAAATGAAAACAAAGTAATACTTGGTTTCGAAGTTGCGAGGCAAATTAGGTAGGCCGTTGGCTGCGTAGACTTATTTTTTCGTTTTCTATGCAACGCGATCAACCCCACTATATTGCTCAGATCTTAGAATCGTTTAGCTTTACTTATTCAGATATAGAATCATGTCGTTTACAGCATGCAACGTTTTTTTCTCCCTAGTTATTCTTGTGTGTAATTTGGAGCGAATGGTCGCGGGATTCCTCGCAATAACGGTCCTTGCAATAACGACAGTTTTGTTACTGGGAGTACGAAAATCGTTACCGCAAAGACATAATAACTTTTCTTATGTAATATGGACTTTTTGCCGAAGAGAAAAGGGTCTTGGTGCATAATTGTCTCAAACTATAATAGGAAAGCGAAGTATTTCAGCTGAAAAAATATAATTACTGTTACCAAACATGTGTACCGATCAGTTGTTACGGAGCGGACTTGGAATCGTTATTGCAAGGACTCCTTACACATTTATGGATTCTTGGTACCACAAATGAATGAATTTTATCACTAGTCTAATGGAGATATTTAGCCAATCACCTTGGAATGGTGTATGAAGGATATAATTCTAGATTAATTGACAAGATTAATTCTAAATGATCGTTCTGAAATGACCTTTCCTCAATATCGGAGAGACATTATAGACTATTTCTTTTTAAGACATGAATCTGTATATCTTTGTTCCATGGGTTTTGAAGAAATTACTAAGTCATTTTTTTAAAGTGGTAATGGCAAAGTAGTTCCTGGTGCTATAGGGGTGCCGTGGAAAGACATGTAGATTATTTTTTAATTTTCAAGGCAATTTACATGCATTGATTCGAATCGTGCATGTAATCTTGCAATCACAACATTTCATCCCGAAACAAAAGATATATTCTTTGTCAAATATTATCTTATTTTGGTAAACAAGAAGTTAAGAAGAAAACATTTTCAAATTACTTTACTTCTTTTTGTTTTGTTTTGTTTTTTTGGACAATCAGTTTTAGGACACTCAACGTATTACAACTGTGTATCTAAATTATTATGTGAGCTATCTTCCAAAAAAGAAATAACAACAATAACAACAACAACAACAACAAATCATCTGCGTATATTGCTAAAAGGATCGAACCCAATCAGTATGCCAAGACTGTACAGTCAGACTATGGTCGAGATTTTTCGCTCCTAAAAGATTTACTATACCTTGAAAGTTTTTTACTTGAATTATGAATTATGAATATGTTATTATTTTCTCAATGTGATATTTTATGGTTTGACGAGAAGGTTTAAGACATTCCATATTTTTTCTCTGTTTTTCGTCATATTTGTAATTGCTTAACTTTCTTCGGGTCTTCTCATTGTTTTACAAAGAAGAAGGTTTTACGAACACTAAAGTAAGAGCAGTAAAAATAATGCTGATTACCAGCTCTGACTCCGTTTCCCTTGATATCCCTTGATATCCAATCATCTATATTGTACACACAAGTTTTCATAAACTTCATCTTTATAGTCTTCAACAGCTTTCAAGTTGTATAATTTTTATGCTAGGTATCCACTGCCGATCAAATCAACTGGACCATGCCGAATCAAGCGATCGAGTACAGATCGAACTCGATCGCCATTTGTAATCGGGAATGGTCGTGGTAATCGAGCTTTATCGCACCACTTTGTCATCTTTCTCTATTTGTTTATATATAAAAGAAATATTTGTGTAAGATTAGGTAGAAAGTTGATTGAAAAGCGATCGTGTATTGATCGGAAAGGCGATCGACCAGATCAGGAATCAATGAAAACTGGAGATCGAGTTTGATCGGATTAACATCTTTATATCGATCACATGGCCTTTTACTCATGTGGCTCCCAACCACATCTCGATCAACTCGATCTGTGCTTTATCTGTTCATTCGATCAAATAGAAGGTAGAGGTCGTGTCGATCGAGTAGAGATCGAGAAAAGTCTTTAAGTCGGGAATAATGGGCGAATTTGAGCAGTCAGTGCGATCGATTTGACTTGATCAGCAGTTGTAACATAGCATAAAATTTAACGTTTTTGAAAGGGTTTAACAAAGTGACTTTTACATTTAAATGTATACATTTTTTACAATTGCATTGATTTTAATATTTAAAGACCATATATAGGTCAATACAATGTAAGAAATGGAAAAAAATATTTAAATATAAGTCATCACAGTAATGGTTAATGTCATTCCAATACCAAAGACTTTTTCTATTACAAACTACAGCATGGTTCAATAAAAATTATGTGTTTTGATGGTAAAATTGGTATGTTTTTTAACCTAATTATTTGAAGCTTGAATACAATAGTGAAATTAATTTCTTTCTTTTATTTCATAAAATAGCGAATATTGTCCTTGCAATAACTAATATGTCCTCGATGTAACGATGCACTTTCGGCAATTTATTTCACAAAAAAAGTGTTACGCTAGTTTTATAGTGCCTGAAATACAAAGAGAATATTATTTTCTAGATACTAAAGTACATGCACATACATTTTGTCTTAGATAGAAGCTTTATTACATTTGACATAGACAAAATTCTCTATTTAATTAGGAAAATACAATAATACATTGAAAAAAAGCCAAACGAATCATTTTTGGAAATCGACTTGAACATAATTCCTTCAGTCTGGATTCTTATTCTCAAAAAATATACTTTGAAATAATCTTAAAACTTACAAATCGAATTTCTGAAAGAAAATCTGGTTGTTACAGCGAGGACATTTTATTGAGACCATAGATTTATGAAAGGCGATCTCGAGTATTTCCATGTGCATCGGAATGTTCCTGTTAACGTTATTCATTACTTTAAATGTAGTACTTTCATCCTGAACCAGAAATTCACAGAATAAATTCGAAATAAAAATTGAACTTTTTTTGTCAGATTTCCACGAAAATAAATATTGGCTCTTATATTGCTTTACCAATTTTAATTCTTAAATGAACTTATTAATCTTTAGATTATTTAAAACTGTGCCGACAATCTTCACGATGTGCTGTGCTCATCATTTTAAGCGAGAAATGCTTCAATGAATCAATCAAAAATAACACTTTACTGTTTCTACTGGTTTTATTTTCGTGTGTGGACTTCTGTATGAGAGAACCTTTGTGTAACTCCGAGTCGTGGGAGATGTGTATTGTTAGGAAAAAAAAAACGAAAAAAAAACAAAACAAAAAAAACGAAACCACTCACTGTACAAGAAAAATTGAACTTTTTTCCGAGCAATGTCACAATCCACTGTGCGGGTAGTTCGTTCATTGTTTACAAGATTTTAGTATGGAAATTCCAGATTTTTCTGAACGGGTTTATCGAGCAATTGAAAACTGAGAGACGTATCCTAGTGCACAACATTTTCAGTTAATCAACTGAATGAAGGAATAAGTTTCTTCAAGCAGAGCCAATCTAAATGCACACTTAAATTATTCTAACGCTTTCCAAAGCGTAAATTTCAATTCAAAAGTAGCTGTTTATCACAGAATTGATCTTGAAAAAATATTGGATTAGTATAAAATAACTCAGAAATTATCGATGCAAAAGGAGGAAATGCTGGTTAAAAGTATTTCTTCTTTTGCCTCAATGTTTGCTTAAGCCTATTTTTAGGAAAGTCAAAACCAGATCGCATCTGGGAAAGGGTTAATACAGTTTTTGGAATTTGTTCATGCAAATTAAGCAATCTCAAGTCAAAGGAGTTACAGCACTGACTTGATGATGAAATACATGAACAAATAAACTGAATGATATATATGGAACCTACTTATCAAAGCGTATTATTCACGAAATCAAAAATAAATATTGATTTAAAAATGAAACATGTTTTTGAAATAGTATTCTATATATGTTTTCTCCTAACACCACTCATTGTCTGTCGGCATTCCATGTACAAGAATTGAGTTCGGAAATCAACAAAGGGCGATAACTCAAAAATATAATCGGAAGAGTAACTGTTTTATGCACTGCACCTTTCCATAATGAGATCTATCAACCTATTTGGTGTCATGATTCTACCTTCAATTCTTTTCAACTTATGCTCCGGACAAGGTTTGGTCTACAGGCAGACCGACCAACAAACCGACCGACCGGCCTTCCTACCGACCGACAGACACTTGCAAAACTATATATCCCCATTTTCTTCAAAAGGGACACAATTACTGGGCCTAAAATTGAACAATTGAGCAACGCAATCCGGCTGATGACTTAAATTTGACGTGTTACAACCCAGAATTCCGATTATTGTATCATTTTATCATCATAAGCATCGGTGGAAAAAGAAACACACGTGGAATTGAATATCTAAACTGATCAACACCAAAGATTTCCATCTTAAACAGATATATAAAACGCCCCGAACACCCGTACAGGAATTTACTCAAATCACCTGTAAATGAAATTAATTCAATCCGAATATACGTCCAGTAAGACTAAAAAATCGGTACTGTAATCCACGTGTTTTGAGATTTTTTGGTCTCCGTACAGTGAATAAAAACATAGATATTCAAATTCTAACATTTCCGATCATTCTTATGCTTTTGGATTTTCAAAGAATGATATAGTCATTGTAATTTTGATAATATAATGTGTACCTAGAATATCTGTTTACTTTTTGTTTTGATCATTTTAAAGGTGGAAATATACATGCATAATGCACGAGCAACGCCTCTTTATCACGTTTGCTTATCGTATACGTTGTTTATGCCAGTCCGATGAGCAAAAGACAAAGACAATTACAAAGTTGAATCATAGACCGACCTGTTAATGCTTCAAAGTTGGTGTTATAGGACAAAAAGCACAACTTACGTTCAATTAACTTATGTGACCGTTAGAATCCATTTTCTTGTCCGCCATTTTGTTCGCTCGAAAAAATAGGTCCGCCGGTCAGGCTCCCATAGCGTGAGTTAGGGGAGACCGGGTCAAAGTGAAACATTTTTTTCTGATTTATGAGTTTTTTAACATTATGGTAGGTTCAATTTTGAATTCACCTACTCGTTGTTAAATGATGTTTAATACATGTTCTTTCGTTTCAGCCTTGAATAATGCATGTGGTACTGCATTTTATAACTAAAATCATACTTCGAAAAATGTTGCTGGCGTGTTTCACTTTGCCCCGGGTGCGGGGCAAAGTGAAACAATGGGCGGGGCAAAGTGAAAAAGCTTAATGAAACCGTGAAAATTATTGTTGGAATTAACCTTTACCATATGGACATTATTTGTAAAATTTTGAAAATGAAATAAGCTTCAATACTTTCTTGAAATAAAAACACAAAATCTGTGACAGCCTTTTCTTCGCGGAACCTTGCTTCGTGGCGTGAAAAGGGTTATCGGCTTTCCACGATATGGCGCGACCGAAAAAATCAAATTCTGAGAGAATTTATGGTGTTATAGACCATAGTGACGTCAGTGACAAGTTCTAGAAGGTGTTACACTTTGCCCCGGTCGCCCCTACGCTTTCCCAAACAAGATATTCTTTTGACACCATTAGATAATGCGTGGGGAAAAACACGGAAGACATCGAGACAAAAGAAGAAAATGCCGAAAATCATTAGGCCTACCTCTTTCGCTCCCAATATTTCTTGTGCTAAATTGTACATGTAGGTTGAGGCTACATCATGTTCTGTAAACTCCATTTCGCCATTTTGGAACGAGAAGGCCTGTTATTCACAAATAGCAAATTCCGTTTCTACCATTCTTTATCCCATTACCAGACGACAAAATTGTAGACTGGTCGTACTCCGCTTTCTATTATCTTCCCCGGTAAAAATATCAAAATTCGGCATTGTGTTTTTACTCCCTGACTTCATTACTTGACCGATATCTTTTTTTATTTTGCAACATTAAAAATGGCAATATTCTCGGGCCAACTAAAGAAAATTGCAGTAAGCTATGCCTCATGCGTTCCATACACAAACCCCACGTGCTTAATTTACACTTTATCAGTAATAGGCTGACGTGACAAGCATAGGGCCTAAAAACCATAAAATATTTCGGAAATCTCTTTGACAATGACCAATAACAATTGGTGTTTTACAAGGCGATGCATCTCAAGCGTACGTAAAATTATCATATCCAAATTTCCTATAGTTCTTTTCACATTTTGTACATAACGACGTTCATTACTATCATAAATCAGTCTTTTTGTTACGTTCGTGCCACTTTTCAAAAGAAATGCAACTGGGATCATGAATGTACAAGAATTTACTATCACCCGACTTGTGGCTGAGTAGAGACAAACCGGAAGTGCTGCCTAACCTACCCCGACGACCAAGTGATAGGGCGACAAATCGGAGTTGGGACCGTAACATTGTTCTGTCTCGCCACCCTGAGCTGGAACGTCCAGTGACTGCCACAGTGAGGGATACATCGTGCCTTCAAGGGAGATAATTAAGTGTGGATAAAAATCCAATGATGGCTCAATTCATTAAGTCCATGTACAAGACACAAACATCATTACCTCACAATTAACCTTCTTCATGTTCAGTTGGCAAGAACGCAATTAATTTGCTGATTTTGCAAAATGTTTTATAGACTAGGCCCCTACTCATGCTTTACTGTCCAGTATGATGACGATCTGGCATATGCTTAGTTAGCATAGAGAACTTTAAACCGACTTGTGCAATGTAAGAATGACATTCCTACAGCACATCTTAGGAAATACACAATGTATATTCGTCGTTGTAACTGCAAAACCTCGTATGTCGATTTTTGCGATTTTCAAAGTAGAATCTTGTGTGTCCAGTTAAGACAACTCTTGCTGGTTTTGAGATATTTTTACTGATCAGTATTGATAACACATTTTTTGTGAACAATGTGTCAAAATTTCAAGTAAAACCTTTCAGTTTAGGCAAAGTTATTACACCTTTTTCCTTCCCCGTTAAAATCTTCAGAAAACGAGATACGAGGTTTTGCAAGCGCGGATCCAGGTATTTTTCCCAGGGGGGGTCATCCAATCTTCACCCCCTTTTTTGCCAAAATCCAGGGGGGTCAAGGGGTCCCTCTTGATCGGCGCGTGCAGATACATGTCATTCCATGAAGGACTAAATATAACAACAGTTTGTCGTGGCACATAGGGACAAATGACGCAACTATTTTGGGACATAACTAGTAATCTTTTTGAAAACCCATTTTTTCGCCAAATTTCAGGGGGGGTCATGACCCCCTGACCCCCCCTCTGGATCCGCGCATGTTTTGTATTTACGTACAACGACGATATTATTTTGCGTTCCTGATACCGTGCTGTTCTTTGAGCAAACGGGGAACACATTGAGACTTTTGTTAACAGCAGTGGTCTCCGTAAACTGCTTTTTGTTCAAATCATGTTTTGTTGCAGTTGATGAAAATTAAACATATGATGGTAGGCCTAATATGTTTAAAGTGAACCGGTAAAGCTATGTTGTGCCTGTCCAGAAATATGCTCTTTGATGTACTCGGAGTAGGTCTACTTACAATTTTTTTTGTAGTGAATATACATTCTCTGTAACACATTGTTTGAAATGAAGAAATTGCTTAATTTCCACAATGTTTTACAAAGCCACTTTTATCTTGTAGTATAATCAATAATGTGTGGGAATGCGTTTTTGGCACACCCGACCTTGCGATGATTCAAAATATCATTGCCAATTTGTGCTGGTATTATTGTATGTCATGGTTTTGACCTTCTTCAATAGCCCAAATGAAAATTTTGAACAATTCACAAATGGTAACTTTAGAATGAATGTTAATCCTTTCTCGAAAGACAACTTTTGCAACGGGTAATAAATTCATACAAGTAAAAGGTACAACAGACGACAAAATAAATGTTACATAGGTAGGAATTGTATGTTTGTCAGCATGGACATCTGAGAATAGAAGAATATTCTAGTTATTGACTTTTTTTCTCTAATTGCTTTACAAAATTAACTCGATTTGGAACGTGGAAATCAGGTATATTTGGGAAAGAGTTGGTGCAAATACCGACTTGTTTGATTGTATAGGCTAGCATTCATTAGCTCTCACCATTTTCCATTATAATTATAGCGGGGATTTATACCATAGATTATGCCTACTAACTATAGACCGGAGAGTATGTAGTTTTTGCACCATCTGTCTGTACGAACATTTCTAGCTTTATCAATGACACCATCATATAAGTGATAATAATAAAAATAATCTTGAATTTACATGGGCATTGACGTTTCACAGACACATATTGTTTTGAAGTTTAAAAATTGCACGTTCTGAGACATTTCCTTTCCCAAATAAGTATTTCATTTCACGAGCCTTAGAGTGAAAAAAATCGCCATATATTTTTCCTCCACATTTCCTAGCATAGTTAATCCAAATTTCAGGGTTTGTTGGCATTAGGCCTAATTTTGTCACCAATAACACCTTTGAATCTGGAAAAGGCATGTCATTCTCTTGTTAAGAAGAGGATTAACGTATTGCACTTTATCATGATGTAAAATACACGTCGAACAATAGCAACGAATTTTGTGCTAAAATATACTCTAGGTTTAACGTTATCTTTTGACAAACCGTTGGTGTTGTTATAAAATCTCGTAACTACGGCTTGAACTAAGCCGTAGTTACGAGATTTTATAACAACACCTACAGAAATGCCACTGTTTGTCCGAAATTGTGTCACGGATACCTGGTTAAAATCGTCCCCTATTTCGCCCCCATCTTCGGCGTTAATCGTGATAAAGGAAATGAAGGACTTATCCGGATTTTATATCAAGGCCAATATTGGTCGCCACGGATGACGCTGAAGTTACACGAAGTGATTGTTATCTAATGATAGATGTAGTACTTATCAATCAACTGGTAGTGCATGTATGTACGTATTTCAGTGACGTCGTACCGACAGATGCCGTGGAAATCCTTGTTTAAAAAGCTCGTCATCATTGTGTTTCTAATGGTCGTCATATTCACGGTGTTTTACCATGCGCGTCATATATTGTGGAAAAAGGAAACAGTGTCTGTGTGGACCCAACAACGACAGGTGAGAGAAATCAGCCCATTACCAAACGACTGGTCCAAATTCAAAGATGTTGCAGACTACTATTTCAAGTTGAAAAAAAAATACAATTTTTGGTCTCTCTGTGTAACAATTGTGGGACATAAAGACATTGCCTGTCACAAGCAATTTCTTCATCTTCCACAATGTTAACGGGCGTCAAAAAGCGTCACTGTGTGTTTATTGGTGTTCTAAAACCCTTTCCCAAATCGGAAAAGTTTCTCTTGTTTCAACTTGGCAACTGCTGCAGAGGTCAGAATAAATGTTGATAATTGTGGCGAATAAAGGATATAGCACAGATAAGGTAAACAATTGAGGTAAACTGAAAAAGACAGAGTATCAGGGTTTTCTTTTGCCTCTATGTTGTCCATTGAAGCATTTCCTGCAATGGAAGTCAAAACCAGAAAATGTTTGGGACAGGTTACAAAGCTTCCAGACGAGATATAAATGTGACCCGTCACGCTAAAAGGAACCTTATCGGACGTGTGAAAAATATCGACCCTAGTCAGTCTACGCATTCCGCACAGCCAGACTAGGGCCGACACTTTTCACTTTTATGTAATTTTCTAAATTCGGAATGCTTTGCCTATCTTACTATACGTTCATTTTTTTGCATACGGGATCTAGTTTACCTGTGGTGAGTCAAACTTTGGATTTTTGGAGTTCGGATAAGGTCCCTTTTAGCATGACGGGCCACAAATGTAAACATGAAATTAAATTTCATACAAGTTTACATGTACAGAAAACATTAAGGTTTACATCCAACATTAGATACCAAATACTTCGTGCAACTTTGGGTATCATCCGTGGCAATGACAATTGACGAGGATATCCATCGTCGATTTGGGTTGCCTCGGATGACGCCCGTGAATTGACGATGGTTTGCCGTCGCCAATTTCCGTTACAGCGAATGATGCCCGTGATATTTACCATTTGGTGGGTGGAATACCTTAAAGAGACATCATATTACCATTTCATGTTTTTTAAAGTATGTCTTGATGCCAAAATTGGTTATTCTTAGTGCGTATAAGTTGCGTAAGTTGTTACAGATAAGCGAAAGTTGGGACAGAGACGGCAAATTCCATATACATTGTAGATCTACATCTGAACTGCTGTAGGCCTATACATCAATTTGTTTAACTATAACACAACAATATATGCCGAGTCGAAAAAGAAAGTGTGCACAGAGAATAACTAGACTTTCTATCGTAATTTTGAATATTGATATGTAGGTGTCTCAGTGATTTTGTTACAAATTTATGCGGAAGTGTCCTGGGACCCACTGGTTCCCAAAACGATGAGTCCAAAATTGAAACATTGAGGTCTTTGTAAGACAACATTAATTACACATTGAAAATGTTAGCATCCTGGGACTCACTAGATAATTTATCAATGAGTCCTGAGAAAAAAATGTGAGTCAGGGACTCGGGACTCGCAGGTAACAAAATCCCTGGTGTCTTTTTAAATTGTGTGAAATGGAATTTTACTTGTGTTTTCTTAAGATGTTTGAGATGGGGGTCAATTTCGAAATTCACATAACTTGCTGGCGAACGTGAGGAGATTAAATAATGCATTTCTTGGGATTTTTGCTTCAATTTCTATCGTGACATGTCTTCAATGAATGGCGGCAAACATTATATGGTCTCACTGTTCGAACATAACGTTTCATCTTATCGTTTGGAATTCCATTGCGTTCATTTTGCAAGAAGTATTCCACGTCGTGCAAATTCTTTAGCTGGACTTTGAATTTTACGAAACTCAGGCGGAAGATATGTTCGGCCCTACACCACACTCATGACTAATTTTCACGCGTCCCGTGCCGATGACGATGTGCCTAATGCAGGCGTAAACGTAAGATTTAGGCATTATGATAATGCGATAAACATATGGTCTCAAATCTCTCATGAGCCGTCTTTCTGCCTTGGTCGATTTTCAATGTTGCTTACACGTGCTTCTTTTATTGAATCGCCATAATTGGTGTAATTTTGAAACGTTGACGTAAGAGCGTCAACGTCATGCAACGGTCTTATCTAGTCATTGCTGCACTCGGGATAGCAGGCCAAAGCCTATTAAAATGTTTCCTTTGTTTTGGAAACATGATTGCAAACGCCTAATTTAAGAACGATGTCATTTAGAAGACAACGACACATTTTACGCCGGTCCAAGAGACTAGCAAAACTTACGTGTGAAATTTGTCGTGTAAAACTTACTAGGACGTATCATCTTTTGCTGTTTTGAAATTGTATGTTTGATTTAGCTTTTATACACTTTGAATACAGATTTTAGACAATAAACTTTATCATGAAACGTTTGTTTTTATAACTACGTGCAAAAAGGTGCTCCAAGCGTTTGGCGATATGCCAGACAATTTAATTATCCAAAGTTGCTTCCCGTGTCAATAGACATGAGAAAGTTGATAGCTTAACTCCGTGTAGAAGTTTGGTTGAGTTAATCGCAGCCGTTACGCATATATTTAGTAGAAGTATGCACACTTTCTTTTTTGACTATGTATATATTTCTCATACACGACGCAATACTTTGGCTTGAAATTTTCAGAATTTCATAAGAAAATGTGCTATTTCAGATAAAAATAAAATTAAAATTCATGAAAAAATATCATGAAATATCACTTTAATGGAATAGTAGCAAATACTGATCATGATCAACTTTTTCATTTCTACACCAATGTTATTGTTGTATACTTTCATAACTGTTCTCAATTCAAAAGCTATGTTAGTTTGCCCTATTGCAAAGACCAGGGCCATTTCAACCACTTGAAGTATTTAAAAGACCTATTTTTGACATCTTTTACATTACCTTGTTTGTAAATGATATAGACATAAACCCATAACCAGAGTTTTCTCATTTTGCCTTGTTATTTCCTGTTCTATATTGTACATAAAATGTATCATCGTCAGACTCCAGTTTGTCGTCTGCAGCAGCTTTCAAATTGGTGAACATTGGTGGTCTCTTACAGCTAGAAGCTTGGTGATAGGTCTATCATTGTGGTGGTACTGGTAAGACAGATAGGCTACCAGGAATCCACGGTTGGTTGCTCCAGCCATCATTATATGACCATGTCTGTTGAAAGATGTGTTAAGTCCCATTCAATCAAATGGGCACGTGAGAACCAGGCCTTATTTGGGAAAGGGTTAAGAATTTGTGTACATTTATGAATATAGTACAGAATATGTTGACACAAAGGGAAGAAAAACAGGAAAGGTTTTAGAATCTTCAATTTCAGAACTTCAACGCCCAAGTCATAAACTGGACAAAAACTATCGGTACGTCGGAAGAAAATGATCAATATCTTATCCCTTCCGACGATATTTTACAACAGATGTCCGAGGATGACCTCCTCAGAATGTATTGGAAGTGAGTCATTCGGCACTTTTATAAAATGACTAAAATAGGTAAATTTTGGCTGGTATAATTTAACCATAGTTTTGCTGACTTAATTTTGCCTGAATTTTCTTTGTTCATTTCAATCAGTTTATCTCGAGGTCTTGCTACATGTGATTATTTAGGAGAAAGCAGGCAGCATAGGCTAAGATCGGACTGCATGTCTGTGTAGGCTGATCTTAATCCATACTGCCTGCCAAAGTTTTGTTTACAATATGAATATTATGACGTGAACAGCACGAAAAGGGTTAGAGTATTTCGGACGACAAAAGCGATATTGCAGAAAACACAAAACAAACAAATCAAAAGTCAACCAACCAACAAACAACAACTAAACAAAAAACAACAGAAAAAATGATGGGATGAGGGACCTAAATGATAAATATTTTTTCTCTCTCAAAGAATCTAAAATAGGCTATCTTTCTGACGTAAGAAGAAAACAGTGGTCCCTTTTTGTGAGATAACTTGAATTAATTAACGGCGAGAATCTCTAGAAACAATAATTGCAGAAAATCTTTAATAATTTTGCTAATATTTTGACCGAATTGAATAGCAATGAATTTTGTGCTAAGAATAGACTTGATTTTCCGTCAAGTTTTGATTAACCGTCTGTGTTGTTATATAACTTGTATAGTGGAAAATAATTGACCCGGCAGAGTGACCTTAACTGTTCACAAAAAAGGAAAAGTTTATTGTCCAGTTTAGATTGCAATGGTTCGTCGTAAATTTACGTAAAAGCGTGCACTGTAAGACTGTGCCGCCATGTGAAAATAAGATTTTATTGCTCGCAGCGTCGAGCAATTATGGCATACGAATTCAAGTTAGCTACTGGAGAGTCAGTTTGTAAATGTAAACGGGGTAATGAATAGTTTCATGTGCAAACGTGGTAATGAACAGTTTCATGTATAATAAGAAAAGTCTCAGATTTATGTAAATGTCTATGCATATCAAAAGTTGTTGTTGGATAGAATAAATGTGCAGTCAAAATTCAACATAATACATGTATATTGCATGAAGAAAGGTAAAATATACAAATTCATTATGTAAAACCAGATAGGTAATGACGTATATTTATTCAATGAGCGTCTGCTATAGCATTTATCGTTTACGAAATGTTGGTATAGTATAATCTATTCGTAGGAATCGTTGTCGTCTTTATACTTGTCAGTTAAATACACCAAAGTATGGCTAGTACCTTATTACACATACGATTTGGGTTGATCAACTTGCATGATATAAAGAGGTCGTCTCAAACTGATCGGGCTGGTGAATTGCTCGAGGAACAGGTGGGGTTTTCAACTTTATTGATTGCTAGATCTAGTACTTTTTCACTTCGTAAAACATTTTATACCGATTTGATTTTTAACCAGATCAAAAGCCTACATTCTGGCAAATCAATTCGGCGTCGAGCATAATACTTGCATCACAAATTAGTCTTGTCTAATCTAGTCAAATAAAAATGTTAAGCTACCGTGGACCATTTGGATAGACATTTTCAGTAAAGCTTATCATTAAAATGGGCGTAAACTCCAAAAAATGAAAATATTTAAATACAGTACACATCTTGGTCATACCGTACAGATGGTAAAGGCTGACCAGGATCGGCATTTTTGCATATTCAGTTAACCAATTACCATTTTAAGATGACGCGACAAATGTATGCACGCGCAAATACTGTTAAATCGTTGAATAATATGATTATTAGCTGTAAATAGCGAAGCATGCGAAGTGTTCGGCAAATCACGAGGGGTTCCGGCATACCTATCACCCCTGGACGATAAGTCTGTTGACCTTTCCGCTTGGTCTGCTCTGCCGGGTCAAATATCGCCGTCTATAAATACGGCTTAAATCAAGCCGTAGACTTTACGAGATTTTCTAACAACACATACGAAATACTATTGTTTGTCCAAAATTACTCCACGGTTAGTTGTATAAAAACGTTCCCTTTTCGGGTTGAACACGTGGGGAATCACGTGCCATGACAATTTCAGAAAATCTTCAATGAACTAGGTCAATACTTGAACGATTTGATGTCTGTTTGAAGCAGAGACTGTGTGGGAACGCCGGGAATTCATTAACTGCATGCCTTACGTATTTCCACCTTCTCTGATTCAAACAATTTTCAAATCGGTCACATATTGATAAAGTTATTGGATATTTTCCGCAATATTGCTGTGTCACGCGATTCCCAACCGTGTTGAAGCAGAGAAACTACACCAGATAAAATTAATGATAGTTCGTATTCAGAAAATTCCTGGCGTTTTCCACATTCATCCTTTTTTTCAAATTGGTATCAGAATAATTGAAGAATATCGAGAATGTTATGTCCCATGATTCCCCACCATGTTATGTATTTACAGATATATGAATACAGTACAGATACTCTGTCGGACACATACACGGGTCGGTATACTAGGTGATGGTGGGAAAGAGATGTGTGTTGACCCTCAATATATACCTAAACAACCATGCATAGTCTACTCGTTCGGGTATCTATATTCTTTTTTTTTTTTTTTTTTTTGAATTTTGTTTTTAACTCGAACAATTGTAGATTTCGTAAAGGCCCAGTCACACTACAGCGTATGGAGCCAGCGTATGAGTAACGTATGGATTTTTGGGACATACGCTGGTATACGCTGAAATACGCCGGAGGTACGCTAGAGGTACGCTGTTATACGTTACTCATACGCTGGGGTACGTCGGTATACGCTGATGTACGCTGAGGGCCAAAATAATTTTTGAACATGCACAAAAATGTTCAGCGTATGCCAGCGTATAAATTTTACGCTTGTCACTCGTTTCTCATACGCTGGATACGCTAGAGGTACGCTAAATATATGTTACTCATACGTCGAGTACGCTGAATGTACGTTACTCATACGCCGAGTACGCTTCTTATACGTTGAATACCAACACCACAAAAATTCATTAGAATAAAGCAGTTTGAATGCTGTAGCAGGAGGAGATGATGATGTTTATGAAGACGAAGATGATACAGGACGAAAAAGAAGAAGAAAAAGGAGAGGAAAATGAAAAATGAAAAAGACGAAATAGAAGAAGAAGGATGAGGAGGAGGAAGAGAAGTAGAAGAAGAAGAAGAAGGCTTAATCCTCCTCCTCCTCCTCCTCCTCCTCCTCCTCCTCCTCCTCCTCCTCCTCCTCCTCCTCCTCCTCCTCCTCCTCCTCCTCCTCCTCCTCCTCCTCCTCCTCCTCCTCCTCCTCCTCCTCCTCCTCCTCCTCCTCCTTCTTCTTCTTCTTCTTCTTCTCCTTCTTCCCCTTCTTCTCCTTCTTCTCCATCTTCTATTTCTTTTTTTTCTTTCTTCTTCTTTTTCTTCTTCTTCTTCCCCTTCTTCTTCTTCGTCTTCCTCTTCTTCTTACCATTGAGTGTCCTTTTATTTTTTATGATAATGGCCAGTTTAATGGTGTATTGAAAAATGAAGATCGGGTACTTCAGGAACTGTCTGCACATGCCCCCAGAAACACTTTTTATACTTCCTTCATTTAACGCTCATCATACGTTAGATTGACGTTCCGCACTCGTTTCTCATACGTGAAAGGTACGGTGATGTACGCCACTCATAAGTCGGAATACGCAGTGAGTACGCTATTCATATGTTGACGGTACGCTAAGAATTTTGTTATGATAACCGCTGTTTGATCTTAAAATAACATCATACGCTTAAAAGTTGTGCGTATGGATAATTTTCCGAAATATACGATACGTTACTCATACGCTGGCTCTATACGCTGTAGTGTGACTGGACCTTAACTCGGACAATACATGCTTTGAAGGTAATTATATGTAGAAAAATTTAGAATGTTTTCACTCCCTCTTATCTGTTGTTCATTTGTCATTTTGTTCCGGATCTAGATCCCATTTCCCAGCTGTGAAACTTTGATAAAGATTGGATTTGTCAATTTTAGGCTACTCATACCATAGAAAACATTGAGGCAAAATGAGAAAATGCTTGTAATCAGCATTTTCTTAATATTTCTCAGGACTTTGCCTCTTGGGGGACCAGGTGGTGTTTGGGAAAGGTAAAGGAATGTCAAACGACCCCCTTTCCAAACTCCTGTTAATTGTAAGCTAAAGCCTCTCTTACAAGTTACAACCCATCGTGCGTCCTTCTAAATCTTGCGTTATTAAAATCTCCGAAAACGCACGATTATATACAGACGCATGGCGGGTTGTAAGAGAGGCTTAAAACGTGTACATTCAAAGCAGGTTAAAATATGAATCTCTTTTGAAAAGCAGGTTAAAAATGTAAATCTCTTTTGAGAAATTACGTCTTCTTTGTGATTTTTTAAGAATTTCTGTATAACTTCCCCTGCGTTACACGCACGTTTGTCGTACGTGGTCACTTCTGTCTTGTGTGCCCTTGACGTTCCATAAGACACTGAAGGGTCATAGCAAATAATTGTCCGGTCAATCTTTTGCTACGTGCAGCCTGCGCCATAGTTGCGTCCACCAAAATCGTATGTTGCACGTGCGTGCATCGCACGACTATGTCTAAGTTATAGAAGCAGACCTCACGCAGGAGCAGGTGCGACCGTTTGATAGAGCTTTAACCTGAAGACGATGTACTCAAGGTAAAGCCTCTCTTACAACCCGTCTTGCGTTCTTACAAATCGTGAGTTTTAAAATCTTTGAAGACGCATGCTTTATAAAGAGACAAGACGGGTTGTAAGAGAGGCTTTAAATGTACATTCAAAGCAGGTTAAAAGTATGAATCTCTTCAACTTTAATGTAATACTCTTCAACGCCACAGTGGACATCAACTGAAGAGGGCTCTCACGAGGATTACATACGCCTTCTTTGTGATTTTTTTTTAAATTTCTGTATAATTTTCCATCTGTCGTACATGCTCAGTGCTTCTGTCTTGCGTGCTCCTCGCGTTCTAAAAGATGCAGAATGGTCGTAGCAAAGAGCCGTCCGGCCAATTCTATAGTCCCCCTATCCTTTGGGTCTGTATTATGTCACTGGGTCAACTCTTGTTTTTGCTACAAGAACAAAATATTTACCTAATAATTGCGAAAATAATATTTATCTCTATGGTATCTAGGCCATGTAATAAGTGGTTATTAGAGGTCGGAATCCGGGTCACCAGGTGTTATTGTCACAATGTTTGTTAGATAGCCTATTACGGAAACAAATTATGGACATGACAAGTTTCGTTTGCTCACAGGGGTCCAAATCTATCAACCAATGTCAAAATTGTTTAAATGTTTATCCTAAATAATCGAAGAATTCTTATTGATTCTTATTAATTCTGAATTTGTACATATTGTGTGTCTGAAAGCCCTCCCAGGTGAGCGATCCTAGGCCATCTTCTGGACGTTTGTTTTATTTTCAATTTTCTTTGCAGATCTAATTTCCAGTTTGACTTTGATCTGGCCATGCACAATCACTATGGATGCGAAGTGTTTACTTATGACCCAAGGTATAGTGGTACCATCAACATTGAGACTCAAAATGTACTTTAAACTATTGACTGTCCTATTGTCCAGCAAGATTAACCCGGGACAACTTAGTTTTCGTGCGCTAAGTCCGTTAGTTGAGCGTCTTAACAAAACATTGCCGAAGTGGGGTCATTAAATATGCAGATGTCCCGGGTTAATCTTGCTGGGCAATACGTGAGAGGGATGTTGTGATTACATCTAACGGTAAACGCCTTCTCAAAACCACGACGTTTACATACCTGGTTTACCTGTTCAGTTTGACTCGTCTGTCCAGAGGTCATGGTTTATTTATAACCTAATCTTTGTATAATAGATTCACAATTAAACGAGAATAATTTCAGTTGTTTTGATAAAGCAATTCAACTGTAATTATTCTCGTTTAATAGTGAATCGATTATACAGTCCGGTCACAATAATGGCCTACATCTTTACAAAATAAACACATGTAAACAACACAATATTAACTTCAAGCTATTGCAATTTTGTATGTGATGGTTCGTATCTTGCAGGTGTCTTGCAAAATTGTATTGAGATTATGATCGCACTTTCCCTTGTTTACATAAATAAATATCGCAAAATGTACTATAATTTCGCAACTGGAACATATCAAATAATTTCTTTGGATTACCCCTATCAAAGTCTACAGCTGTTACATTAAACAAAATATATGTTTATAGGGAAATAATTTTAGGTGCAACATGTTCCATCGAAAATATTGAGAAAGAATGCTGATTATTAGCACTTTCTTCTTTTGCCAAAACGTATGTCCAAACTTTAATACCGATATCAGGAATGTCAATACCAATCCTTGTTTTGGAAAGGTTTTTAAACATTGCGAAATGATACCTGAATTTGAGACCCCCTATAATTTAAGAAAGGCATGAGAGAAAAAATAAGCTGTGATTACGACGTATTCGAACGTAGCTGACAAAAGGATTATATAGGCCTACCCAGTTCCAAAAGAAAGTGTGCACTTTCGATTTTTGCTTTTACCCCATCTTTTTTACAAAGTTTATGGCAATCCAGGGAGTGATATCATACTTCAGATTACACCATCAGATTACATTCAGATTCGTGCGTGCTTCATAATTTTTTCATCAATATATCGTCTGTCAATAGTCTTGAGATGTGTCGTACAAAAATTCTTGAGGGTAGACGTTATACTTTTCGAGATATTCAAAATTAAAAAGTGCACACTTTTTTTTGGGATTGAGTATATATAGCGAACGATATAAAGTACCGTGCTTTGTTAAGATAATTCTTTTTATCCTTACATTTTTCTCCAAGCATGAACCTTAAAGGAAGAGCCATACCAACCGAGATCAAGTTTGAACTACGCGGACTAGCCGGTAGAGACTACATCAATGACAAGAATTGGAAGATGAACAGTTTTGAGACAATTTTTAAGGACAACGGTCATTCTAATGTGAGTATCAATAAATCGATCTTATCTTTTTTCCTCACATAGGTTCACGATATAACAGTGTGTGTGTTTGTGTGTGTGTGTGGGGGGGTGAACAATATATAATCAAAATGTTAATGCTAGAGCAGTGTTATCAATTTACGAATTTACGTATAGTCCAATCACGATAATTATTATGGTACATCTATACAATTTTTACAGTAGAAATCGCGACTATATTGTAGCAGACATTCTATATTCACATTGCAGCAAATCGACTAGGGTCCCAGGCCCTTTAATAACCGACAAAATGTTAGACTGGTACAAGTTCAAAGATGTTGCACACAACATTATTAGAAACGATTTTTACATGTTTGGACTTTCTGGGTAGAAAACAATGTGGGAAATGAAGAAATTGCTCGTGACAATATTTCACAATGTATTCCAAAGCATTTGTCTTGTATGGCGTCAAAAGACGTCTTTACACGGGAATGGAATAATTTGTACACAGTAAGTATGTCCATTGCCTGTAGAAAAGTCAATGTGTATGGTACCATGGTGAACATTCAGAAACGTAACGATATCGGAAGATATTATTTCTGACATTTTACACATCAATGGATGGAGGGTAGTAAGAGGTTCGGATTGGATATTGCAGTATTACCGGTGAGAGAAATACCAGGAATTCATAATTAGGTGCTCCGGCCACCACGATATAACTAAATCAGTTGAAAGAGGCATCAATCAATAAATCAATTTAAAATTTTCTTCTACATACAAGGGTTGACTGGTAAATAGCGAGCCTTTCAAAGAAGGGGTCAAGCAAGTATGTCCATTTTCAGCCCCTGTATTCTCTGGCTATATAAAAGAGTGCTGCCGAAAACTAGTGTCATTTGGTCAGTGTATGTTGAAGAGGTAGCACTCTAAAGTGGTGGACGGACGTTTTGGCCACGGACGTTTTGGCCAGGACGTTTTGGCCACAATATTTTAAAAGGTAGGACTCCTAGGCCAAAAATTTATCTAAGGAAAAAAGGAATTGAACCAATTAAATTTATTTCATAGTCTTACTTTTAGACATTTTGATAATAAAATTGATATATAAGTTCACAATAAGGAAAAAATAAGAATGAATGGTCTCAATAATAAATATTCCAATTTAAGGGGGAATGCTCCAGTTTTTCGGAACACTCGGTCATTACTGTAGTAAATTAAATGTTTCGTACCAATATGTTTCGCTGTCATATTTTCAATAATATAACACATCATTACAATTTACCATCTTCGACGGTAGAAGTGTATTTTTATGCGAAACTGATTTCCTCAAGATGGAAATCGATTATTTAGAGCAAGACAGTCGTAAGTGTGTATGCAGTTATCACTGTTTTGCGTCATTTTATTCATGTGTAGCTTATAAAAATTGCTGTAATTCACTAACAAGTGCGCTGACCTATACATTTTCTTTTTGAATTATTACCAGAATAACTATGTTGCTTAATACAATGAGTGAGTTTTATCAAATTCTATTATGTAGAACTTGAAATATGCAAATTTTGATATAAAACACCTCAGCTTCGTTGATCCAACCGGACACGTGAGCATGCTGTAAATACTGATTTACGCGTTTATAACAGCACATATTTTGGGTTTTCTGTTCTTATCAAATGTAAGACGTTACTTTAAATCCGTTTTCGGGACTAAACGATGAATATACAGCATTTTATTAGCATTTTAGTGACCTTGGACAGGTGCAAGACATTGTGCATTTTTTCGATGTAGGGGTATGTGATACGAATGCCTATAAAATTTTTAACAAGATCGCTGACCATCCATTTTTATTTTATTTTTCAATTGGTTATATCATGTAATTTCAACATACAAAATATAAATAAATTCTATTATTGGGAAAAAATTAGGAAACTGGAGCATTCCCCCTTAATTCATATTTGGCCAAAAGGTCCTACCTAGAAATATATTGTGGCCAAAACGTCCGTGGCCAAAACGTCCTACATTCCTCTAAAGTAAACCGGGCAAGGGGCATTTGCAAAATGGACAAGGTTGGTGAAAGAACAGTGATTCAATATCTATATAAAAATGGTCTAACTTCGAAGGCCATTCATGCAGATATGGTTTCAGCACTAGGGGATGATGCCGCTTCGTATGCTACAGTAAAGAGATGGGTAGGGACGTTCAAGCGTCGTTGGCAGTCTTGAGGACGACGTCCGCCCTGGAAGGCCTGTCACCGTTGCAACATCGTGCGTCATCCGTGGCAACGGATGAGAGTAATTTTCCTCGTCAAATTCTGTTGTCACGAATGACACCCGAAAATTTAGGAGCCTGGAGGGTATACCGTCGCCAACTAATTCCGTTTTAACCTATGATTAGATACCAAATACCGACGCCTGAAGTTGCACTAAGTATTTGGTATCTTATCATAGGTGGAATACCTTAAATTCGACACGTGTTCAAGAAACCTCTATATTTGTTACTTTGTCTCTTCAGAAAATAATAGATGTTCTAAAAATAGACGTGGAAGGATCTGAGTGGGAGGCACTTCCGGCAATGTTAGAGGCGGGGCTAGATCATCAAGTCAAGCAGCTATTGGTGGAATTCCACGGATGGAGGCGGTCGACTATTCACGATCGCGTGTTTTTTGGCGGAATCAATATGGCGGAGCAGTTAAAGATTTTACGCCAGCTTTATGAGCATGGATTTCGAATTTTCATGCGAGAACATAATTTAGGTTCCCGGACCAAATTTTCAGCACCACCCCAGGATTACATCACTACAGTTAATGAGTTATCGTTAGTTAATATTAGTTTCAGGTGAATGTCACAGTGATCAATAAACGACCGGTTTTAATTATGGTTCAAATTGAAAGGATTTGTACACAACAAAATAATTGATAATGTTATAGTAGCAAATATTGCGGGAAAAAGAGAAATTGTATCATTGAACAACGAACGACAAAACTAGGCCTCGTTTGGGAAAGGACTATTATGTGAGTATATTATTAAGGAAAGTCAAAACGTAGGATTTTTAGTATGCTTTAATATAGGTGAATAAGAAAATATGCCTTGACTGTTCAACCCTTCAAATCTCAATGTAGCAAAACCAGGAATGAAGTTTGGAAAGAAACTTTGAAGCAGTAAAAAGCAAAATTCGTGTTCGTATTTTGGTATTTTCACCAACATGTCTATGACATAATTGATTGCTTCTACAGCCGCTAAATCCAAATTACATTTCAACCCACCTGGTTGGACGAGACGCATATCCTGGCTAATCGGATGGGTTGTTGTGTAATTATAAAGTAAACTTGGAATCAGACTGGCTAGTGAATACCACCAACCCTGGTATTTGCCTGGTTTATGTTATATTTATGAAAACACTCGATACAACGCACCAATATCAACCAGGGACAATTTAATTTTCTAATGCAGTCAGTTAGTTGAGCCTATCCAGAAAACGTTGCCAAAGTAGGGTGATTGCATTACAGATGTTCCGGGTTGTTAAACTATTGAGCTAAAAGAAAATGCTGATAAGAAAATTTTCTCCTTTTTGCCTCAATATTTTGTTTTAATGCTGGAGCAGTATAGAATTATAAATAGTTATTCTTCTCACATGATCATAAAACCGTGCTTCACTACAGGAAGTATAGATATAAATCTAGATACAAGTGTTCAGCTCATATCTCACCTGTTCTTCAGATAGACATTTTCGTGCGACGTCATTACATTTCCGAACCTATTCGGGCGACGTCATACACATTCGGCGGTGGAACGTACATTCGGCGGTGGAACGTTCCACCGCCGAATGAATACGACGTCATCCGAATAATTTCGACGTCGCGTGAATCTCACTAGGGTGGACTACCTTAACCCTTTTCAAAACAAGTCCTGGTTTCGACGACCCTGAGAGAATAGGCTTGGAAAAAAACATTGAAACAAAAGAAGAAACTGCTGATAACCAACAGTTTCTCTTTTTGTCTCAATATTTTCAGTGTCATATTTTACACAAATCCTATCTTTAATAACATTCATTTTGTCATTTGCCGCAGTTTTTGAAGTGGATCACCCTAAAATTGTGTCATTTGGGAAAGGGTTAAACGGAGAATTTGAAATATAGTGTAGGCCTACTGACTCGGTCTGTAAGGACTACAATGTCGGTAAAAACATCTCATAACGTCCTGCTAAATTTACCCGTGCTATAAATAAGAGAGGTGAAAGTCTTTAATTGCAATATTTCGTTTGTTGTTCATCAAACCCTATGCTATGGGTATTCATTAGAATAGTCTCATCGAGATGATTCAAATGAGTACCAACACCATAGGGTTTAAAATTGAAATAACAAAGTTCAAATGTCTTCACTCAAAATTATCTGTAGCTCTGTCTAACGTCCCACTTAGATATGCTGTTACAAATATCTTCGCTATGGAAAAGAAACTCTACAAAAAAACCCACACAAAACAATTGTTTGTATATACAAATCTTTTCACAAACACCAGTTTAAAACTAAATGTACAATATAGTGGGTCGCTTTTAATTGCAATGCCCATATGTAAAGATTTTATCATAATTAACAGAAATTGTCAGGCAATTGCTAGTAAGAAGGAATAAATTGTTCGCAATATCAGAAATTTTGCAGAAATGCAATTGCTGATAAGCAGTGAATTGCTGATAAAAGGGCTGCAATTAAGTAGACTCCACTGTACTAGTTTTCCACTGTTCTAGTCATCAATTCAAATTCGTACATTTGTCACACACACTGCCATTAATTGGTCGAGAATTTAAATCCGGGTATCTGTCCAATGGATTCTGTTGTATTATTGGTCGAAAATTTACTTCTCATAAAGTTGATAGTTACGTCCCCTTCGATGACGCTACTTTTCCCACCTTTCCCGTAATATCCAGTATCGGCTGTAAGTTGGATGATGATATGATACTGCTGTTTGGCCGTGATTTCAACGCCATGATCTAATTCTACTTCGTATGTTGTTTTTGACTTAGTATTTTCAATCTTGGTTTGTTTGGTGACGAGCTCAATGTCGCCATGTTTGATAGCAACAAAAATGTCTAACTTGCTATCCTGTTTGCTACTTCCGAATACCAACACACTCTTTAGCTTGATGTTTTTAGAGGATGTGAAAGCTACTGCGTCCTTCTTGCTGCCACGGTAACCCCAGCCCTGACCCTGCTGCGTGAACCGACTGATGGTTCCCGTTATGGGCCCAGACGACGAGGAAACCTTGGCGCCATCTTGTGGTGAGATGGGACCGGACACGCGGGTACCAGTCGCTGAGGTCAAGGTCGATGATGGCAGTTTTGATTGTTGTTCTTGACTGAAGTTCTCTTTTGGCGCCTTCCTTTTGTTTTTGTTAAATTTCCACTGCGGGTCGGAATTCGGATTAAGAAAGTACTTCAAAAGTTGGACTTCTTCTTTCGGCGAAATCAATCCATTCTCAGATATATTCTCTGTGAAAAATCCTTGATTGAGTAACGGAAATCTGATCAAATAAAGCGCATCTTTCAACACTTTACGCTGGTTTGTCCCATTGACTTCTAAATCTTCATCTTCACAAGCTTTTGTTGCCCATAGCAACACAGAGGTACAAATACTTTCCTCGTCTAATACTAAATATTCACTAGAAAGCAAATCAATCACAAAACTATACGACACTGTGTTAAATTTTGGACAGTCAAAAACTTGTGATGGATTTGTGAAGACAAAATTCAAAAACTTTCCCTTCTTTTCCGGACTAAATGTTTCATATGGCGTAAGGAGTTCGCAGAATTTTTCAGGGGTGACCGAGGAAAGTGTCTTTGCCACTAGTTTGTCAGAGAGCGTCGTTACATTGTATCTATCGGCAAGTTTTAAGATGGCGTCATTTTCTGCGTCAGAAATATCACCGGGTTCTTCCCCAGTATACAGATACCTACAATAGAACGTGAATAATATCATCACACATATGGAATTTTGATGAAGAATTAGACATATGGTGATATATAGGCCTACAAACTGTACTGACAAACTTAAAATAGTGCAATATAGACTAATGGATAATGGACAATTATGATGTAGATCGGATTCTTGTTGTAACACCTTAGAATCTACTTTGTTTTACTTTTAGGCAATAATCCTGTACATAAATCAATGACAGATCCCAAATGTGCCATTGACTTGCCTTCAATATAAAGACCTATTCACATACACCTTTGTGCGACCATGACATCACGACTGTAGCACGTCTAAAACAGAGGACCCGTGCAGTGTAAGTTTGGAAGCAATGTGAACGCGATGTGGGCGCGAAATCATATATTTGCGGGCTTTAAAATGTGGCTTTTATTTAGCCAGAATTTACCAAATGATAAATATGCACCGTCTGTTTACAGTACTGTTATCTACCGCACATTATATTGTTATCAACAAATATAATAAATCCAGATGAAAAGAAGAGAATTAAAACGGTTGCAAGAATGTTGGGATCCTGTACGCATTTGTAACAACATTTTTCTACTAACAAAACAACATACACAACCCTGCAATCTGATTATTAAGATCCGATTTTATCTTTTCAATGAGGTAATTGATAAAAAATGGTTATAAAAACGATTATTAAGATCTGGTTTAAATCATATTGACAAACCTGATAAATATTCTGAAAGATCTAGGATCGGCATCTTCAATCTCGATTTCCCTCATCTCTGGCAACTCTGATGACAGTTTTTTAAACAACACAGAACTTCTAGCAGCAAGCACCGCAGAATGTGCTCCAATCCGCTCATACTCCTCCCCCACCTCAAATATCACATCACACATCAGTTGTTTATCAAACATGAACCATAACGACTCGGACAGACCCTTCTGTGACTGCCAATCCGAGTCTATAGATGTACTGTCTGCCATCTCTGAAAATGGTGAAATATAAGATATTATCATTAACATACACACTCTCATTAATAAAACCTACATAACAAAGGTTCATCACTCTCTTGCATACGTTCGTTCATGGCATTCATCAAATATGAGAGAAATGAACGGCCAGTCTGTGTGGGCACTGGGCAGTATGAGTTTCATATAGAACATCGTCGCTTACAATCAAAATCGCCGTTACTACAGCTTATATTCAATATGCACATAGTACACATGTACAGTCGACACTCGTTGTGTCGACATCGGATAAGTCGAATTTCCGCTTAAGTCGAAGAGAAAGTCTGGTCCCGTCCTTTTCAATGGATATCAAAAATATTAAAATAAATGAAGCCATTGAAATATAGTAGGAAAATGAAAGAAATTGCTCATGTCGAGCAATTTCTTTCCTTTTCCTTCTATATTTCAATAATGAAAGTACTTGATGAGCATCAAAAACCATGAAAACGGTTAAAGATTATTGTAATAGATACAAAGAAAAAATCGGATGTGTCGACCTTCGGAAAGGTCGAATATGCCGATGTACGTATTTTTGACAGTCCCTCGGACTTCGACACAACGAGTGTCAACAATAGGACTATCTATGGATGCAAAGATGACAAAGGAACACCATGTAAGACATGAATTAAACAAGAGGACCCTGAGGGCCCTAAATCGCTCACCTGAGTAATAATGTTTTAATAATGCCAAATAACTTTGCATATGTTACACATTGTGGTCCCAGAGAAGAATTTGGCCATGTAGTTTAAGAGGAAATGTTGTTTACAGAAATTGATGAGCTTTCTGACATTTTCCATTTTCTGATGCCACAGCAACCAGAGTTTTTCATGGATTTCAATTCTTTTAGCAATTTTCATACGGGACCATCCAAGGAACATTTCTGCCAAGTTTGGTTGATTTTAACCCAGAAGTTAAGGAGGATATGTCGTTTAAAGAAGTTGTTAAGTTTTTGTGAAAGGATGGGTTGCAATAAGGGTTCAAAAAATAGATTTTCTTTAAAATATGTGAATTGATAGGGTTACATAATATCTTTAATTTGTATGTGTAAAAATTCTGATGAGGGCTTATTTTCGGAGATAATGGCTAACAAAGTGGGTGGGGTAAATTGACGCGAGAAGCATTTTTTTACTTTGAAGTTAAAAAACTTTTTCTGTATGGATCAGATCGAAGTGAAATTTTGCACGTACTTTCAATGTACTAAGAACAGAATATTTTCGGAATAATTAATCATGTATATCAGTTTGTTGATTTTCTGTATTCGTCCTTCTGTCGATCTCAGATTTTGCTTATTTTTGATGCACTAACTTTACGAAACTATCTCTACAAACTTTATTTTTGTATGAATTGACATGATATTTTGTGAACATGATCTTTTATGATGTAGCTAGATATGTGTAAAATTTGGGTCATATCCATTGCAAAGAATCAAAGTTATTTGACCTTGACCTTCAAAGTTAATTCTAAAAAGTCACTTTTTATATTTTTCAGCTATATCTTGATATAAAAATGGTCTTATAAAGTATATTTCAATAAATAAAGTCACAGGTATAATATTCTTACTGTTTTAAGTTTGTTCAATGTAAAATAGAACTTGACCTTGACAAACAGAACAATAATGACTTTCGAAAAGGAAATTGTCCACTTGCCCTTTACAAATCCTTGTTATTATGTGCAAGAAAATCAGCATCAATCGTGAATTTTCCACTGAACTAAGTAATTACAACGAGGATTTAATGAAAATAACTTTATTTGCTTAAAATTCACTTCATATACCAATTTCCATGAAAAATTTTCACCCAAAATCTTAAAATTTAATATTTTAGAATAACCTTTGAAGGTCAAGGTCAAATAACTTTGATTCTTTGCAATGGATTTAACCCAAAGTTTACACATATCTAGCTACATCATAAAGGATCATGTTCACAAAATATCCTGTCAATTCATACAAAAATAAAGTTTGTGGAGATAGTTTCGTAAAGTTAGTGCATCAAAAATAAGCAAAATCTGAGATCGACAGAAGGACGAATACAGAAAATCAACAAACTGATATACATGATTAATTATTCCGAAAATATTCTGTTCTTAGTACATTGAAAGTACGTGCAAAATTTCACTTCGATCTGATCCATACAGAAAAAGTTTTTTAACTTCAAAGTAAAAAAATGCTTCTCGCGTCAATTTACCCCACCCACTTTGTTAGCCATTATCTCCAAAAATAAGCCCTCATCATAATTTTTACACATACAAATTAAAGATATTATGTAACCCTATCAATTCACATAATTTAAAGAAAATCTATTTTTTGAACCCTTATTGCAACCCATCCTTTTCCATTTTCTGATGCCACGGCAACCAGAGTTTTTCATGGATTTCAATTCTTTTAGCAATTTTCATACGGGACCATCCAAGGAACATTTCTGCCAAGTTTGATTGATATTAACCCAGAGGTTAAGGAGGATATGTCGTTTAAAGAAGTTGTTAAGTTTTTGTGAAATTTCCCATTTTCCGATGCCACGGCAACCAGAGTTTATCATGGATTTCAATTCTTTTAGCAATTTTTATAAGGGACCACCCAAGGAACATTTCTGCCAAGTTTGGTTGATTTTGACCCAGTAGTTTAGGAGGAGATGTCGTTGAAATTGTTGAGCTTTTGAGAAATTTCCCATTTTCTGATGCCACGGCAACCAGAGTTTTTCATGGATTTCAATTCTTTTAGCAACTTTTACAAGGGACCACCCAAGGAACATTTCTGCCAAGTTTGGTTGATTTAAACCCAGAAGTTAAGGAGGAGATGTCTTTTAAAGAAATAGTTGAAATTTTGTGAAATTTCCCTTTTTCTGATGCCACAGCAACCAGAGTTTTTCACGGATTTCAATTCTTTTAGAAATTTTAATAAGGGACTACCTAAGGAACATTTCTGCCAAGTTTGTTTGATTTTGACCCAGAAGTTAAGGAGGAGATGTCGTTTAAAGAAATTTTTGAGCTTTTATGAAATTTCCCATTTTCCGATGCCACGGCAACCAGAGTTTTTCATGGATTTCAATTCTTTTAGCATTTTTTATAAGGGACTACCCAAAGAACATTTCTGCCAAGTTTGGTTGATTTCTACCCAGAAGTTAAGGAGGAGATGTCGTTTAATTAAAGAAATTTTTGAGCTTTTATGAAATTTCCCATTTTCCGATGCCACGGCAACCAGAGTTTTTCATTGATTTCAATTCTTTTAGCAATATTTATAAGGGACTACCCAAGGAACATTTCTGCCAAGTTTGGTTGATTTTGACCCAGAAGTTAAGGAGGAGATGTCGTTTAAAGAAATTTTTGAGCTTTTATGAAATTTCCCATTTTCCGATGCCACGGCAACCAGAGTTTTTCATGGATTACAATTCTTTTAGCAATTTTTATAAGGGACTACCCAAAGAACATTTCTGTCAAGTTTGGTTGATTTCTACCCAGAAGTTAAGGAGGAGATATCGTTTAAAGAAATTGTTGAGCTTTTATGAAATTTCCCATTTTCCGATGCCACGGCAACCAGAGTTTTTAATGGATTTCAATTCTTTTAGCAATTTTCATAAGGGACCACCCAAGGAACATTTCTGCCAAGTTTGGTTGATTTTGACCCAGAAGTTAAGGAGGAGATGTCGTTTAAAGAAATTTTTGAGCTTTTATGAAATTTCCCATTTTCCGATGCCACGGCAACAAGAGTTTTTCATGGATTTCAATTCTTTTAGCAATTTTTATAAGGGACCACCCAAGGAACATTTCTGCCAAGTTTGGTTGATTTTGACCCAGTAGTTTAGGAGGAGATGTCGTTTAAAGAAATTTTTGAGCTTTTATGAAATTTCCCATTTTCCGATGCCACGGCAACCAGAGTTTTTCATGGATTACAATTCTTTTAGCAATTTTTATAAGGGACTACCCAAAGAACATTTCTGTCAAGTTTGGTTGATTTCTACCCAGAAGTTAAGGAGGAGATGTCGTTTAAAGAAATTTTTGAGCTTTTATGAAATTTCCCATTTTCCGATGCCACGGCAACCAGAGTTTTTAATGGATTTCAATTCTTTTAGCAATTTTTATAAGGGACTACCCAAGGAACATTTCTGCCAAGTTTGTTTGATTTTGACCCAGAAGTTAAGGAGGAGATGTCGTTTAAAGAAATTTTTGAGCTTTATGAAATTTCCCATTTTCCGATGCCACGGCAACCAGAGTTTTTCATGGATTTCAATTCTTTTAGCAATTTTTATAAGGGACCACCCAAGGAACATTTCTGCCAAGTTTGGTTGATTTTGACCCAGTAGTTTAGGAGGAGATGTCGTTGAAATTGTTGAGCTTTTGAGAAATTTCCCATTTTCTGATGCCACGGCAACCAGAGTTTTTCATGGATTTCAATTCTTTTAGCAACTTTTACAAGGGACCACCCAAGGAACATTTCTGCCAAGTTTGGTTGATTTAAACCCAGAAGTTAAGGAGGAGATGTCTTTTAAAGAAATAGTTGAAATTTTGTGAAATTTCCCTTTTTCTGATGCCACAGCAACCAGAGTTTTTCACGGATTTCAATTCTTTTAGAAATTTTAATAAGGGACTACCTAAGGAACATTTCTGCCAAGTTTGGTTGATTTTGACCCAGAAGTTAAGGAGGAGATGTCGTTTAAAGAAATTTTTGAGCTTTTATGAAATTTCCCATTTTCCGATGCCACGGCAACCAGAGTTTTTCATGGATTTCAATTCTTTTAGCATTTTTTATAAGGGACTACCCAAAGAACATTTCTGCCAAGTTTGGTTGATTTCTACCCAGAAGTTAAGGAGGAGATGTCGTTTAATTAAAGAAATTTTTGAGCTTTTATGAAATTTCCCATTTTCCGATGCCACGGCAACCAGAGTTTTTCATTGATTTCAATTCTTTTAGCAATATTTATAAGGGACTACCCAAGGAACATTTCTGCCAAGTTTGGTTGACTTTGACCCAGAAGTTAAGGAGGAGATGTCGTTTAAAGAAATTTTTGAGCTTTTATGAAATTTCCCATTTTCCGATGCCACGGCAACCAGAGTTTTTCATGGATTACAATTCTTTTAGCAATTTTTATAAGGGACTACCCAAAGAACATTTCTGTCAAGTTTGGTTGATTTCTACCCAGAAGTTAAGGAGGAGATATCGTTTAAAGAAATTGTTGAGCTTTTATGAAATTTCCCATTTTCCGATGCCACGGCAACCAGAGTTTTTAATGGATTTCAATTCTTTTAGCAATTTTCATAAGGGACCACCCAAGGAACATTTCTGCCAAGTTTGGTTGATTTTGACCCAGAAGTTAAGGAGGAGATGTCGTTTAAAGAAATTTTTGAGCTTTTATGAAATTTCCCATTTTCCGATGCCACGGCAACAAGAGTTTTTCATGGATTTCAATTCTTTTAGCAATTTTTATAAGGGACCACCCAAGGAACATTTCTGCCAAGTTTGGTTGATTTTGACCCTGTAGTTTAGGAGGAGATGTCGTTTAAAGAAAATTTTGAGCTTTTATGAAATTTCCCATTTTCCGATGCCACGGCAACCAGAGTTTTTCATGGATTACAATTCTTTTAGCAATTTTTATAAGGGACTACCCAAAGAACATTTCTGTCAAGTTTGGTTGATTTCTACCCAGAAGTTAAGGAGGAGATGTCGTTTAAAGAAATTTTTGAGCTTTTATGAAATTTCCCATTTTCCGATGCCACGGCAACCAGAGTTTTTAATGGATTTCAATTCTTTTAGCAATTTTTATAAGGGACTACCCAAGGAACATTTCTGCCAAGTTTGTTTGATTTTGACCCAGAAGTTAAGGAGGAGATGTCGTTTAAAGAAATTTTTGAGCTTTTATGAAATTTCCCATTTTCCGATGCCACGGCAACCAGAGTTTTTCATGGATTTCAATTCTTTTAGCAATTTTTATAAGGGACTACCCAAGGAACATTTCTGCCAAGTTTGTTTGATTTTGACCCAGAAGTTAAGGAGGAGATGTCGTTTAAAGAAATTTTTGAGCTTTTATGAAATTTCCCATTTTCCGATGCCACGGCAACCAGAGTTTTTCATGGATTTCAATTCTTTTAGCAATTTTTATAAGGGACCACCCAAGGAACATTTCTGCCAAGTTTGATTGATTTTGACCCAGTAGTTTAGGAGGAGATGTCGTTTAAAGAAATTGTTGACGCCGTGACGGACAGACGGACAGACGGACGCCGGACATTGATAGATCACAATACCTCACCTTGAGCACTTCGTGCTCAGGTGAGCTAAAAATAAAATGGATCCCTTTGAAGTTGAGCATGTTCTCATGAGAATATACTTAAGTTTTTTCGAGAAACTGGGGCCTGTTGTCAGGTAACATTCTAACTACATTCCATAGCTTTAATTTGAAGTTTGACTATGTAAAACTTGCTGGAATGAATCATTCCAGCACTTGCTCCATTGCAACGAATAGGAAGGAGTTGTAACCGAAACCCAGATCAATCAAAAAGGTTTCGGTTATTGCAACTAGGATCAATATTAATTAGACGGCTAGACCTATTGTTCTTTACACATTTATTCTGATACATTAACAAATATTTGGTTTGGCCTGCTCATTTTGGGAAAATTTAGAGTGCTCTCCTGTACATTTGGAACAACTTTTTTTGTAGGCCCCTAATTACAGTAAGAATTGAGCACAATTTATGCATAAATCATGGTGCTTCATTCATGAATAACTATTTGAAGGTCATATCAATGAGAAAACTAGTAGTGAATTAGTCCTAATGTACAAACACAAAATTGATTTTTTAAGAATAAATTGTTGACAAATAAAATTAGATCTCTAGAGATCTAATATGCAATTGTAGGCATTTAGCGCTAGTTTTGGGAAATTTTTCAGCCACCAATGCAATGGGGAAGATATTTTTTCAATTGGGAAATTCTGTCAAGGCAGGAAGAAAATCCCTGAATAGACTCTACTAGGAAAACGAACGCCCTTCACAGGAATCCTGGATCCGCTGTAGCTGTCCTTGTTATATGCAGATTTACAAAGAAGTTGTGAAGGTATTTGAACAAAAGTAGCCCAAACCTACTTTGCGGGCAGATCTAGCCTACTTACTCATTAAATCGTCTCTTTGTCTCAATATTTTTTGTCGCCTACATGAAAATATATAGCTCTATCTAGATCTAGGGGCCTACTTTATCAACATAGGTCCAGTTTGTTACATGTATGATTGAACTTCTAATTGCACTATCTACAGGCCCGTAGGAACGGGGGGGGCATGTTGGCCAAAAATGCTGAATTTTCTTAATTTTACACTGAAAATTTGGGAAAATCCATATTAGCCCCCCCAATAGTCCGGACTAGGGCTTTAGCCCCCCCCCCCTATGAAATTGCTTCCTACGGGCCTGATCTAGAGTCTATCGTAAATAATTGTGGTTTGGGAAAGGGTTAAAATGGGTATGTCAACTTCAAGTGACCCCCCCTCCGTGTCCTCTCGTAATCTCGCTATGTAGACTTACAAACATCCAAAACGTGTTAATAAATAGTACCTAGATAAATAGCATAATTATGACGTACATCTATAACTCATCGGTTATAAAAGTAGAGTTGTATACAAACACTAAAAACCAAACATATAGGTTTAACATTTACCAAACCATTTATCGTAAGCTATACGAGCGAATTAATGTCCTAATTATTTTATTCCCAAAAGAGGAAGTGTTTGTGTTGGGCCATTTATCAACAACAAGGCGTAAAGTGTTTGTATACAACTACCACTTTACACCGTGTCCAATCGTTACCGGGGGATGTGGTTTTCGTAACGCTGAAAGCGTGGTGTATAACGCCGGTTTGTGGTGCAAAACAGAGGCAGGACACCACCAAGGTAAGAAAATTGAAAAATTGAATCGATGAAGTTTTTTCTTTGGGAATGAGACTAGGCCGAGGCTCATCTCAAATGATTTCTTGACCCCTAGCAATGTCTGTTTTCTTCGAGAAAGTTGCAGTTTTCTCTATCATTCCGTGAATGTAAGGCATTTCAGGCGAAATCAACTCAGCTTGCCCGTAAAATATGAATTATATACAAGCATAACCAGTTATGAACCCCAAAAAAGCATGCACTTCGTACTTACACATGTATTGCACAAAATCACATTGAGGTTTGCACCCTCTGCATCTTACAGAAGCCATGGAAACGATTTTTATTTTAATTTACAAGTAACAATGGTGGATGTGGTGCACACAAAGAAATATTTTGTAACGTATGTGGCATGGTGATTTTAAAGCTTTGCGTTTTTCCTTATTTAAGCAGGCCTAGCAGATATAGTGACACTTTCCCTTACTTCAGATGCAACACACGTTCTATTCGAATGGTCCTAGCAATTGTGCAATAATTTTGTGTAAAGAATATGTGTTTTTTCGACATCAGCATTTTTAAACCCTATTAACCGGATTGTATAATGGATTTAGAAATTGTGCAACCCGAACGTTACATTTAAGGCGTACAAAATACAACTTATCTGTCAATATAGGGTTAATTTACGTTTTTGAGGTCGTTAACATTCGCAGAGGCCCAAGAAATATGTTAACGGCCGAGTGCGAAGCACGAGGGTTGTTTACGTAATTTGCGGGCCTCTGTGGATGTTAACGGCCGAAAAATACGTGAATTGACGCTATTATTGCATAAAAACTATAAAATTACAATGAATACTTACCCCAAAGCCATTGATATGTGCGAAAAATGAACCGATGTGATATAAGAAAATGTCCGCCAATGTTGTTTTGTTCTGATAAATCTTCCGAGATTTTTTTGTTATGCGTGACGTCGAAAAAAACTCAGTTGTTGAAAGCGGCGTTAAAATCCCACACTATCAATCAATTAGGTCCTTTCACTTATGTTTTAGTCTGTACCCGCAGAACACACTTCCGGAGGCAAAAAATGGGTTTATGGGAAATCAACATTGTATACATGAAAATTGTTACTAAAAATAGTCCCAAATCGGCATTTTCAAACGAGGCTCCCTAAATATGTTAATAGCTACAAAAACTAAAAATCCAGTGTCACTATATCTGCTAGGCCTGCTTAAATAAGGAAAAACGCAAAGCTTTAAAATCACCATGCCACATACGTTACAAAATATTTCTTTGTGTGCACCACATCCACCATTGTTACTTGTAAATTAAAATAACTAGAAAGACCTGAAGGTCTTGAGTCGCTCCACAGGCCTGAGCTTTATTTAATATTTAATCCAAATTTTGATAAGAATGTTTAATACCTGTGGTTCTTAGAGCAAGAAGAATGTAAAACTAAATGTTTGCTACTTGGGAAAGGGTTGAAGAAAATTCCAGCTTAGGTCAATATTAGCAATGAATATTTTCCTTCTTCCAAACAGATCTAAATTTGTTTATCAATTACTCCTTAATATCCTACATTTCTAAACAGATAATTGCCATTTCGGAAAGGGTTAAATGAAATGGGAGATAATTCCAGTTTAGGTTTTATGCCGTTTTCAACTTCTATGGTCATGTCACGGCGGCTGGAGCACCTAACGTGGGTTCCTGGTATTTCTCACACCAGTACAACCACAATATCCAAACCAAGCCTCCAGCTGCTCTCTCACATCCATTGGTTAGAGACAAATGACTTTTTTCAAATGTCAGAATGGATACTGGCCGAGCCGGGGTTCGAACTCGAGACCCCTGGATTGACAGACTTCGACATAACCTACTGAGCTATCCGGGCTTGGCAATACTAGTAATGAAAATCTTCCTTCTGCAAAATAGATCTAAATTTACTTATGAACTGTAGATCTTCCTAAATATACCATATTTCTAATAAATGTTTTGCCAATTGGGAAAGGGTGAAATTCCATTCACTGTTAAGGTCTTTGAATTTACCCAGTCTAAAAATTTTCCATCTGCTAATGGGTTAACACTTCACTATGACCCACTCTTTTATTTAGTTAACACATTTGGGAACACAGTGTGCACTTCTAAGTATACCCTTAACTCATTACCACACAGTGACTCTAAAACAAGAACAAAGTAAAGGAAAGAGTGGAAATTCCAGCTTAGGATGATACTGGCAATCTAAACACATACAAAGTCCATAAAATTGCTCAATGATCAATTGAAACTATCTATAGCTAGTTTAACCCATTTCCACACAAAGATACTTTGAAAACATTGTGGAAAATGAAGAAATTGCATGTGACTATCACTTTCTTCATTTTCCACAATGTTAACTTCCCCAAGAGACCAAAAATTAACCTAAAATTGTTGTCTGCAAGGTCTTAGAATTTAGACTAGCCTAAAATTTTGCCCTCTGGTAATGGGTTAACTTGTAACTTTACAAACTCTAAGCAGAGCTCCAGATATGAGGGAGTGATGACTTTTCAAACTGCAATAATTCTCTTATAGTTCATCAAACTCTATGTTGTGGGTACTCATTTACATTGTCTTGTCGAGACAATTCAAATGAGTACCCACAACATAGAGTTTGGAATTAAAATAATGAAGTTATAATGTCTTCACCCCCACTTATCTGTAACCCTGTCTAAGAGATAATTATATACAGCAATCAGTAACCCTTCCACCCATTTCACACTTTACTCATTACCTGGCTGAGTTTATGCCATACAAATGAGCTCTTAACTCAGGCAGTGAAATTCCGATCAAACTGAAATATACACTCATGCAAGGTCTACCATTCACCAACATTCTGTCCAAATTTTCTGTTGATTAGTCAATATTTGTTGTTGCTAGAGTGATAAAAAGCCAAAACGTACATTTTGATATTCAAGGGCAGATAACTCCAGACTTTCTTGTTCAATCTAAATTATTTCGAGGAATCTGAGAGAGGGTCACCCAAGGATCATTCCTGTGAAGTTTGATTAGAATCCATCCAGTAGTTTCTGAGAAGAAGATTTTTAAAGAAAAAGTTGACGACCGGACGGACGGACGGACGCACGCACGGACGCACGCACGACGGACACAACGCCATGACAATAGCCCGCTGGCCTGAGACCAGTGGAGCTAAAAATCGTTTCCATGGCTTCTGTAAGAGAGTAAGTTCACCGTTTATCGACACCTTAAGCTTTCACATTTATTATTATGACTCGTAGGTATCATTCATTTGATTTCTTGCAAGATTCATGTAACGGCACTTTTCATTGGTCATTTCTTCGTATTGTATACGTATTTTGCACTTTTCAGCCAATAAAATTCGTGATTACAATGTAGGCGGTGAAACAGTAAAATTTTCAACATTTCCCTTTTATCGACACCCTCTCTCCCTATCATCGACACCCATTTTTTTTCTTTAGAAAATAAGGACTTAACTTGTTTTATATAACCATTTTCAAGGCATGACCCAGCTTTGACATCGCTGCTTAAATTTGCTGTGGAAAACATTGAGAGAAAAGAGAGAATTGTTGATAATCGTTAATTTTTCCTTTCATTCTCCCTTGATAATTTTAATGTTATGATATTAACTTCTTTCACTTGTGACACCAATTAAAAATATTTTCTCGTCTGCAACTCCATTCAAAAAGTGTAAGTATCTAAATCTGCGATGTCTTGGGTGGGATTTATTTGATTTGTAAATAAAAATGATTCATGCGAAGTGTGGAGAAAACTTCGCTTGTTAACACATTTGTGAAAAAGACGCCAGTAGCATGAGGACACTTATGAAATTGCTGTGGAAAAAGGATAAGCCATTCAACATCATAAGAATATCTGGTTAAATGGTTTGTTTTTTAAACCATGCATCCATACAAAATGCGACTTTCCACCATGATGGGCGAACACACACAAAAAAATGAAAGTGTTGGCTCTGTAAATGTGATAGGCCTACCTTGTCACTTAATTATTCCAATTAATGATTTAATTTATCCACAACCCTATTCAATTAAAACTTTATCAGCACACCATGAAAGTAAAAAGCGTGTATTTTGTGAACAATGTGTTAAGTATTGAATAGCAGGTGTTGGCGGCTTTGTTTGATATTCACAAAGTTTCCAAAACATTCTGTGGTGTGACGAATATATGACGTCATTTGTCCCGACAAAGGAATGTGAAACAGCGTGCGGACTTGCCTGTCAATCAATCATATTAATCATGGATGGGTGGAGACTGACAAACTGTTTAAGCCAATCAATTTAGCGGTTGTACGGCATAGATAACTCTGTATGTAAGACCATCGTAAATTAGGGGATGCTTTTCCCGAGTGTTTTGGTGACTAACCAATGACTTTTTACTCTTTCAAACTAAGTAACAGGGCGGTACCCTTTACAGGGGTCAAATTATTCCCCATCTGCATTAAGTTTTAGGCTATAGCATAAGTTTAAACTAGTGTGACCTTTGTGATGGATTAAAGAATGTTTGTTACAAAGTAAGACTCGTCATTTTTATTCATGTTAATCTTCAGTTGGGAATTTGAGCGAATATGAAATACGATTTTCAGATGACAATTTTAAATACGTATTTGTCCTATTTTACATTGAAATGGTAGGTAAACTACAGGCATAAACATCACTTCTACTTTTCAACATTATGGTACGGCTAGATGCGATGTCTTAGCCACAAACTTGATGATTGGTAATGGTTGGTATTTGAAACCCAGATGATGACTTAAGGTTTTGGTTGCATTATTGCAACTAGGGTAGCGACCAGATCGTAGCCTATATAATCTGGTGACCAAATACATCCCAATTGAAATAATTACTAATACAATAAGCTACCATTTACAACGTGTACAAATTATCAGATGTTCCTGTAGTCTAAGTAAACTAAAGCCTCAGAATTTCCTTTTCAGAAGCACTTTTTCAGTGGGTGTCGATATTAGGGAAACCATGACTAATCTTTCCTAATTATCGACACCCATAGATTTTACAGAAATTGAAAAGCAATACACATTTAACAATTTAAAATGTAAAGGATAACGTATTTTAAGCTAAATAAATGGCATACGCAGGGAAAATATGCCAGATAAAAGTTAAGAATTTTCAAGAAAAAAATTCAACCAGCCTTATCTCGGAAGTTAAGACTGACCCAAATTTATGATGATCCTGAAAAACATGGACAAGAATGTGGCCTACAAACTCCAAAATTGCATCTTTAAGTGATGACATCGCAATTATTGATTTTTTCATATCAGGAGCGAGGCTGGAATCATATTTATGATAAAATCGTGGGGGTGTCGATAAATGGACAGTGTCGACATTAGGTGAACTTACTCGATGCAGAGGGTGCAAACCTCAATGTGATTTTGTGCAATACATGTGTAAGTACGAAGTGCATGCTTTTTGGGGGTCCATAACTGGTTATGCTTGTATATAATTCATATTTTACGGGCAAGCTGAGTTGAATTCGTCTGAAATGCCTTACATTCACGGAATGATAGAGAAAACTGCAACTTTCTCGAAGAAAACAGACATTGCTAGGGGTCAAGAAATCATTTGAGATGAGCCTCGGCCTAGTCTCATTCCCAAAGAAAAAACTTCATCGATTCAATTTTTTCAATTTTCTTACCTTGGTGGTGTCCTGCCTCTGTTTTGCACCACAAACCGGCGTTATACACCACGCTTTCAGCGTTACGAAAACCACATCCCCCGGTAACGATTGGACACGGTGCTTTATAGCCGATGAGTTATAGATTCTAATACATTTTGTATTTGTAGATCTAATAATAATTGATAACGCGTTGTCTGTAAAATCGTTTTGACAGCGAATTAGCCTATCTCGTCCATAGTAATGCTAATCGATGCTTTTCAACAAAAATCTCGTAACTATAGCTTGTTTTAAGCTGCATATATTCGCTGGAAAGCGATGTAATATTGGCGTCGCCGTGTAGACGCTGTGTAAACACGATGGCCTAAGTACAGCGTTGTATCCATGACCGCCCAAAAATTGATTATTCGTTACTTTATCACGCGCAAACACAGAATAACCAATATAAAAACATCTGTTTTATGCTCTCAAATACTTAGTGAATCGTTTAAAACGACATGTTAAAATAAAAAAGAAAACCTTACCTTGTCAGTCGTATAACACACTAATATCTGGAAATCCCCAAATACATCTATTTATAGATTGTGTAAATTACTCAATATAATATTCCTCTGTAATGGTTTTCTCAAATCGAATATCTACAAAATCTTGTTGTCCTTCCCTCATAAGTATGAAACTGAATATTCCTAAATATCCCTATCCCAGTCTAGAAACTCCCTTTAACTTCCCCCAATCCTTTATCTCAGATTGTCAAGGTTTCCAAAATTCTATAAATAGTATACGAATGGGTTTTCCCCCAATATATCAAATATAACGTACAGTGCGATTCAAAACTCCAAATTTTATATGCGCCCAAAGTTAGATTGAGGCAAGGTGTAATATTCAGTGGTAAGTTTTTTTCTTATCTTGATATAGATCTAGAGCCATGTGCTACACATGTATTTTTTTGTAAAAACGACTTCAACTTGCTTTCGTAGTACACATTGTGACAAAAGGATAAAACACAGATCTGGTGTTAACTAATGTCAATGAATTTTGTGCTAAAAATAGACTGTGTTCACGGTTACAGATCTATATAGTTTTGATAAACCGTCGGTGTTGTTATAGCATATAGTAACTCCGGCTTGAACCAAGCTGTAGTTACGAGATTTGTTTTAATTTAAACAACACACAAGAAATGCTAAATTGTTTGTCCGAAATTACGTCACTTTTAACTGGATAAAATCGTTCCCCATTATGAAAGAGTTTAGCCCTACCCAAACAAGGCCTGCTTTTGACGTCTCTATTAGAAAACAGCTAGGTTAGAAGAGTTAGAAGCAAACGAAGAAAATTCTGGTTATCAGCATTTTCTACAGTTGTCTCTGTCAGTGTTGTGCACAAATTGGGACGGGTCCAAAATTTTGTCATTGGGGAAAGCGTTAGATTGTCGTCAGCAAGACTTAGTGTAACTGTGTTAACAAGACATTTTTGACGTCCCCAACAGAAAATGCGTTGCAAAACATCGAGACAAATAGATAAAATGCTGGTATACTGAAAGCAACATTTTCTCCTATTGCCTTTATATTTTCTCTGCCATTGCACACAAGTATATCTTTATTCAGATCTATTTCGTTGTCTGCAGTAGCATTCAAATTGGACCACCCTAAATTTTTTATGTTATGGAAAGGCTTATCCCATTACCACACATTGACTCTTTTTTACTCCCTACAAGATAATAGCTTTTGAAAAATGTGGAAAATTAATTGCTTGTAACAATTAATTTATTCAATCTAGATCTAAATGATTTTTCTTTTAGTTTTGTTGATGCATGCAATTGATATAATACGTTCAAAGTTAAACGAGAATAGTTTACGGTTGTTTTGGTTTATTTTTAGGTAGAACTACTACCTTTACATACGTAAAATTAAAGCAAGACAACCGTATCTATTCTCGTTTAATTGTGAATCTATAATATACTGAGAGGCAAAAATAAGTATACACCCTAGTTCTTCATCGTTTTCTGAGAAAACGATTTATAGATTTTTACGATCTTTTAACGCCACCGAAACGTTGTCGTTTGTTTGATGTAAACTTCTTGGGTACCGTCTATACGTCATTCCTTCCGCTGCAAAGTTTTTCTATATGACACAGCGTCATCGAAAAGGGGAGTTTAATCAATTAATTAATGCAAGAATTCCCATTGACACAGTCCTTACATTTATGAAGGGATTTTGATATTGTTTTCGCAGAAAACGCCTAGTCACCTAGGACCATGCGTGCATTGTTAGTGATTTTCCATACTGTGATGCGTCATGGCAAAAGGGGGCTTGACGCACACAAGTTATCTGGCTTAACTCCTTCTAGATTTATAAACGGGGTTTGATAAAAAAATTGCACAGAATGTTCCTATGCTACACGACTAAGTGTACACTTTATTTATAGTGTCACGTTTCAATCGTATTATGCTGCGTCATAGAAAATGGACCTTAATGGCAAAAAGGGGCATAATGGTCGAATTCTCCAAGCCACTGAATATTGTGTTATAGTGTTAGAGAAATTTTAACGTTGTGATTTGTTGTGACACATAATAAAGAAAGCGAATACGAATTAACAGCAATATTTGATGCTCCACTAAGTCGCACGTGCAAAATTTGCAAAATCGGCATGTAGCAAGAGTATGTGTAATCAAGCAATTTTGTGTGAAATTTAACAACATTGCATTATTGGTCTATCCGTAGGAATAAATTGTACAAAATTCTGAGTCGATATGATGGAAATTAAGAGAGATATCGAAAAACAAAAAGTGTATATTTTCTTTTGCCTCTCAGTATAGTTGATGCTTTGACAGCAAATGAACAATGTTTTGAAAACCGCGGTACAATAAATGACGCGGTACCGAAGAGATGTACTACATGTATACTTGAAATTGACGTCTGCAATATCTCTGAATTTGGACAAGTCTAAAATTTTGTCGCATGGGAGTGGCTTAAAATATCCCCCACTTTATTCAGCAGGACAGTTATAGACTAGCATGGCTGAAGCAATGGAGACAGTATACGACTGGCAGTCTCGTAAGTCCATCGTGGAGTGTAACAGACACATGTTGATGCACGAGCTGCTCTGTGACGTCACATTCAGTGTCGGTATCCAACAAGAGACCGTCAAGGCCCACAAATACGTCCTGGCCAGTCGGAGTTGTGTGTTCTTTGCCATGTTCTCTGATGCGACACTGCATCGTCAAGATGACGTGATTGACATACCAGATGTGGAACCCGAGATATTCAAAATGCTCTTGAGGTACGTTGATTGGTTTCTTGATTTGGTGTTTATAACCATGAGCCGCCATGCTAAAGGGGGCCTTCTGGGATTGCGCAGACTGACTGCTAGGATAGAAACGTTTCCCTCCCAGGCAATCAAACTTTCTGGATCTAGATAGTGTCTCCGTTTCCCAAACTTTGGTTTATGGGCTCACCAGAAGATCATTTTTAGTGTTACACTATTTTCAAAACAATAAATGGCTCGTTGATGTATGCTAATTATAATTTCGTCGGCATCTGGAAGAAGGGTCCCATTATAGCATTTGAGACCAGCATGGATCCAGACAAGCCTGTACAAAATTATGTTGTGCGTATACCCTGGAGAGTAGCATCTATAGGTCATGATAACTTAAGACTGGGCTCAAGTAAAGGCTGATCTGAATCCCTGGTGGTCTAAATGTCATACGGGCACTCTTTCTTCCCAAATCTTGGATTAAAACCCATTTTCACATAGTGACGCCTTTTGACCACAAACAAGATTTATAAATGCTTTGGAAAACATTGTGGAAAATGAAGAATTTGCTTGTGGCAAGCAATTTCGCCATTTCCAACATACTTTGAAAGACCAAAAAATGTAGAATTTTATTCATTTGAAATTGTCGTCTGCAACATCTTTGAATTTGGACCAGTCTAAAATTTCGCTGTCTTGTAATGGGTTAATTTAAATCACTAGAAGAGGTACTAATCCGAGTCTTCTCTGATGCCAATTTCGCGCTTTGATATTTGAAGTATCTAAATGGAGAGACGTCCCATACCAAAGAGCGAAATCGGCATCGGAGAAGACTCAGATTAAAGACGTACATTACATGTAGGTCAATACTTTCATACCAGACTATCAATCATGTTTCAGAAAATTGTCATTTTTGTGGATTTTTTTTCTTCAATATATAAATGATTCATTTTACAGCAATATTTTATATGTCCGTTCCAGTTTAAAGGACTGCAATGCTCTTCTAGGAAATGCATATTGAATGAGCAAGAACATTGAAAGTAGCCCAATGCCTTTCCCAGTTCTAATCTGTTTTGCAAATGTTCTGACCATCAGCATTTTCTCCTTGTGTCTCAAAATTTCCTGGCCTAAATTTTACAAGAATCCAGTCTTTAATTATCATACATCTTGTCATCAGCAACAGCAGATCAGTCATTTTCTTTGCATTTGCAACATCATTTTGCAACTTACTGGCTTCAATTTCTTTATGGGGTGTTTCTGAAATGAATATGATCACAAGGAATGGTATACTATGTTAAAAACAATTGATACTCAAATTAATGGTTCAGTGCAAACCAACTGTAATTGCATAAAATTCTATATATGCTTTTACACTAGTTTTGCTCAAACCCATTCAAATGGTTCCACTCTATTTCCAGATTCCTCTATTTTGAAGAAATCAAGGTTGATCTTGACAATGTTCTTGCTCTACTGTACATTTCCAAGAAGTATGCAGTCCAGGCACTAATTGATAAATGTTTAAAACGACTTAAAGCCAAAATGGTCCCAGAAAACATTTGTACAATATTAGAAGCAGCTCGTATGTATGACGACCTCCAACTTCAATCAGAATGTCTAAAAGTAGTGATGCTCAAACCGTTAGATGTCTTTACAAGTGAGGTATTCAGTGAACTGAGTCCAGAAAGTTTGAAGCTAATTCTCAAAGATGATGAACTAGCATTGGACGAAGAAAAGATATTTGAAGCCGTCATGTCATATGCTGAACAGAAATGTAAAGACACAAACTTGGACACAAATTCAGAAAATAAGAGGATAGTACTTGGAGAAGCTCTGTTTGAGATCCGATTTCCGCTGATGGACCAGGTGTATTTCTCCAACACGGTCGAGCCTACAGGAATCCTGACTGCTACAGAGTGTGTCAAGGTCATGAAATATTTCATGAACAAACAAAATGGATGCGAGGTCTTTAACACGAAACCCAGGAAACAGATAAAGTCAGTGTTCAGATTTTACAATGTAGCCAGCAGTTGGAACTTCCAGCGAAACAAACAAGACTCAATTGTGTTTACTTGTTCACAGAATATTCTCGTACACGGTGTTGTTGTGTATGGATCTAGCGATGCTCCCGCAGAATATGAAATCAACATGGCCCTGAAACAAGTTCCGTATTACGGAGTGATCGCAAATAAACCAGGAATTAAAATCAAGACCGACGGAGGACAGAAATTATACAACATCATGTTTGATAAGCCGGCGGAAATAAAGAAGGACAAAGATTATTCAATAAGTGTTGTTTTCAAGGAGGGTGCGGCTTCATCCTTCAAGGGGGTGGATGGAGAGTCTGATGTTCAACAAGACGGAATTAAGTTCACGTTTAAAAAGTGTTCCAAAAGTACCAACAACACGAGTGTGGTAACTGGACAGATTCCCGCTCTCTTGTATGAAGTCATGCAGACAGAATAGAAACAATCCAGGCTCTTTTACCAGACACAAAAGGGGTTTGACATCATTTTCAAAGATGTTGAGAAAACATGTAAAAACACTGTAGATAACATTGTTCTTTTTTCATAAAGAATGGTTCTAAAATTGTAGCAGTATAATGCATGACATCTGAGTTTCCAAAGTTTGACTGTTTGGACTTGACACAGAAAACATAGTGGGAAAAGGAGAAAATTGCTGACTAATACTATTTTCTTCTATAATTGCATCAATGTTTTCCAAAGTTTTTCTCGTTGAAGATGTCTAGTTACAGGGTTGCCACTAGTCAAAGGAAATAAACTTCCCTTACATTTCCCTGACAAAATTGGAAAATTCCCAGACATTTTTCAACGTGGTAATTTCGAGGTAACTCACGAAGTTTTGAGACAATTTTCAAATGCGATGTTGAAATCATTTATTATTATGGCACTGCGTCTTATTTTTTTCAAAATTTCCTGACAATTCCCTGAAATTTGCCAATAGTTTCAATTTTCCCTGACAGTTCACAAAATTCCCTGACAACTCCCTGACCTTGAACATATGTAAATTTCCCTGACTTTTCCCTGACGCGTGGCAACCCTGAGTTATGAAAATTGTGGTAAGAGTGTAATTTTTTCTTATAGTGTTATTAATGATTGATTTGAACCACACCATTCCAGATGATGTTATTCACATTTGGCATATATCATGATTGGCATTATTTGAATATACATGTATGTAATTATTTACTTTAAATAACAGCTTTTGTTTTACATGTATTTGTTTGGATAAACATGAAAATGTATTCATCTTCATCTTCACGTAGATTGGGATAATAAAATGAGCTTGGATTCAGGAAATATGGCTCTCTTGGTATTTAGATGGACAATAATCAAGATTTAGCCTTTGCAAGATCAGGATCTATACTGCTGTCTGAAAGTAATGAAGAATTGACGAGAAAAACTATGTCGGTCTTGATCTGATTGTACATTATGCGCTGGCTGATCTGCATTCATGTTGATCTCCTATACCATGGCAGTCCTTTTTCTAGATCAAAAATGAAATAATAAGTAACAAAAGTGATACTGTCAAGCATCTGCCTGCATACCAATGCTAGTGAAGACAAGACATGGCTTTGACATCCCTAATATGACAAACTTGGGGGAACCTTTGAGACATGCGATAATAATATTTCTTAAAATAACAGAACACTTATTCTTTGAGGGTTTAGTGCTAAACTATTGACAAATGTACAAATGTATGTGTACACAAATCTAAACACACTTATAATATTTTGCTGTAACCTGCCAAATTGTTTTGTTCTTTTTGACAGATTCCTGTACATAGGAGATATAGATCTTCCCCTTGAACAGACATTAAAGGTCCTCAAAGTTGCCAAGAAATATGCTGTACAGGGACTGGTGGATAAATGTCTGAATCGTCTCAAATCTAACATGACCACTGATTCAGTGTGTAGTCTGGTGGAAATAGCGTTCACGAACGATGATGACGAGCTAAAAAATAGATGCCTGAATTTTATTATGAAAGATCCACATGAAGTTTTGAGCAAAGATTCGATAGCAGAATTATCTTCTGACACATTGTCAATAATTTTGAAGGATGATAACCTTTCCATGAAGGAAGAAGCCATTTTCTATGCTGTGAATAGATATGCAATGTTAACATGCCAAGCCAAAGGTATTGCATACACAAATGAAAATAAACAAGCAGTTTTAGGTGAAGCTCGCAAGCATATTCGATATCCTCTCATGAGTAAAGAATTCTTTTCTGATGTTGTACAAGAAAGTGGCTTACTAACCGACAACGAATGTGTAAAAGTGTTTAAATATTTCATCAACCCTGAAAATGGATGTGAACTATTCACTACCACACCAAGAAGAATGCAGTGGAGAGTTTCTCGTTTTGAAGAAGTAGCAAAAGGCTGGGGATATAAACGTGACAAACAAGACGCCATTGCTTTTGAATGTTCGGATGATGTAGTCATAGAAGGTGTCGAACTGTACGGAGCCTCAGATGAAACAGCGAATTATGAAGTAAAGCTGATGCTGATGCAGCTACCGTTTTATGGACTGGTCCAGAGAAAACATGCTATAGTGGAAACAAACTCCACAGACCAAACCTACAAACTGATGTTCGATCAACCAGCTCTTATTCAGAGAAATAAAGAATATGCTCTTTGCCTGGTCTGCCGCGGTCCACCCTCATATTACGGAGTTAGGGGAATGGCAGAAATAGAAGATAATGGTGTTTATTTTAGATTTAGGCCCAATGAGAGGAGCACAAACAATACAACAGTAGAGAGAGGCCAGATCGCTTCTATATTCTATACAACCATCTCGAGGCAGCCAACAAACAACTAAAATAGTGGTAGATTTTTACCATTTCTCAAACATTCCTTGGTGTTGATGTAGAACAGTGTGGGAAATTGAGATGAAGGAGACAAGCTTCACAATATCTCTGTTTCCTTGAATAATTTCCATGCTTTAAAGTGTCCGATGATTGGCAAAATTAAAGTCTTGAGCCGAAAGAACACCTTACTATTAACCAAATATCAAAGTTTCTACAATTTTCAAACATTAGAAGTGTTTTTATTTCGTCTTTTAAATTGGATATTTTGGTCTTTTCCGATCTTTGCCGAAGAAAATACGCTAAACTTCCGACTTGAAATTATGACGTCATACTGGCCACTGAATGACGTCATGGCGGGAAAAACAGGCAGTCATAGGTCATTTCCCGGAAAGTCTGAAATTTCTGAAAAAGTTAAATGTCTGACTTTTCTGTCATAAAGCGACTTCCTCAATCGATACTCAAAACACGGAATTCCTCCTCAGTAAATGTTAGGAAAAATGTTAAAACAGTCAAAGAATAGGTCGTAAGGGAATTAAGGAATGTGCCAAAGAACGGTTTAAGTTTGTCTGTATTACTCTTACGATCGAGAAATGGATAAAAACTGAGACTTCTCTATATGACAGAAAAGTCGAACACATTATCTTTGTCAGACACCTCATGCTCTAGATTGGGGGCGGAGTCAAGCCATTGATGACGTCAATCCGTGGCAATTTTACGGAAATTACCGATCTTTATTTTCTCGAAAATCAGTTTTTCAACGATGTAAAGAAAAGCAAATAAAACTTTTAAAACAACCGAGTTTGGCGGATCTTTTATAAAACACGTTAATTTAATGATTTTCTTCCAATATACGGTGCAATAAACTGCCAAGCTTGGTAGCCTTTAACATTTTCCCAAAATAACAAAATTTTAGAGTGGACTAATTTCAAAGCTACTGCATACGACAAAATGGATCTGAATAGAGTCATGTCTTGTGTACAATATAGCACGGAAAATATTGAGGTAAAAGGAGAAAATGCTGGTTATTCACATTTTCTTCTTTTGCCTCAATATGTTCCCACGCCTATTCTGTTCAGGTTGTCAAAACCAGGTCTTGTTTGGGACAGGGTAAATATTAAATGTTCTTTTTTGACACAAATCATTTATGTAGTCTGCAACTCTTCAGTTTGAATCCGTCTAAAATTTTATTTGTGAAAGGGTTAAAAATCAGTCCATTTGATTTGTGTTCATGTCTTGAACTCCCCTTTCGGCTTTAACTGGCAGGTGATATTTGAGCTAGAATCTGCAAAAGGGGCCCTTAACTTATTGAGACACATGAATCTGGATCAGTCTTCGCCTACCATGGCTATGTGCAGTCTAATCAAGATCCATGTTGATTTCCTCTAATCTGTACATTTCCTGAGAGTTTGCTATCTGATAACTCTGGACAAAGTTTTGTTTGTCAAGGGCTAAATGTGAAAAACTTTGGCACCAAATTCAATTATCCATTTGAATACATAACTCATAAATAAACCGTAGCATAATGAATATCTTTTATATTTAGAATTAACATGAAATGGAAGACATCATTGTGTTTAACTTTAAATGGTCAAAAATACACTTTATTAGCCCTTTCTCAGACAGAAATAATTCAGATTGAACTAATATGCAAGGATGCTAGAGCAGACAATAATGACCAAGAAAGTAAATTAGTTGTGTACATTATAGCTTAGAACATGTTTCTGTTTAAAGAAGAAATTGAGGGTTATCAGCATTTTCTTCTTTTGTCGCCAAAATGTTCCTAAACTTTTTTCTTAAGGATGTCAAAACCAATTCTTCTTTGGGAAAGTGTTAAATTAAAGTTTAACATTTTTCCAGACTTAAAATTTTTAGACTAGTCCAAATTGAACAGAATAACTGATGAATTTCGTGTAAACCAAAAAGTCTCATTATCTATTCTTTAAAGTAAATATTGAATGGAAAGGATAAAATGACAGTCATCAACAGTTTCTTCTCTCCCTTCAACATTTTCTAAAATTAAATCTTTCTTCAACCCATTCCTGAACCCAAAGGACCTCTATGGATAAGGCGAGAGATCTCCCTAAAAGGCTCAGCGCGATGGGTCAATTTTCAAAACTAACAAATTGAGAAACAAAATTAAGCTTTATGGTTAGGAAGATAAATAAATGAAATGGATACAGTTTTTTTGCCATTTATAAAGTTCTATAGGTGCAGATACAGTAACTCTTGATTTTTGTGCCCACCTAAATAGTTTCATTTTCTTATACTACCGGTATTCATAGACGTAAAATGAAGTTTGTTTTGTTTCATTTCCAATTTATTTTCTACAGATACAAGGATAAATGGTGTTGACATCATATGGCAGCTTTGGTTTTGTCCGTATTGCGCATGCGCATCATTGAAACAACTTTAAAAGCGCACTTTCCCGCCAAAAACTTAGGAATACCTACCTTCCATGGGCTGGTGAACATCGTTCCACCCCTTGACCCAGCTTCCCATTGACATATGCTGTGTCGATTGACCATATGATTCCTTGGTAAAAAGGATTTCCTGGGTCACGGGGTGGAACATACGTTTATAACTTTATACTAAAAATAGTGCTCATATACCAATTGCCATATTTTTGGCGGGAAGATTTCGCCTTTGAACTCGTTTCAATGATGCACATGCGCATTAAGGACAAAACGAAAACTGGTATATGATTTCAACACCATTAATTGTCCTTACATTTACAGAAAAAATCTTGCTAATAAAATCATAGAAACCTTAATTCTGGTTAAATGAATACCGGTGGGGTAAGAAAATGTAATTTTGGGGGTAGTTACAGAAACAAAGAATTATCTGTACATGTCGAATCGTTTTGATTGAGCGAAATCACTTTTTTATAGGATTTAGGTATCAATCTAACAATATAGCTCAAAATAATCATCATTTTGCATGTTTTGAAAATTGACTTTTCCATTAGAGCTTTTTAGGGAGATTTATTGCCTTATCACCATAAAGGTCCTTTACTGGCCCCTCAGCCGGGCCCTAGGGCAACATATATGGCCAAGTGCAAATAAAGTGTGACATTTGGATAAAAAATAAACTTTCGATAAGATTTGTTTTGGCATTGTGATTTGAAAGTATATATATCAAATTTTGAAAAAAATGTATAATCTTTAAAGCGCATTTATCTGATTTCAGAAAATTTTGACTTTTATATGAGTGCAAGAGCTAATTTTAGGACTTTACATAGCTTTTTTAATGTGCCTAATGGACATTTTAGTCATTTGTTTGATCATTATTTGTTCTTTATACTTTAAGCTAAGGAATGTGGCAAACTTTTGAGCTACTTGTTTTTCAAATTCAATGACTTCTTGAAAAAAATTGGCAAATAAATGGTAAGAAAAGCAATAAAATAAAGAAACGTACCTGTTATCAACTTTATTATGAAAAGAATGTCAACCCTTCAATGGTAATAGCAATATTTAATCAAAATTTAATCAATTTACTTTAGAATAAAACAAATCTGGCTCTGATATTCAAAAATATAACAAAGTTCTGCTGAGTACAAAACAGTTACTCTTTACCGTTATGGTTGGGACACATTGAATTATTCTTATGTATTAAGGTTAAATTGTAGATTTTCACAACCAGTTTGTGTTCATTTTATTCCTTAAACCATTAAAAGATGTTAAAAATCACTTTAAGTGATTTAAAACTTCTATATTTTGTTGTGCAAGTCTTCTTGTGTATGTTTTGTGTAATATTACTTACAAAATCGCTTATATAGCTAACAAATTACATAGTTCCATTTGTTAATACTATCTTGCTTCATTGCCATATCAATTATGACTATATCAATGTAAAATCAATGGTAAAAACGGAGATACTACTCAAAATTAATTCATAAATGTTAATTGACTGAACCGTTATGGTTGGGACATCCTGTCATGCCCATGTTTTAGAATGATTATCGTCTGATAAAATGCAACCTTCTGATGGATCTCTTCTACAAAATAGTACAACAAGTATAAACATTCACAAAAACTATTGTTAACTGTTAGAAGATAAAAGAAAAACAAGAGGACCATGATGGTCCTTAATCGCTCACCTGCACCTAGATAGAATGAAAGTCACAATGTTGTCATGTTCAAGAGCACATGATATAAGATGCGAGATTATAATCCAGCTGAAAACTGCTTTCATAATCTTGAATGATCAATATTTGTCGCTGTTACAGTAAAAACAAAGTGGAAGAAAACAACAATTTTGTCACAGTCAAGGGCACATAACTCTGTTTTTTTTTTAGTTCTGATAAAGATATTCTCATCAACATTATGTCCAAGTTTTTTTGATTGGTCAATATTAATTGCTGTTTGAGAGAAAACAAAGTCGAAAACGGCAATTTTGTCAGTGTCAAGGGCACACAACTCTGGTTTTTTAGTCCAATCAATCTGACAAATTAAAACATTTAAGATCTTATGGTCACCAACATTGCGACCAAGTTGTGTCTTGATTGGTCCATATTTGTGTTTGTTATCTAGAGTGAAAATAAAGTTGAAAACTGCAATTTTGTGAAATTCAGTAATTACTCTGGTTTTTCTGGTTAAATCAAGCTGAAAGCTTAACTCATCCAGGGTCTTATGGTCACCAACATTGTGGCCAAGTTTGGACTTGATTGGTCGATAAATATAGATGTTGCAGTGTAAACAAAGTCAAAACAGCAATTTTGCCAAATTCAAGGGCACATAACTCCAGACTTCCTGCTCCGATCACACTGAAAATCAAACTCATCCAAGATCTTATGGTTACCAACATTGTGGCAAAGTTTTGTCTTGATCAGTCAATATTTGTAGATGCTAGAGTGGTAACAAAGTCAAAACTAGCCTTTTTTGACGTTCAAGGGCACATAACTCCGGACTTCCTAGTCCGATCTGACTCAAAATCAAACTCATCCGAGAACTTATGGTCATACATGTTTTGATCAAGTTTGGTCAAGATTGGTCAATATTTGTAGATACTAGAGTGGTAACAAAGTCAAAACTAGCCATTTTTGTCGTTCAAGGGCACATAACTCCAGACTTCCTTGTCCGATTTGACTCAAAATTAAACTCATCCGAGAACTTATGGTCATACATGTTTTGATCAAGTTTGGTCAAGATTGGTCAATATTTGTAGATACTAGAGTGGTAACAAAGTCAAAACTAGCCATTTTTGACATTCAAGGGCACGTAACTCCGGACTTCCTGGTCCGATTTGACTCAAAATCGAACTCATCCGAGAACTTATGGTCATACATGTTTTGACCAAGTTTGGTTAAGATTGATCAATATTTGTGGGTGCTAGAGCGGTAACACCAAAATGTGGACAGACGGACAGACGTACAGACGGACAGACGGACAGACGCCGACGGACAAAAAGCGACCACAATAGCTCACCTTGAGCACTTCGTGCTCAGGTGAGCTAACAAGAGGAATGACATAAATTTCCCTGAAATCATTTTCCCATATTATTCCTAACCTGGTGCCATTCAAAATCACAATTAATCCTTCTGTGTCTCCAAATATCAAATATCTTTTTATTCTGTTTTTTTTTTTCAATTAGTACAATTACTAGATTAATTTTAATGATATTAAAATTAATGCATTAAATTTAAAAAGTACAATATGGATATGACACAGTATTAGACTAGTTGTCTTTCAATGCATACCATTTATCATTCTAGTTGGGACAGTATATATCAAATGATAGCCTGATTCTTTGGCTTCCCAGATTTTACTTTTAGACAAGGGTAACTTGTACAATCTTCTCCCATACTATAAGTCATACAGCTTTGAATTGTATTATGAGTCTATAACACAATGCTCTAGATACAGCGATTGCCATGCACTGGATTGGTCCTATGTTTTGGGTTCTTGAATTTTTACATCTATAGAGAAAAAGTTGAAAATCTTGTTCCAAGCTATTAGTCCTAAAGTTTAGAAATTTATGATGTAGAATTTACATTGATCTTTACAAGAGTAATCTAAACTAATAACTTATTCTCTATAATATAAATATAAGACTTGTGCTGTGGGTTCCCGAACTTTACAGAGATAAAGATCTGTGGAAATCTTGTAATGGTACAGCTCGCATGTTTTTTGCCTAAAACACTCGTCCGCTGTGGACAAAATAATTGGTCTGGAAAATTGCAATGATTGCCTATTGCTACTGCAACCATCGCCTTTTTCCACTCACAATTTCTGCGGATCACTGTCAATCGTAGTGGCAGATGGAAAATCATGGTGATCACCGCAATAGAGAGGAAATGCTAGGTTTACTCTAAACTTGTCCACGCAAATCACCGCAATTTGCCATGGTCAAGTGGAAAATCATGATGTTTAATCTCAGTCATTCCATGGGTTTGGGTTGAAAACACACTCACTGGGGCCATCCACCCTAATCCACCCGAAATGTAATCAGTGTGATGCGTGAAAATAGGCAAACACATGTGAGCTGTACTGTTTTTCCATTCAAATCACAAGATCTTGAGCTTTGAGATTTTGGTTGTTGTTGAATGCAAAATCTTATCTCATGAATCTTTACTAGAATTATTCAAAATTATAACTATGGAGTAAAATAAAGCCTCTTATATAATAAAATTCCATATTTTACATTTAGAATATATTTTATAGGACTTAAATATGCAAAAAAATCAGGCTTTGAAATTTTGCTGGTCGCATATGGCTTAATCACTAAGGTGAGAGATTAAAGGCCATCTTGGCCCTCTTGTTTGGAATTTTGGTTAGTAAGTCCCTCCAAATGTTCAATTTCATAAGAATTTCTCCATATTAAACCAAAGACAAGCATGTACTACATATTAATTGGTAAAGATAGGATTTAACTAAAATGTCCAAACCATAACGGTAGCTACTTTACTTATAGATCCTACTGTTACTCAGGATTATATTATACACAGCAACACAAATTCACTTCTTTTCAATTAGAAAATAATACAATAACATAAAATGAGTCTTCCTCAAATAATCAAACACTAGTTTTGAAATAAAAACAAATTTCCTCCAATAAACATAAGAAAAGTGATGTAAATTTGAAAAAATACTAAAAATCTTTACTATGTCAACAACCTTTTGTAACTTTTTTCACTGTAAATTACCTAAATAATATAAAGATTTCACTTTAAAAGATGTGGAATGAGTGACACTGGTTGAAAACATGGCCGTTATGGTTGGGACAAAAACCGTTATGGTTGGGACATCATGGATTTGGCTCTATTGGTCATTCCTACTTGGGAGTTGAAAGTAGAACTAAGATGCAAAAGGTATTATAGGATTTCAGGGAAATAATGCAAAGCAACTTAAACATTCAAAGCCTCTGTGTAAGGAATATGGAACTAATAAACAAGGGTACCGTATCAACCGTTATGGTTGGGACAAATTTTTGTTCATTGCATATGTTACAAGCAAGCCAAGTTACATGCATATGGAACAAAGAAAGTTATTATAAAATAAACTCATATCTTTCTTACATCCTTTAAAGCCATTTTAGCTTATTTAATATTGCTGTTTCTTTATGTTTGAGATCTTTTAAGATGGTAGACCCCAAATTTTGAATTTTGGAGACAACTGGACATATTTGGAAAAAATGTCACAATTTCAAAACATTAAACTTTCAAGTTAAATCGGTTGATGTTATGACTACTCATATGTATAACAATGATAGACACATGCAAAAATTATATCATTCAACTACCAAATTTGAGTAATTCAGATATTTAAAATAGCCTTTTAATGAATGTCACGCAAAAAACAGCCTTTTTTGGTCAATTTTGCATTTTCAATCTGTCGTAACTTTTGAACGAATCATCCGATTCACTTGAAATTTTCAACACAAGTCCATCACAATGTATCCTTTCCAGTAATTAATATCAAAGGGTTGTCAATCTTTCTGTCTTTCATATTTTTATGATTTTATGTTGGAGACAAGAAAATGTACTCTTATTTGCACTTGGCCATATGTAGGGATAAAGGCATTCTCAAATGCATATGCAAATCCTATTTCAAATCCTATGCTGTGAGTACTCCATTTAATCACCTCGAGATGATTCTACTGAATAATAATTTACCCACAACACGAGGTTTGATGAACAGCGAGAAATATTTTTGCATTTTGAAAGGTCAATACCCCTCTTATCTGTAGCTCTAGTCACTGAAAGTAGGGATAGATCACACAAATATACAAGATTTTCACAAAACATCATCTGTTTCCATCGGTAGAAGAATCACTATTCACTTTGTCACTAGTATTTTTATCTGTAACATCCTGGGTGACCTCCCCTGAATGATCAGTGTTAGTTGTCTCCCCTGAATGGTCGTTGGCAGTTGCCTCCCCTGTTTCAGGATTCTCCGTGTCACTCTCATCTTCTTCCTCAGATGATTCTACAAGATGATAAACAGTATCATAGTTTGACTATTTCAAATTTGGACCAGTCGTAAATTCTATCATTTGGGAAAATCCAAAAAGAATTGATTTTCGTAAAATATGTTTGACTGGATAAATATTCATTTCTTTAGATTGATAACAGTAACATGTCCATGAGCAAAGAAGCGTTACAAATATTACAATAGTTTGCTCCATACTAACAAAACTATTTGATTCAGGCAACTTGGGTATTTTACTTTACAACTTTTAACCCTTTCCCAAACGACAGAATTTTAGGGGGATCAACTTCAAAAACTGCCACAAATGACAAAATGGATGTTATTAAAGATAGGATTTTTTGTAAAATATGGCATAGAAAACATTGAGACTAAAGGAGAAACTGCTGATTATCAGCAGTTTCTTCTTTTGTTTAAATGTTTTCCCAAGCAATTTCTATAAGGGTCGTCAAAACTAGGTCTTGTTTGGGAGAGGGTTAATATGTCCATGCTGATGAAATGTGCAGTAATTCTACCCTAATCTGGTGAAAGTTATGCTTCAAAGACAGTTCTAACTTCTATGCTACCTACTACATGGGCAAGCAATGTTACAACAGTAACCACAAAATTGAATTGAATGGTATTTAATTGCACAATCAACAATTCTCCAATCACATTATACAGCTTATGCACTACACTATGTGTTCCTGGTATTTCTCCCACCAGTCCAAATACATCATCAAATCAGAGTCACCAGCTGGTCACCACAATTTAACCTATTACCAAACAGCAGTATTTCAGACTGGTCCAATTTCAAAGATGCTGCAGACGACATTTTCAAGTGGATGCAGTTTTAAACTTTTGGGTCGTTTGGGGTAGAAAACATTGTGGGAAATGAAGAAATTGCTTGTCACAAGCAATTTCTTCATTTTCCACAATGTTTTCCAAGCCATTATCTTGTGGGCAGTCAAAAAGAGTCATTGTGTGGGAATGGGTTGATGATTCATCCTCAATTCATCCATAGCTGAGACATAAATTTATTTGGTTAAATGTCAGAAAGTATATTGGCGGAGCCAAGGTCCGAACCTAAAATCTCTGGATTGTAAAGACTTCAATGTTACAATACAAACTGAACTATACGGGCTAAGCTAGTAATCATTAACCCTTTCCCAAACAACAACTATTTAGGGTGATCCAATATGAAAGCTATTGCGGATGAAAACAAGAGTTGTCCGCGGACAACATAGCTCGCCTATACAGGAGCTTGTCACAAAAACAGCATTTTTTTTAAAAGTAGGCCAGACTCCAAGGTCAAGGTCACAAGGTCAAGGGTAATGGTCCCAAATGAAAGGTCTTGTCGAGATGTATCTATGTATGAAATATCAAGGCTGTATGTCTAATAGTGCCTGAGATATAGGCCAGGTTAAAGTTTTTCAAAATGTAGGTCAAACTCCAAGGTCAAGGTCACTAGGTCAAAGGTCATGGTTCCAAATGAAAGGCCTTGTCGAGATGTATCTATGTATGAAATATCAAGACTGTATGTCTAATAGTGCCTGAGATATAGGCCAGATTAAAGTTTTTCAAAAGTAGGTCAAACTCCAAGGTCAAGGTCACTAGGTCAAAGGTCATGGTCCCAAATGAAAGGTCTTGTCGAGATGTATCTATGTATGAAATATCAAGGCTGTATCTCTAATAGTTCCTGAGATATAGACCAGGTTAAAGTTTTTCAAGTGAAGACGGGACGGGACGCGACGCGACGCCGACACTAGGGCTGTGACATTAGCTCCCCGGACATAAAGTCCTGGCTCGCTAAAAATGAATGTTGATAAGATAAGAAATAATTTGTGTATGATAGAGCTCAGAAAATATTGAGACAAAAGGAGAAACTGCTGGTTATCAGCAGTTTCTTCCTTTGTTTCAATGTTTTCCCAAGCCTTTTCTTATCAGGACGCCATAACCAGGTCTTGTTTGTGAGAGGGTTAAACATACCTTCATTTTTTGACTGCTCAGACTTTTTCATCTTCTTGTTTTTCATTTTCTGTTTTTTCTTTAACCTGCAAATAATCATGATCAATAGAACATATTGAATCTATTTGACGATTACTAACTTAAAATGTTGGGGTTGTGTGTTGCATTTTTTTCTAATTCAGGTGATGGGATAATCTAAGTTGGGGTGGGTGGGGTCAAAATTTCAAGCTGATACCAAGGACAAATTTAATGTTGATGAAGATAATCTACAGCTCCTAGTGAGATTTCTGCCATTTATGAAGCTAATTAGACAGAGTACGAGACAAGATTTGGTGGACTGACCAACAGACCAATTTCAGTAAACTTTGTGAATGATTAAATGATTAATACACTACTTTACCTTTTAGCCCTCTTCTTTGCTGTTCTTTCTTCTGCAGCCTTCTGATTGTCTTCTACCTTCTGTTTGTAGGCTTCATCAGCTAGCTCCTACAGGTATATCAAAACTTGCAATATGATAAACATACACCATCTAGAGGCTAGTGGTCAACCCTTTTTTGATGTGCGTAATAGGGAAGACCCATTGGAAAACATTGAGGCAAAAGAAGACAAGAGGCGCAGAGGGCCTTATCGGTCACCTGAATCAAATGAGCAGAAACAGTTAAAGGGGGAATGGCACTTAAAATCATGCAAATTTTCCGAGAACTTCGTACAAAATAAATATGTATTATGAAAATATGGCCTTTAAATTGCATCTATGCCAAATCTTAGCTTTCTATCTTGTGTATTGGCTAGGATGTCGACGGATTTAAAACCCCATGACCCCATAAACGAAGTTTACGGAAAATTTGTTAAGTGTTATTCCACCTTTAAGGAAAATGTTAAAAGTTAACTAACAGTGCAACCCCCCAGCACCACCATTTCTTGACAGTCTATTTTTCTCTTGTACAAACTTATTTAAAGACTCAAATACCAAATGTGAATTCAATCCAACAATAGAACATTTCTTAACATGTACCCTATTTACCCCCTTTTAGCCCCTTTTGGGACCCCAAAGGGAGATAACTCCATTCGTACAAAATCTGAAGCGGCTTCCTATTAGGATGCTTCCTGCCAAGTTTGGTTGAAATCCGTCCAATGGTTCTTAATAAGAAGTCAAAAATGTTAAAAGTTAACGCACCACGGATGGCGCATGACGATGGACGAAACACGGTCGCAATAGGTCACCATGACCTTCGGTCAGGTGACCTAAAAATGCTGACAATCAGCATTTTCATCATTTTGCCTCAATACGAGGGCTGATCAAAAAGTTCGTATAATTTCATCATAACTTTTTTACCCTTCATCCGATTGCATTTATTTTTTCACAAGTGTAATTTTATTATATCAATGACGCTCTGATAAAATATGATAAGTGTCAATTTATCATAACGATAATTTTTTGCCCCTTAAAAGGGTCAACGAACGCTACCCCGGAGCACGCCGTAAAATCATGGTAGTAAAGCTCCACAAAACGATTATTTTTCAAAACATGCGCAAGCAAAACTTTCGATATTTTATCTGCTAGTGGAAAGACATCATATCAGATATTTGGTAAAGTTTCAAGGTTCAATGTTGTAAACCAATGATGTAGCTAGGAATATGGTGTGACGCGCCAACGTGAAAAAGGAGTAAAAACGGCACTTTGCGAATTGGGGAAAATTGGCTGTTGAAATAAGTTTTTGTTATTTTCGGTTTCTTACGCAAACCCAAATGTAATTAATTTAAGAAATATTGCAAGACTAACATCATGAACAAATCATAGCCTGTAAAAATGACATGTCTTGTTTGTACAAGAGAGATAGAGAATCGAAAAGACAACCCAATGAAAGAACGCAAAAGATTTGCGTAAATTTTCGACGTTCGTCAACGACGTCGTATAGAAAACCCGTTGCTACATGAATATGAGAGAATGCATTCCAAAGCAGTTCGGCTTTTTATATATGAAATATCGAGTTCTATGTTAATATGAGTAGCTTTATATACATGTATTTGTTCGATGCCTAGCCTATGGCGGTTGAGGAACACCATTTATCAAATATTAGAAATCAATCTTTATTTCGGATTCTCGCTTATAAAATACATATTCTAATCTTCGTTATTCGTTTATATTTTAAGAATCCATATTCTGACTATATAAAATTCATTTTGTTCATATTAATACTTGAGTAAGTAAGTGTAATTTTGATTTGAAAATGGTTTGGTTTTTAAAGAAAGTTTTTAACACAATAATGCACCTTTCGGATAATTTTGCGATTTAGTAAACACCTCTTTTGCTCTGGCTAGATCTGGTATAAGGACATAAATATCTACAAATTGATCCATTAAACAGTGAATTTTTGTAACAGTTAATGTTTTCAAAAAATAAACAAAACAATTGCACAAATCAAAGGAACAGTAATGATGTGCTTTGAATAGTAATATAATATAACGTCAAATGACGTTACTGAAAATAACGTTAACGTCACGACGTGCTCCGGGTACCCGATTCCTCCTATTTTGAAAGAGTCTTAGCAACACCATTTTTCAATCAATCTCATTGAAACTTATAACATATATTAAGGAGAAATAATACTGAAACATATCCAAAAATGAAATATTTTGCTTTATAAACTAAAATTTCATGAACAAGTTATACGAACTTTTTGATCAGCCCTCGTATTTATTGTGTGTATATTGTATACAAATCCAATCTTTATTAACATCCATTTTGTCATCTGCAGTAGTTTTCAAATTTGACCAGTCTAAATATGTGTTGTTTGGGAAATAGTTTTAAAATTATTCCTTTACAAATTATAGCTTGACAAAAATGCCCTACTTTATGGTTGTCTATACCCTATGATGTGTGACCTGCCACATTAAACTGGACTATTTAGGAAGTGTGAAAAGTACAGGCCCGAGTCAACTTACGAGGCATGCAAAGGCTGATAAGTGTCACAACTCATCAAAATGTGACATCTGATTAACCTCTTCTGGGTCTTATCTATTGATTATATTTTGGTTTTCATAGATTTTCCAAGTTTCTATATGGTCATTTTATACAAGATGGGCAACAAATACATGAAAGAATGAAAGTTGGTATACAGTACTCCACAGCTAAGCCCCTAAATCAGCATATAGTGTCTTGCTACCTCTCGGTTCAAATGAAACACGTCATAAAACAAAATATGAATAACAACTAATGACATAGGAAATAACAGTGTTCTCAAAAGAAAATTTCATTAGCACTTAACAATTAAACCTTTCCTAACCCATTCCCATTTGATGTCCCTAATAGAAATGACTTTGGAAAACACTGACAGAAAAGAAGACAAGAGGACCATGATGGTCCTAAATCGCTCACCTGAATCAAGACGACAAGAGTGATAATGGCAATTTTGTCAAATTCAAAGGCATAAAACTAAGGACGTTCTGTTTGGAAACAATTAAGTAATAATTTTGTTCCAATCAATCCTGTAAAATTGGGTACAAATTAGCACAATGGTTGAAGGTTTTTTTCAATAATTATTTCATGATTTTGCAATATACAACATAGGGGTTATTTTCAAAGCATACTGATCGGTTAGAGATTGATCATTTATCATATTATTACATGATTTGGACTGTGGTTTGAAAGAATATAGCGAAAGACCATCATCTGATAAGCTAGGCTAATCCTTTCTTATTTGTTTACATAAGATAAACATTGGGCCAGCCAGAGCAACAGATAAGAGAAATAGATAAGAGAAATAGGAAAGGCTTTCAAAATTTATCATTTATATATCCAAACCCTATGTACTAATCTTTTCAAGCAGATGCTTGAAATGATCACCAACAACATAGGGTTTGATGAATATTGAAACAAAATGTTGCTTTTTGAAAAGCAGTTATTCTCCCTTTATCTGCAGCATGTATGATTCTAAAATTAAATGCATCAAAATTGCCTTGTAAAATGTAGAACCCACAATGTAGGGCTTAGTTTCCATGTATAGTAATGATTTTTGTATTCTGGAAGCCATTCATGACATGAGGTCTTACACAATATTTTAAGGTTCTAGGCCAAACAGTTTAGAAGAAAACTAACTATCTCCGTGACATCCCACAGTAAGGTATAATTTCAAAGCTCCAAATTTCCCCAACCCTGCCACACCAATATACTTTTAAAAAATTTCAAGGTACAATTTTGAAACGAAACACAAGGAACTTTTCAGCCAGGTTTGGTTCAAAATGGCCCAATGGTTGATTTTTAAAGAATTTTCTTATGATTTCTCCAAGTCTGATAAGCCCCTTTCTCCCTGACACGGCCATATTTTTTGACAAATGTAAAAATTTGATTACAAATTTTGACAAGAGGACCATGATGGTCCTAAATCGCTCACCTGAATCAAGATGACAAGAGTGAAAATGGCAATTTTGTCAAATTCAAAGGCATGAAACTTATAAGGACTTTCTGTTTGGAAATAATTTTGTTTCAATCGATCCTGTAAAGTTGGGTATGAATTAGCATAATGGTTGAGTTTTTTTCAATAATTATTTCATTATTTTGCAATATACAACATAGCGCTAATTTTCAAAGCATACTGATCTGTTAAAATTGATTATTTATGATATTATAAGCAAGATTTGGTATGTGATTTGAAAGTATATAGTAAATGAGGACAAACCATCTGATAAGCTAGGCTTATAATCCCTTCTTATTTGTTTACATAAGATAAAAATGGGGCCAGCCAGAGATATTGATAACAGAAATAGATAAGAGAAATAGTAAAAGCTTTCCAAATATCTCCTCTTATCTTCAGCTTCTTGTATTCTGGAAGCCATTCATGAAATTAGGTCTTACACAAAATTTCTAAGTTCTAGGCCAAACATTTTAGAAGAAAACTAAGTATCTCCATTACAACCCACAGTACAGTATAATTTTCAATGCACGGAATTTCCCTTACCCTGCCATACCAAAATACTTTTTAAGGAAATAAAAAATTACAAGATACAATTTTGAAACGAGTCACTCAAGGAACTTTCCAGCCAGGTTTCTTTCAAATTGGCCTGATGATTGATTTTTAAAGAATTTTCGTATGATTTCTCTTTTCCAATAAGCCTCTTCCTCCCCGACACGCCCACATTTTCTGACAAATGTAAAAATTTGTGAACAAACTTTGAGAAGAGAGACGCAAGGAACATTCCTTCCAAGTTTGATTAAAATTGGCCATATGGTTGATTTTTAAAGAATTTTCTTATGATTTCTCTAAGTCTGATAAGCCCCTTTCTCCCTGCCACGGTCACGTTTTTTGACGAATCAAAAATCTGCGAACAAGGTTTGAGAAAGGTCACTCAAGGAACAATTCTGCCAGGTTTGGTTCAAATTGGCCCAATGGTTGATTTTTAAAGAATTTTCTTAGGATTTCTCTAAGGCCGATAAGCCCCTTCCTCCTTGCCACGGCATATTTTTTTACAAATGTAAAAAAATGTGCATAAATTCGAAAATAGTGACTCAAGACACATTCCTACCAAGTCTGCTTCAATTGGGCCCAATGGTTGATTTTTAAAGAATTTTCTTCTGATTTATCTAAGTCCGATAAGCCCCTTTCTCCCTGCCACTTCCACATTTTTTGACAAATGTACAAATTTGTGAACAAATTTTGAAAAGAGTGACTTAAGGAACATTCCTGAAAAGTCTGGTTCAATTGGGCCCTACGGTTGATTTTTAAAGAATTTTCTTATGATTTCTCTTAGTCTGATAAGCCCCTTTCTCCCTGCCACGGCCATGTTTTTTGACAAATGTAAACAATTGTGAATAAATTCGAAAACAGTGACTCAAGGCACATTCCTACCAAGTCTGCTTCAATTGTGCCCAATGGTTGATTTTTAAAGAATTTTCTTCTGATTTCTCTAAGTCCGATAAGCCCCTTTCTCCCTGCCACGGCCACATTTTTTGACAAAAGTAAACATTTGTGAACAAATTTTGTAAAGAAAGACTAAAGGAACATTTCTGCAAAGTCTGGTTCAATTGAGCCCTATGGTTGATTTTTAAAGAATTTTCTTATGCTTTCTCTAAGCCGATAAGCCCCTTTCTCCCTGCCACAGCCACAGTTTTTGACAAATCTAAAAATTTGTGAATAAATTTTGAGAAGAGTGACTCAAGGCACATTCCTGCCAAATTTGGTCCAAATTGGCCCAATGGTTGATTTTTAAAGAATTTTCTTATGATTTCTCTTAGTCTGATAAGCCCCGCCCTGCCACGCCCACATTTTTTGACGAATCAAAAATCCACGAACAAGTTTTGAGAAGGGTCACCCAAGGAACATTCCTGCCAAGTTTGGTAAAAATTGGCCCATTGATATAGGAGGAGAAGATGTTTAAAGAAATTGTGAACGGACGGACGGACAGACGGACGGACGACAGACAAAAAGCGACCACAATAGCTCACCTTGAGCACTTCGTGCTCAGGTGAGCTAAAAAGAATGACTCAAGGCACATTCCTGCCAGATTTGGTTCAAATTGGCCCAATGGTTGATTTTAAAGAATTTTCTTATGATTTCTGTAAGTCTGATAAGCCCCTTTCTCCCTGCCACGCCCACTTTTTTTTTGACAAATATAAAAATTTGTGAATAAATTTTGAAAAGAGAGACTCAAAGAACATTCTTGCAAAGTCTGGTTCAAATTGGCCCAATGGTTAATTTTTAAAGAATTTTCTTATGATTTCTGTAAGTCTGATAAGCCCCTTTCTCCCTGCCACGCCCACTTTTTTTGACAAATGTAAAAATTTGTGAATAAATTTTGAAAAGAGAGACTCAAAGACCATTCTTGCAAAGTCTGGTTCAAATTGGCCCAATGGTTGATTTTTAAAGAATTTTCTTATGATTTCTGTAAGTCTGATAAGCCCCTTTCTCCCTGCCACGGCCATATTTTTTGACAAATGTAAAAATTTGTAAACAAATTTTGAAAAGAGTGACTCAAGGAACATTCCTGCAAAGTCTGATTCAAATTGGCCCAATGGTTGATTTTTAGAGAATTTTCTTATGATTTCTTTTAGTCCGATAAGCCCCTTTCTCCCTGCCGTGGCCACATTTTTTGACAAATGTAACAATTTGTGAATAAATTTTTAAAAGAGTGACTCAAGGAACATTCCTGCAAAGTCTGTGTCAAATTGGCCCAATGGTTGATTTTTAAAGAATTTTCGTATGATTTCTGTAAGTCTGATAAGCCCCTTTCTCCCTGCCACGCCCACTTTTTTTGACAAATGTAAAAATTTGTGAATAAATTTTGAAAAGAGAGACTCAAAGACCATTCTTGCAAAGTCTGGTTCAAATTGGCCCAATGGTTGATTTTTAAAGAATTTTCTTATGATTTCTGTAAGTCTGATAAGCCCCTTTCTCCCTGCCACGGCCATATTTTTTGACAAATGTAAAAATTTGTAAACAAATTTTGAAAAGAGTGACTCAAGGAACATTCCTGCAAAGTCTGATTCAAATTGGCCCAATGGTTGATTTTTAGAGAATTTTCTTATGATTTCTCTTAGTCAAATAAGCCCCGCCCTGCCACGCCCACATTTTTTGACGAATCAAAAATTTGCGAACAAGTTTTGAAAAGGGTCACTCAAGGAACATTCCTGCCAAGTTTGGTAAAAATTGGCCCAATGGTATAGGAGGAGAAGATGTTTAAAGAAATTGTGGACGGACGGACAGATGGACGGACGGACGGACGGACGGACGACGGACAAAAAGCGACCACAATAGCTCACCTTGAGCACTTCGTGCTCAGGTGAGCTAAAAAATAGATTATTGAAAACCATGATCAATTTCTCCTTATCCCTCAATATTTTCTAGCCAATGACATTCACATTTTCTATTATTTATTTTATCATCTGCTTACAATTTGGACATTCCTAAAATTTTGCTGTTTGGGAAAGGGTTAAACAGAGAAAATATCGGACAATTCCAAAGCTGCTGTAGACAACAAAATGTGAGTAAATACACACTTTGTTTGTACTTTAATTAAATCACAGAAAATATTTAAGGAAAATGAGGAAATGCTGATTACCAGCAATCTATTCTTTTAATTAAATATTTTCTATGTCAAATCCAGCCTTGTTTGGAAAAGTATAAAACTTTTCAAAGGTTAAATGACAACTAAGTATATACATATTACTTACTTTTTCCGATTTTTCTTTGGCAAATTTCTGTCTTGCATATTCTCTCCTGCGGACGCCCCTGTAAACATGGAAATCCCCGCTGCCAGCACCAGCACTAGACCCTGTAATGGTTTAACAGTTTAAACCATTACCAAACGACAAAATTTTATATAGGCAACAATTTTATCCAATAAACCATGATGTAAGGTCGGTCAAAAAAAGTATTCGTAGGTGTTGTTATAAAATCTTGTAACTACGGCTTGATTCAAGCCGTCTCAAGCCGTAGTTACCAGATTTTATAAGATCACAGACAGTAATCGAAACATAATGGTAAACCCATTTACATTTAGAACAGAATTCCTTGACATTCATAGACTAACCTTACAGAGAATACAAAGAAATCTGGAAGCAAAGTTCTACACTAATATCTTGCAGGCTCGATAGCCCATTACCAAACGACAAAATTTTAGGGCAGTCCATATTGAAAGATCCTGCAGATGACAATATGAATTGAATGAAATTTCACATTCTTTGATCTCTCTGGGTAGAAAAAATTGTGGGAAATGAAGAAATTGCTTGTTACAAGCAATTTCTTCATTTTCCACAATGTTTTTCAAAGCCATTATCTTGTAGGGAGTCAAAAAGAGTCATTGTGTGGTAATGGGTTAAAGTAAATGTTTGTTTGTTAGCTGTATAACACACTCACCCCAGATGTTCCTGATAAACTCGAGTGGATCTCGTGGTTTGTAATCCTTGGAGGGGTCTGGTATGTATGCTGGCTTAGCCTGGAGGGACAAAATAAACACATGTAAACACTTCACAACAAGAGTGCCATGGTCACAATATACGCCGCCACATATAAAACTTGAGACAAAAAAATGACATTGACAAGGATTTATAAATATTCACTCAAAAACCTGTAAAAAGTTGTGTTCACAAAAAGGTTTTTATAAATATCCAGTCAAAAACCTGGAAGGAATTGCGTTCACAAGGCTGAAATATCATTAAGCCCCAGAGACTAAGATTGAAGGGGGCATAACTCCGGCAAAAATCAATGAACCATTAAATCCTTACTTCATGCATATCTATCAATTTAGGTAATAACATCCACCAAGTTTAATTATCACCGTGTCCAATCGTTACCGGGGGATGTGGTTTTCGTAACGCTGAAAGTGTGGTGTATAACGCCGGTTTGTGGTGCAAAACAGAGGCAGGACACCACCAAGGTAAGAAAATTGAAAAATTGAATCGATGAAGTTTTTTCTTTGGGAATGAGACTAGGCCGAGGCTCATCTCAAATGATTTCTTGACCCCTAGCAATGTCTGTTTTCTTCGAGAAAGTTGCAGTTTTCTCTATCATTCCGTGAATGTAAGGCATTTCAGGCGAAATCAATTCAGCTTGCCCGTAAAATATGAATTATATACAAGCATAACCATTTAAATCAAATCAAATCAAATTCTTTATTGGTTTAAGAATCCAGTCAAAGGATTGTTACCATAAAACAAACAGTATTACAAATACAAAAACATACACAATGTCATCTGCGTGAAACAAATATTATCCATACAATAATACTATATTGATTATCCATAACACTTTGAAAAGGACCTATTGCCAATTATGATATCTGTAAGCTGTATAATTAAGAAATTGGAAATAGAAATAGAAATGGCAAGTGATTTGCCTTTTCTTTAAACTTTCCATGTTCTTTAAAGACAGATTATTTCAATGCAGGGGTAAAAGTTGAAAATTTTGAAAAACCTGAAAACCTGGAAAAGTCTGTATTTATATAGTAAAAATTGAGAAAATGGGGCATTTTGGAATACTCAAAAACCTGAACTTCAGGCATATGCCTGAAAACTTTTACCCCTGTCAATGTAGCGGGAACCAGTGGTTAACATAGGCTGGTTTTAATGTCAATACCAGAGAAAAGTCAAATTATGAAGGAAAAGGGATGAAATGCTGGTATTCAGCATTTTCACCTTCTCTCTTAACATCTGAGCCATTCAAAATTACCAACTTGGTTTATTTCAATTTTATTTTCTGCAGAGGCATTCAAATTCCACTGGATCAACTCAAAATTGGGCCATGTAAGGAAAATTTACCTCGGCAAACACTAAATGCATATGATACAATTTGCCACTAAATAGGTATCTATGACCTCTCTATATAATTGGGTTAACACCTAAGTATTTTTTAAGAACAATACTTCTATAGCTTTTGGGCTTTTCCACCCACCCCCATTTTTAACCCTTTTCCAAACGGCAATAATTCAGGGTGATCTAATTCAAAAAAAAAAAAAAAACCTGCCACAAACGACAAAATAGATGTTATAAAAGATAGAGTTTGTGTAAAATATGGCATAGAAATTATTGAGACAAAAGGAGAAACCGCTGGTCTGGTCATCAGCAGTTTCTTCTTTTGTTTCAATGTTTCCCAAGCCTTTTCTATTAGGGACGTCGAAACCAGGTCTTGTTTGGAAAGGGTTAATGTGATAGACCCTTGAATATTGAAAATTGATAAAAGCAAAATGCTCAAAATAAGCATTTTTCCTTTGAAAATTTGCAGTATGGAATAAAATAAAATAAAATAATAATAAAAAAAAACAACCTTGACATAATTATGATAAGCACATAGCCGTCATCAGTAAAGGAGTGTTTTTGTAAACCCTTTCCCAAAATAATGCCTGCATTTGATTTGGAACCGGTGATTGGCAAAGACTGGTTTTAACCTGCCTATCAGAAAAAAAAAAGAAGAAGAGAACTCAGAAATTATTGGAGAAAAGAGGAATATGCTGTAGGCCAGCATCTCTACCTTCATCTTCAACAACCTCATGGTTATTTTAAGACCAAGTTTACACCCTTTGTCATTTCGAACTAGTAAATTCTTTACTTCTACAATAATTGGAAAAGGGTTAAACGTATAAGAATGACATATTAATTAACCCATAACCAAACGGCAAATTTTTAGACTATTCCAAAATCAAAGATGATGCTGACGGCAATTTGAAGTGAATAAAATTTTAAAACATTTTGAATTTTTTTTTTTTATTAAGAAAACATTATGGTGAATGAAGAAATTGCTTGTCACAAGCCATTTCTTCATTTTCCATGATGTTTTCCAAAGTCATTATTTTGTGGGTAGTCAAAAGGAGTCACTGTGTGGTAATGGGTTAACACAGTGAGAATTGAAAAGAACTAAACTATAAATTGTAAATGTACAATCACAATTAACTCTTTCCCAAAGAATATATGGTTTTGGAAACTTTCAAGTTACGACTTGGGAAAACATTGAGACAACCAAAGTAAACATTGATATCCAGCGTTTACTTCCCTTCTCCCGATGTGTTCTGTGCTATTTTGTAACCCCTTGCAAGTTTGATCTACATCAATCTTGTCATCAGCAGCAGCTTCCGAAGTGAACCACCAAAAAATTCTGATGATTTGGGAACTATTGGCTATCTTTATAATCAATGAAATATATATAATTTAGGCAATCAATTGTTCCCTTTCTTTGAACAGGTCATGGACAAATACAATACATTTACTAAGAATATCATATTCCTTGTTTTGAAGAATAAACAGAAATTTTTCATGATCATTCATACCTTTAAAAGATGGAGTAATATTTTCTACGTCGTCAAAAAATAACTTTCTGCGATTTGATAAGGATTGACATTTCATGAGAAAGTGAGCTTCTGTCTCTACTTCAGTATTACAAAGAGGACAAAATCTTTCCTCTAAAGGTTTCTTTTTATGTCTACCCTTTTCAATTTCGAGGCTATGTGCACTGACCCGTAGCTTAGCAAAAGATATAATATTTTCTCTTGGTAAATCATTAATGCGCAGGTACATTTCTGTATCATATTTTATCTTAAAAGATCTAAATGTCTTTAGTTTATTACCAGTATATATACTATTTTCCTCACCAGAGATACATTTTTTCCAATAAAGTATGTACCGCTCCTTTAATTTTTTAAAGACAGCATGTTTTAATCTAGTTTTTGAGAAAGTGGTGTGGTTATTCCATACATGTTTGAAGCCAATACTTTCCAAAAATAATTTAAATCTACTGGCAAATCCTTTAACAAAAGATCCACTTTCGATGTAACTTTTATAGGCATATGCGTTGGGGTTTAAATTGATTAGATGCATCCAGAAACTGCAAGTTTTTTAGACAAAAAACACCTAAAGGGAGCATTCCGTACTCAGATCTCACAGCGTTATTACTTACATACTTATTTACTCCCATAATTGATTTCAAAAAGCGAACTTGGACTTTTTCTGACTGTAGTAAATCATACCTAGATTCAATACTAGTTAAGGTGTTTTTGTTGAGAAGGAAATCTATTCCCCAAACTTCACTACAATACAAGAGTATCGGTTGTACGCAATGCTCGTAAACCTTTAGAAATAGGTCAGTGTTCATTTTTTCACCTGCCAATGCCTTTTTGATACAAAATGTTGCTTTAAGTGCTTTATTACACAAATATTTTACCGCATGAGTAAATACCCCACAAGCTCTGAAAATTATACCCAGGTATTTATATTCCTGAACAATTTCCAGATCATTTTGCATGTATTTAAAAGTATATCCTTTGAGAACCCTACCAGATTTGTTAAATATTATTATCTTTGTTTTCGAAATATTAACAGTTAGGTTCCATTTGTTGCAAAAATCTCCCAATTTATGCAGGGTAGATTGCAAACCATTTGCACTATATGAAAGAAGCACTATGTCATCTGCATATAAAAGGCTTGAAATGTTTGTATTGTCCACCATCACAGGATCACATGAATTGTTAAAACAATTATTTAAATCATTCATATAAAGGGAGAATAATGTAGGGCTTAGTATACACCCTTGCTTTACACCTATTTTAGTATGAAAGCTAGGGCTTAAACCATTTTGTGTTTTCACACTACATACTAACGAAGCATACATATCTTTCAAGATGTTAAGAAAGGGACCTCTGATTTTGTATTTAAACAATTTATGAAAAAGTGCATATCTATTAACTGTGTCAAAAGCTTTGCTAAGATCTACAAAACATGCATATACATATTTAGAGGACTTAAATGCTTTATCAATTATGGTTTTTAAAGTCAAAATATGATCGCTAGTGCGACAATTTTTGCGAAAGCCTATTTGTTCAGGTCCAATGATGTGATTGTTTTCCAAATATGTATCTAGACGATTGAAGAGTATTTTGCTGAAAAGTTTACTAAAGCAACTGGATATTGAAATGCCTCTATAATTACTAGGATCAGCTGTCCCACCTCCTTTATAAATAGGTTTAATAATGTTTTCTCTCCAATTTGATGGGTATACCCCAGATTGTAAAATATGATTAAATATCAATGTAAAGTGATCTAATAATATTGGTACTGAAATATGCAACATTTCATTTGATATCTCATCTGTACCACAAGACTTTCCATTTCTTAAACTTTTGACTGCCTTAAGCACTTCATCTTTTGAAATGTCTTCATTTATACAAGAATTATCATATTCTTCATATAAGTTACATTCAGACATAGATTCATCGTCAAAGTTATTTGTATAGTCAATATTCATAAGGGATTTGAAATAATCTGCCCATACACTGGAAGATATTTCAGACGATGGATCAGACTTTTGTTTTTCCATAAGGTCATTTACACAATGCCAAAATTCTTTAGGATTTCTCTTCTCACTCTCCATGAGGCCACTTAACATTTTACTTTTAAAAGACCTATGTTTTTTTCTTATTAACCGACAATATTCCTTGCGTTCAGAATAAATCCTACTACGTATGTTACGATTGAAAGGATCAGAAGCTAATTTTCTAGATAACTGCTTCAAATGCCTATATTTAGAGTCGCACTCATCATCGTACCATTTCTTCTTTGGTTTTCGTTTCCTGTTCTTTTTTCTCTGCATATTGCACTGAGATTCTATATAAGCAGCCTCATGAAGAGTGGATGATAGTTGATTCACAATCTGATCTATTTGCTCCTTAACAGGGATTTGTGAATCATTAAAGACATTTAATATATTTTTGTAAAACAACTTTTTGTCTATTTTTCCCATTTTTTGTTCAAAAATGACTTTGTTTTTCTCCCCATTTCAAATTTATTGGGGGGTTTTCTCAGGTCTTCTGGTTTTTCCCTTGTAAATATTGACTGAATCTCAACCAATAAAGGACAATGATCAGAAAAAGCAACATTAAAATCTAAAACTTGAAACTTATTTATAGCATACATGAAATCCGCACTGCAAATACAGTAGTCATCAATCGATGAACCATGAAAGCCATGATATGTAGGCTTGCCGCAAGTGTCTCCAATAGTGCGACCATTTAATATTCTTAATTGTAGTCCTATACACAGTTCCAACAAGTTTCTACCATTTCCATTTATGAACCCCCAAAAAGCATGCACTTCGTAGTTACACATGTATTGCATAAAATCACATTGAGGTTTGCACCCTCTGCATCTTACAGAAGCCATGGAAACGATTTTTATTTTAATTTACAAGTAACAATGGTGGATGTGGTGCACACAAAGAAAGAAATATTTTGTAACGTATGTGGCATGGTGATTTTAAAGCTTTGCATTTTTCCTTATTTAAGCAGGCCTAGCAGATATAGTGACACTTTCCCTTACTTCAGATGCAACACACGTCCTATTCGAATGATCCTAGCAATTGTGCAATAATTTTGTGTAAAGAATATGTGTTTTTTTGACATCATCATTTTTAACCCTTTCCCAAACGACAAAATGTTAGGGTGATCCACTTCAAAAACTGCCACAAATGACAAAATGGATGTTATTAAAGACATTAGTTGTGTAAAATATGGCATAGAAAATATTGAGACAAAAGGAGAAACTGCTGGTTATCAGCAGTTTCTTCTTTTGTCTCAATGTTTTCCCAAGCCTTTTCTATTAGGGACGTCAAAACCAGGTCTTGTTTGGGAGAGGGTTAAACATGCAACTTCCGTCACCAACACTGCAAAAACGTTACTGTTCTGACCCTTTGCTTGTAGTAGGCCTATGGCCAAGTGCAAATAAGCATTCAAAATGTATGGGCCAGGAAACAGCAAATCATTTTGAAAACATCTGTACAATTATCATCAAAATAGGTTGATTTTCTGAAATAAGGGTGCATTTTTTAATTTTGCTGAAAATTTCAGACCAATCGGTCGAGTCGTTCAAAAGATACAAAAGATTGAATATCGCAAAAAGGCCCAAAAATCAGCATTTTTGTGTGACATTGATCAAAAATGCATTTTTGTTTTTTAAATATTTTTTTCATGAAGCGATAAATAGGATGTCGGTCTTTAAATTTCTCATCTATAGCCAGTTTCTAAAGAGAAATCAATCACAATCTGTCAAAAATCAAGAAATTTATTGTTTTTGCAAAATTTTTAAAAAGTGCCAAAAATGGGCCAAAAATTCAAAATCTGGGTATGTCACTGTGGGTGGATGCCACAACCACAAAGAAGGTAGTTCATGAGATATTACAACACACATGCATGGTGGAAAGGATGTAGTTTCTGATTTAAATCACTTTTTTCTTTTTTATTTCATGTAAAAAATTTGGCAGTCTTTTTCTTTTAACAAAATTTTGTCCCAACAGTAACGGTTGCCACCCTGCCTTTGTATTTTGATAGCTATTATCATTTTACAGATGATATCTGGTCTCATTCACAGCCCCAATTTTTCCCAAATGGTTGTCAATCACTTTCCATTTTAATACTTTGTTGTATGTACATATTTACAGCAAGCACATCAAAGAGAAGCAATGTCCCAACAGTAACGGAAAATGTCCCAACAGTAACGGTTACATTCCGGATAAGCTGCTCTTGTCTAAAAGACTATATAAGATGTTTATGAGCTGTCCTCTGAAACTTCAAGACATCCATGTCAAGTTGAGACTAGCATTACAAGTTTAATTCAAATGAGCCAAACGTTTGAGGGGTTCAAAGCCAGGCCTTAATAGAATGGCTTCTGAAAGTCTTTCGTCCAAGCTATAAATTGATTCTTTTTAAATGACAGTATACATTAAACTTATTAAATTTAATCTGTAAGACTCTGACAACAAAATACAGGTGATTAAGAATGACTGCATAAACCTTACTGTTATAAATGAATGCCTAAATTGATTAAATGGATGCCGTTACTGTTGGGACAGATTTCTAGACAAGTAAATTCAAGAAGCTATTTGGTTAAAAAATGGTTTCATTAACTTTCAAGAAGACTTGGCAATCCAAAAAACCTTTCCCAAGCTACCAAGTGCACTAAAAGACTCACATTGTATGAACATTTCTGAAAAAATAAAGACTGATGTAATTCTATTAGACGTACAGAATGCTGAATGGAAAGCAATTCACAATGTATGATACGCATGTATTCTTAGTCTCTTTTACAAGATATGTCTCATATACATGTAGCAATTGATATAATCTAAACTTTGATAGAAAAGATAGGAACTTCTTCCACTTTCATTGTGTAGACCTCTACAAAATGCAGATTTGCCCAAGTGAGAAATGATACTTTTTATTAAGTTATTTAACCAATGAAACTTTGTATCTTTGGAACCAAAACAAAGCATTTAAAAGGGGTTGAAATAAAATGCCATTAATGTATCCTAAGAAAGAATACAATATACTTGTACATGTTTGAAGGTGAGTTATATAAGTTCATACTATCATATATTATATTTTGATATATAAGGTACAAAATATCCATGATATAGACAAAAATAAGTTTGCACATTTTAAATTTTACTCTCTGGAGTTGTCGTAAATGGCAAAAAGTCATGAGATAATCATTTGAAAAACTTTGTTTACCTTAATATACATTCATTTAGCCACTACTGACTATACTACCATACATAATATATCAGCCCTGCAAGAGTTTAAACCAGATACTGTCTTACAGAATGAAGGGATACACCAAAAACAAAAATTTCATAGATGAAGTTTTGAATTAATGTATATGCATATATTTATTCATTCATAAGTTGGTATACTCAATCAATTTACATGTATTGAACTGTTTTAACATTTTTAGTTTGATTTTACTTCACAAGTATATACTGAAAATGCTGCAGTAACTTTCAAGTTATGAATAATTGATCCACCAGTGCAGTCCGTTATTTTCTCGTCATTGTGGGAACAAACATTGACTGGAATTAGCAGATCTGTTAGAATAAGTAGCACAATTTTATACATAGTATACAATGAGTTTGACCACTTCTATTGAAAACAGGGTTAATGCAGTAAGTTAGAAGATGTATTTAGGTATCACCAATGATTTAATTTTATTGGCTGGGAGAAAACCGTTACTGTTGGGACATACTTTAGTTTAAAGTAAAACTGTGGAAAATTGCCCAAAATCCAGTAAATGTTCTTTAAATGAACCTATAAACTTCTTTATCTGTTTCAATATATTTCTTATAAAATTAACCATTTTAATGTAGCTACACCATCAGAGAGTTGACTATTTGGCTTTGAGCACTCACATGATGATGAAATACATGTAAACCAGAAATTTATATCTTCCTTTAGTGAAATCAATGCTTAGTTATCCTATCTAAACACCAAGATGATAAATCTCATTGATTAGTATCCTTTTTTGAAATGTTATTTGACTCTAAATACATGGTAGCTAATGGTGTCCCAACAGTAACGGCAAATCAAGATTTTCCATTCATTTTTCAATCGCATATTACAATGTAACAACACAAACTATTGAAAAAATTCTTTTTTTATATTATTGAGTTATGATGTCTTTTCATTCTAAAATGGTTTTATTTGACATACTATGCTTTTTCATCACCGAATAAAAATAAATACAGGTATGTTTTCGCAACTCATTACTTTTCAAAGCATTTATTTTAATATTTTCCTAAAAAAATCAGATGAAATGGACGAAAAATGGGTAAAAAGTTTGTATATGGCATTGGCTTACTATGAAACAAAATATAATTGACAATCCTCTGAGAAAAAATACTGTTTTTGTTCCTTAAAAAAACAATAAAAAATGAAAAATATGCCCCAAATATTATAAACAAGAGGACCATGATGGTCCTAAATCGCTCACCTGAATCAAGATGACAAGAGTGATAATGGCAATTTTGTCAAATTCAAAAGCATGAAACTTATAAGGACTTTCTGTTTGGAAATAATTAAGTAATAGTTTTGTTCCAATCGATCCTGTAAAGTTGGGTATGAATTAGCATAATGCCAATGGTTGAGTTTTTTTCAACAATTATTTCATTATTTTTCAATATACAACATAGGGCTTATTTTCAAAGCATACTGATCTGTTAAAATTGATTATTTATGATATTATAAGCAAGATTTGGTATGTGATTTGAAAGTATATAGTAAATGAGGACAAACCATCTGATAAGCTCGGCTAATCCCTTCTTATTTGTTTACATAAGATAACAAGAGCCGTCACAGACGGATTATGCTCCCCGAATAAGTGTTTGTCACAAAATAAAAACTATCATACATTAAGCCCCCTTTTCCCATGACAGCTTTTTTGTACACACATTATTTATAGAATATGGTCTAGAACATCCTATTCATTACATGAGCACAAAATTTCATTAAATTCTGCCCATTAGATGAAGAGAAATAAGAGAAAAGCTAATTTTTACACTAAGGCCCCTTTTTCCATGACGAAGCCCTAAATTTACAAACGGAGAAAAAGGTCCCTAGGTATTGACCCAGGGAGTTCACATGTGAAGTTTCATTGAATTTGGTCCAAGGGTTGCCGAGATATGGCTGTGGACGGACGGACGGACATACGGACACACGGACGGACAGCGTGGCGACTATATGCTCCCCCGAATTTTTTTCGGGGAGCATAAAAATGGGGCCAGCCAGAGATATTGATAACAGAAATAGATATGAGAAATAGTAAAAGCTTTCCAAATTTATTACTTATATCAAAACCCTATGTAGAATACATTAATTTTTTCAAGCAGATGATTGTAATGATCACCAACAACATAGGGTTTCATGGATATTGAAACAAAATATTGCTTTTTGAAAAGCAATTATCTCCTCTTATCTTCAGCTTCTTGTATTCTGGAAGCCATTCATGAAATTAGGTCTTACACAAAATTTCAAGGTTCTAGGCCAAACAGTTTAGAAGAAAACTAAGTATCTCCATTACAACCCACAGTACAGTATAATTTTCAATGCACAGAATTTCCCTTACCCTGCCATACCAAAATACTTTTTAAGGAAATAAAAATTACAAAATGCAATTTTGAAACAAATCACTCAAGGAACTTTCCAGCCAGGTTTCTTTCAAATTGGCCCAATGGTTGATTTTTAAAGAATTTTCTTATGATTTCTCTTTTCCGATAAGCCTCTTCCTCCCCGACATGCCAACATTTTTTGACAAATGTAAAAATTTGTGAACAAACTTTGAGAAGAGAGACGCAAGGAACATTCCTTCCAAGTTTGATTAAAAATGGCCATATGGTTGATTTTTAAAGAATTTTCTTATGATTTCTCAAAGTCTGATAAGCCCCTTCCTCCCTGCCACGGCCATATTTTTTGACAAATGTAAAAAAATGTGAATAAATTCGAAAATAGTGACTCAAGACACATTCCTACCAAGTCTGCTTCAATTGGGCCCAATGGTTGATTTTTAAAGAATTTTCTTCTGATTTATCTAAGTCTGATAAGCCCCTTTCTCCCTGCCACTGCCACATTTTTTGACAAATGTAAAAAATTTGTGAACAAATTTTGAAAAGAGTGACTAAAGGAACATTCCTTCAAAGTCTGGTTTAATTGGGCCCTACGGTTGATTTTTAAATAATTTTCCTACGATATCTCTAAGTCTGATAAGCCCCTTTCTCCCTGCCACGGCCATATTTTTTGACAAATGTGAAAAATTGTGAATAAATTTGAAAACAGTGACTCAAGGCACATTCCTACCAAGTCTGCTTCAATTGGTCCCAATGGTTGATTTTTAAAGAATTTTTTCTGATTTCTCTAAGTCCAATAAGCCCCTTTCTCCCTGCCACAGCCACATTTTTTGACAAATGTAAAAATTTGTGAACAAATTTTGTAAAGAGTGACTCAAGGAACATTCCTGCAAAGTCTGGTTCAATTCGGCCCTATGGTTGATTTTTAAAGAATTTTCTTATGCTTTCTCTAGGCCGATAAGCCCCTTTCTCCCTGCCACGGCCACATTTTTAGACAAATCTAAAAATGTGTGAATAAATTTTGAGAAGAGTGACTCAAGGCACATTCCTGCCAAGTTTGGTTCAAATTGGCCCAATGGTTGATTTTTAAAGAATTTTCTTATGATTTCTCTTAGTCTGATAAGCCCCGCCCTGCCCCGCCCACATTTTTTGACGAATCAAAAATCCGCGAACAAGTTTTGAGAAGGGTCACCCAAGGAACATTCCTGCCAAGTTTGGTAAAAATTGGCCCATTGATATATGAGGAGAAGATGTTTAAAGAAATTGTGAACGGACGGACGGACAGACGGACAGACAGACGGACAGACGGACGGACGACGGACAAAAAGTGACCACATTAGCTCACCTTGAGCACTTCGTGCTCAGGTGAGCTAATAAAGCCCAAATATTTTTTACATCAGACATAATTTCCTCGAAACTTTAACTTTTCTTTGAAATTGAACATATATTCTTCCATAAAAAACATCTGAAGGATACAAAAACAAAAGTTTATTTTTGGACATTTTGTCACACCTTATTTGCACTTGGCCCTATACAGGTATAACAACTATTCACTTTCGTCTGCACTTAGATATTTTTAATTTTACGCAAGTTCACTTCCCCAGCCTCATTCATTGTAACATTGGCTATGATCAGATATATACGTTCTATCTGTGGGATAAGTCCCGAGTCCCTCCGATAGATGTTTTGTGTACATAATATCTCATTCTTTCAGAGTAAGACACAATGAGGCAGAAATCAAGCCTCTCATTGTACAAACCATACAGGCGGGTAAAACCATCGACCAAACGCTACCTAACACAAGATAAGAGGTCCCCGAGTAAGAAGTCCCGGCTGTTTTCATCTTCCTGAACAAATGACAACATTTATTTCGCAGTGATGGAAGACATATTATGTCAAGTCTCTAATCGAACGTTAAACAATTCCTTGTCAATAGAACATCACAAAAAGCAGTTTATTCGCGAAGGATAACTAAACCATTTTCGACATGTAAGGTTTGAAAACGAAAATTGAGGAGACTGCAATGGCCAATAACGTACTTCGAAAACCAAGTGTTTGTTTACACGCTCCTATAATAATAATCCAAGTTTGCTCTGATTAAATTCTCTCTTTGATTTGTTGATGTCGCTCATTTACTATGAGCAAATCTAACTCGGATTACTATAATAATCACGGTGGGGATTGTGCATGATGGGATGGATAACGAATACGGACAAATTTGCCTCGCTTCAGGTAAGAAATTGTGCAATAATGTTCTTGTTTCTGCGTCAATTTTCAAGCGGTTTGTTGCATGTACCCCGCATTACTGAGCTCTTTCCTCAGATATATGACTTGTTTGTAGAATCTTCGTACTTTATCCAAAAATTGATCCCAACCGATCAGAAAAACGACAAAAAATCCAGGTCATTTTTCTAGTCGGTTGGGATCGATTTTTGAGAAAAGTACAAGGAGTTTCCCGATAAGTAAAACATCTGAGAAAAGGGCTCAGTAAGACGGAGTACGTGCACAAACTGCATGAAAATTGACGCTAAAATAAGAAAATTATTGCACAAATGTTTACCTGAAGCGAGATTAATTTGGACGTAGTCGTTACCATTTCGCTTTCTGGTCGGTTGGGACAATCTTTTGGAAAAAGTACCACGAGTTATCTAATATGTCATACATCCTATGAAAGAGCTCGATAAGGCAAGGTACATGCAACAAACCTTTTGAAAATTGATGCACAAATAAGGAAGTTATTTAAAAAAATCTTATCAGAATCGAGATTATTTTGTCCGTATTCGTTATCCATCCCATCATGCACAATCTCCACCGTGATAACTGAGCCAAAGTTTGACTCGAGAGAGTGTTTATTTGAGAGAGTGTATGTTAAGATATATGACCTAATCAACCCGGCACGCTTACACAAAGCATCTATCGGAGGGACTCGGGACTTATCCCACAGATACGAAATCAACAATGAAACTGGGAATGATTGACTGTAAATCCAATAAAATAACCATCTTACCGGCTATTAACGAATACATTCAATTTCAGAGTTTTTGTTCCACTTTAAACTTCGATTTATCGCTGCATGTTGCATGCACGTGCTCTTTATCCCTGTATATTTAATACACGTGCGTCATCATTGTTTTCTCTGCATATTTAGGGAGCCTCGTTTTGAAAATGCTGATTTGGGACTATTTTTAGTAACAATTTTCATGTATACAATGTTGATTTCCCATAAACCCATTTTTTGCCTCCGGAAGTGTGTACAGACTAAAACATAAGTGAAAGGACCTAATTGATTGATAGTGTGGGATTTTAACGCCGCTTTCAACAACTGAGATTTTTCCGACGTCACGCATAACAAAAAATTCTCGGAAGATTTATCAGAACAAAACAACATTGGCGGACATTTTCTTATCTCACCTCGGTTCCTTTTTCGCACATATCAATGGCTTTGGGGTAAGTATTCATTGGAATTTTATAGTTTTTATGCAATAATAGCGTCAATTCACGTATTTTTCGGCCGTTAACATCCGCAGAAGCCCGCAAATTACGTAAACAACCCTCGTGCTTCGCACTCGGCCGTTAACATATTTCTTGGGCCTCTGCGAATGTTAACGACCTCAAAAACGTGAATTAATCCTATATTGACAGATAAGTTGTATTTTGTACTCCTTAAATGTAATGTTCGGGTTGCACAATTTCTAAATCCATTATACAATCCGGTTAATAGGGTTTAAAAATGCTGATGTCGAAAAAAACACATATTCTTTACACAAAATTATTGCACAATTGCTAGGATCATTCGAATAGGATGTGTGTTGCATCTGAAGTAAGGGAAAGTGTCACTATATCTGCTAGGCCTGCTTAAATAAGGAAAAACGCAAAGCTTTAAAATCACCATGCCACATACGTTACAAAATATTTCTTTCTTTGTGTGCACCACATCCACCATTGTTACTTGTAAATTAAAATAACTAGACAGTCCTGGCGGCCTGGAAGCGCTCCACAGGCCTGATTGTTTGTCTTGTTGAATGCAATTTCAAAGATTCAGGCTGCACAAACAAGCAAATGCATGACCAAGCTGAAAATTACAAGCAAGTAAGATCGTATGGTCAGTAAGATTTCTGTGAAAGTTCTGTATTGATTAGTTAATACTAATAGTTGTAAAAGAGCAAATAAAGCCGAAAATGGCAATTTTGTCCATAACAAGGGCACAAAACTCATATAAAATTCAGTGAAAATTACACCAAGGCAAGATCTTATAGTCACCAACATTCTGTCCTAATTTTGTCTTGATTGGTCAATATTTTTGTAGTTGCTAGAGTGAAAGCAATGTCAAAATAGAGCCTGAAATGCCAATTTTGTCAATTTCAAGGGCACATAACTCATGACGTAAAATTCAGATCAGGCTGAAAATTATACCAAGGCAAGATCTTATAGTCTCCAACATTCTGTACAAGTTTTGTCTTGATTGATCAATATTTGTAGTTGCTAGAGTGAAAACAAAGTCAAAATAGAGCCGAAAATGGCAATTTTGTCAATTTCAAGGGCACATAACTCATGATGTGAAATTAAGATCAAGCTGAAAATTAAACCAAAGCAAGATTCTGTCTCAGTTTTGTCTTGATTGGTCAATATTTGTAGTTGCTAGAGTGAAACCAATGTCAAAATAGAGCCGCAAATGGCAATTTTGTCAATTTCAAGGGCACATAACTCATGATGTTAAGTTCAGATCAAGCTGAAAATTATACCAAAGCAAGATCTTAGAGTCACCAACATTCTGTACATGTATTGTCTAGATTGGTCAATATTTGTATTTGCTAGAATGAAAACAAAGTCAAAAAGAGCCGAAAATGCCAATTTTGTCAATTTCAAGGGCACATAACTCATGATGTAAAATTCAGATCAAGCTGAAAATTATACAAAGGCAAGATCTTATAGTCACCAACATTCTATAATAGTTTTGTCTTGAATGGTACATATTTGTTGATTTAAGAGTAAAATTTAAGTCAAAACCAGCTATTTCTGACATTCAAGGGCAGATAACTCAGGTTATTCTGATTCAATCCAAATTCTTTGAAGGAATCTGAGAGAGGGCCACCCAAGGATCATTCTTGTGAAGTTTGATTGAAATCCATCTGGTAGTTTCTGAGAAGAAGATTTTTAAAGAAAAAGTTTACGGACGGACGGACGCACGGACGGACGGACGCACGACGGACACACCACCATGACAATAGCCCGCTGGCCTGTCGGCCAGTGGAGCTAAAAATCGTTTCCATGGCTTCTGTAAGATGCAGAGGGTGCAAACCTCAATGTGATTTTGTGCAATACATGTGTAAGTACGAAGTGCATGCTTTTTTGGGGTTCATAACTTGTTATGCTTGTATATAATTCATATTTTACGGGCAAGCTGAGTTGATTTCGCCTGAAATGCCTTACATTCACGGAATGATAGAGAAAACTGCAACTTTCTCGAAGAAAACAGACATTGCTAGGGGTCAAGAAATCATTTGAGATGAGCCTCGGCCTAGTCTCATTCCCAAAGAAAAAACTTCATCGATTCATTTTTTCAATTTTCTTACCTTGGTGGTGTCCTGCCTCTGTTTTGCACCACAAACCGGCGTTATACACCACGCTTTCAGCGTTACGAAAACCACATCCCCCGGTAACGATTGGACACGGTGATTATGATCCAGCCAGAATCTTAGGAGGAGTTGCGTTGACAAGGCTGCAATTTCAATAAGCCCCGGAGACTAAGTTTTAAGAGGGCATAACTCTGGCAAAAATCAATGAACCATAAAATCCTTCCTTCATGCACATCTGCCAATTGAGGTGATAAAATTGACCAAGTGTCATTAAGATCCAGCCAGAAACTTAGGAGGAGTTGCGTTGACAAGGCTGCAATTTCAATAAGCCCCAGAGACTAAGTTTTAAGGGGGCATAACTCTGACAAAAATCAATGAACCATAAAATCCTACCTTCATGCACATCTACCAATTGAGGTAATAACATCCACCAAGTTTCATTAAGGTCTAGCCAGAAACTTAGGAGGAGTTGCGTTGACAAGGCTGCAATTTCAATAAGCCCCGGAGACTAAGTTTTAAGGGGCATAACTCTGGCAAAAATCAATGAATCATAAAATCCTTCCTTCATGCACATCTACCAATTGAGGTGATAACATTGACCAAGTTTCATTAAGATCCAGACAGAAACTTAGGAGAAGTTGCGTTGACAAGGCTGCAATTTCAATAAGCACCAGAGACTAAGTTTTTAAGGGGCATAACTCAGGCAAAAATCAACGAACCATAAAATCCTTCCTTCATGCACATCTACCAATTGAGGTGATAACATTGACGAAGTTTCAAAAAGATCCAGCCAGAAACTTAGGAGGAGTTGCGTTGACAAGAAAAGTGGACGGACGTACGGATGGATGGATGGACGGACAGACGGAGAAGATGACGCCAATAAACGTCCGCCTCCGGCGGCGTATAAAAACAATACAATACAAGGTTTTGACAAATCTGTTTGACAATCTGTTTGGCAACTCACCAATTTTAGTGATTTTGAGGCATTTCATTGTTGACATGTCTTACAGAATAAGCTTGGAAAAACATTGAAACAACAAAAACTAGAAAGCCCTGGCGGTCTGGAAGTGGTCCACAGGCCTGATTGTTTGTCTTGTTGGAAGCAATTTCAAAAGTTCAGGCTGCGCAGACAAGCAAATGCATGGCCAAGCTGAAAATTACAAGCTAGTAAGATTGAATGGTCAGTAAGATTCTGTGAAAGTTCTGCATTGATTGGTTAATACTTACAGTTGTAAGAGTGAAAATAAAGCTGAAAATGACAATTTTGTCTATTTTAAGGGCACATAACTCATAACATAAAAGTCAGATCAAGCTGAAAATAATACCCAGGCAAGATCTTATGATCACCAACATTCTGTTTCAGTTTTGTCTTGATTTGTCAATATTTGTAGTTATTAGAGTGAAAACAATGCAATTTTGTCAATTTCAAAGGCACATAACTCATGATGTAAAATTTAGATCAGGCTGAATATTATACCAAGGCAAGATCTTGTGGTCACCAACATTCTGTACAAGTTTTGTCTTGATTTGTAGTTGCCAGAGTGAAAACAAAGTCAAAATAGAGCCAAAAATGGCAATTTTGTTAATTTGAAGAGCACATAACTCATGATTTAAAATCATTAACAGGCTGAAAAGTATACCAAGGCAAGATCTTATAATCACCATCATTCTGTCCAAGTTTTGTCTTGATTGGCCAATATTTGTAGTTGCTCTAGAGTGAAAACAAAGTCAAAATAAAGCAGAAAATGGCAATGTTATCATTCCCAAGGGCACATTACTCATGATGTAGCATTCTGATAAAAAATGTAGTAACAGGGAAGATTTTTAAAGAAAAAGTTTGCGGATGGACACATGACAGACACACCATCATGACAACAGCCAGCTGGCCTGCTGGCCAGTGGAGCTAAAAATTGCTGATATCAGGGATAAAGACTGGCAGGGGCCCAGTCGCCCATGGCCCCTAGATTTTGGGCTGAGCCCCTGGATATTTAAAGAAAATGCCCATACCCTAGCCATGGGACATGCATTAAATTACACACTCTTGTAAATACACTTCAAATAAGTTGATTCACCGTGCCGGATTTCAAGATTATGCTTCAAGAAGAAAATAATTTACAAATATCTTTTTACTCTATATTCATATGCAAGGGAAGTAATTTATAACATTTTTGTCAAATATTTCCATAATTATGCATTGATTCAAAATTCTAAACCGTTCAAAATGCTTATACTTGTATTTGGAATCGAAATATTACACAATTTAGGATTTACTGGCACTTTTCAAATTTCGCCTCTGGCTCTTTGGTGCTAATGATGGATTGTATATGTTAAGTATTGAATTTTGCTATTTTGGGCCCCTAGGTGAAAATTGCCGGTCTTTATTGCTAGAAATCCAACATTTTCTCCTTCTCGTGCCTCAATATATTCTTCATTATTTCTTTGTTACAATATCATTGGATAGACTATCCCAGAGGTTGACTACTCTGTTACTAAATGAGTTCATTTTAATTTGACTTAACTCTCTCTTTATATAGTTTAAGACTGTTTCCCCTTGTATTTGTACTGTTGTTGAGTGTAAAGAGTTGTTTAGTGGTCTTATCAATGCAGTTTAACAATTTGCATACTTCAATGAGATCAGCTCTGTCTCTTCTGTACTCTAGCGAAGGCAGTCCTAGACGTTTTAGCCTTGCATTATAGTTCAGATGCTAAATTGATTAGACAAGCCTGGTAGCCCTTCTTTGCACATTCTCTACACTGATTTTATCTTTTTTAAGGTTAGGCAACCAGATCACAGAAGCGTATTTGACATGTGGTCTAACAATGGACTTGTATAGATTTAGAAACATTTCAATGTTCATAAACCAGTGTTTTTTCTCCTTCTTTGCATGGGTCCATAAAACGGACCCGTTCCCAATGCCAAAAAGGGTCATTTTTTCCCAAAATATGGAAAGAAAATTCCCAATTCAAAAGTTCAACATTTGTTTTTTTAGGAAAATTTGCTCAAATTCTTTTATATGCCCAGCTAAAATATCCAAGAATGACTGGAATTCCTTTCAGTTCATTTAAATGTATTATTTTTACAGATTTAATTCAATTTTTCTTGTATTCTGTAATGCTATTGTTTCCCCAATTCTTGAGAAAACAACACATTTTTCCCAATTTGGCTGTGTCCGGACCCGTTCCCAAACTCATGAGAAAAAACGCTGTAAACGTGAAAGATTTACTTATTATTCCAAGGTTTCTATTGGCTAAATTTATTTTGTTACTTATATGTTGCTGAAAGTTCAGTTTAGAGTCTTAAATAACCCCTGAGTCAGTCTTTCTTGTTTTCTACTTGCTCAATCTTCGTTATGGTACCATCTTTGTCTTTAACGAAAAAATCATCTGCTTCTTTGGTTCCTATATGAAGTGTCTTGCACTTTTGTGGGTTAAACATCATTTCCCATTGGTGGCTCCACTCACACGCATTAAAGATGTTGTCTTGGAGGTCATTTTCATCAGAGTCCGAATTTTGTGTATAGAGTTTGGTGTCATCAGCAAAAAGTTTGAGTGGGCAATCAAGTTCATCGGGTAGATCATTATTCATTAATAAAAATGAGAAAAGGAATTGGCTGACAAAAGTTGTTTATCTGGAAAGACACACAGGCGTCCGTAATTTGAGCCTTGGCACCATCTAGACTATTCTTTATCACAAGGTATTTTTCTATGTTCAATCTGATCGCCACCCCTATCTCACAAAATACGATGGAACTTTTTCAAATTAACAGATAATCTGTCCAATATTTCGTTAACCGAGAGCCAACATATTTTTCTTCAAAGAAAATGCAATTGCTTGGGGGTGGGTAACGAAGTCTGACTGCTACAATGGCTCAAAGTTGAAATTTCCATCGAGGTTTTGCTTCATGGACACTCTAACGTTCAGTCGATTTCAAGATATTATGACACGCTTGAGATCAAACAGAACGACATTCTAACTACTTGAACACCTAAAGCAAGTTTAAATAAAACACTGACCTCTCACAGTCGTCTTCTACAAACGCAAACAACTGAGAATTCGGTGATTTTGAGGTTTGTTGTCAAATTTTCAAAAGGAAACTGCCAATCTGGGTCAGATGTAACGATGTGTAATTTCGTTGGATAATCGATGTCACGTTTTTGGTGACGTAATTAGCGGCAAATGATTTTATTGGCCGAGTATCGTTTTGACAGTCTCGCGCGAGATTGGTACTCGATTTCTAACTATTTTTAAACAGTTTCATAATGTAAGAGCGGGAACCAGAGGGTATTTAAACATTTAGCTTACGGAGATAAAGGAAAGTTAGAAAAGATCGCTCATGTTACAGGGATTATTCTGGCTGGAAAAAATTATGAGAGAAAATGTTCCAATTGCTGAAAAACTATGAGATATTTTAAATTTCTATGAGATTTTTTTCTTACGTTATTTTCAGGAATCTTACTTTATAAAAATATATCCTTTGTCACACAAGAGTATTATTATAAAAAATCAAGCTTTTTATACAATTTAATAGAGAGCTCTCTAAAATCAGATTAGATTAGTTAACATACAGTAGTTCAGCTAGTGGTGCCTCGATAAGCGGGGGAAAATACGCACAAACAAACAAACAATCAGTTACCACAATAATTGGTCACTGTGATTGAAATGTTTTTCTGTGTAGCAAATTTTCTCTGTCATAGTGAAAATATAAAGATTAGGTGACAAATGGAGCAAAAGTAATTTCTCCTCTCCCAAAACGATTTCTGTCAGAAAAATAATCATAATAGAAGGGTCATGTTTCAATGTCGGGACTGGTTTTCAACTTGGAAAAGATGATGCAATATTATGGTATAGATTTGTAAACAAGACACGGAGAAAAATCTTTCGTTAATTGCAAGTTCTTTTTATCGTAATTCTCGAAAGAAATGTAAAAAACATTTCATTTTTGTGTACTGTATTGTCCCTCTGAAAAGCCCTGCCATCGTTGACGGACATTATATTAGGCTCTGAACGCTATTGACATGCCGGTGTGCATCGTCTTTTGATTGAAAATTGGTGATTACTACCTAAATAAATGATCTGTTCATCTAATTTTCATTCCTTTGGCAGCATTTTCCTTTAAGAAACATAAAAGCAGACGCCAGTTCTTTCTATTATTTTTTTGTTCATCTAAGCAACTTCTCGGCTCAGAAATGATAAGGAAAAATACCGAGTAGACCAATTGTTACGAATATCCGGTACCCTGCATTCAATTTTGGAGGTTGTTTTACTTTAAAGAATGCTGAGAACCAATCGAGTGTACTTTTCCGATTTCCGCTTTTTTGACAGCTGAGTTTTCGTCCGTTTTTTCGGTGCCCATCAATTTCAAAATGGTATGCGATATTTTGTTCCAATTGAGAAAGATCTATGCGATATACGGCATTTATATGCGAGAATCTCGCGATTTCGCAGCCCAAAATGATCCCTGATGTTATTTTTTCAGCAGTAAAGAGAAGATTATAAGAATGTAGATTATTTAAAACACATTAAGTCAAGCTATTGGCGCTAGCGATAGTAGTGGTGCCTCGATATTCGGGGGAATGTACGAACAAGTTAACAGAAACGAGTCGACCAATGAAATTATTCGTCGCCAATTACGTCATCTTTTCAAGATGTCTACTTTCATGTCAATATTCTAGCTGAACGGAAAAATCGTGAAATGTTTGATTCTAAGCCATTAGAGAAGACGAATATGGCAGGTTAGTGTTATATTTAGACTTGCTTTTGGTGTCCACGTAGTTTAAAGGGCGATCTGTTAGATCTCAAGCGTGCTCATATCTTGAAATAATCCGAGTCTTCTCTGATGTAAATACGCTCTTTGATATTTTGATTTTTCGCTATATACATCAGAGAGCGTTGCTCTTTGAAAAAATCAAGAAGTTCTCAACAAATTGTTGCGCATCGTTCACCGTCCGATCTTAAACGCTATCGTTAAAACCCCTGATGATTTCGATCAATGAACCATTTATTGTCATACATGTTGAAAAATTTACGGCCAAAAAGTATTTCTAAAAGGTTTATAGGCAATGTTTTTCAACAACCCTCACCTGAGCAGCCTTTGTTTACCTTGACCTTCCATTCAAAACCAAAGGTTATACTCTTCCAGCAGGCCGATTTGAAATGAAATTTTTGGTCAGGTATGACAAAAAATTATTTATTGATCTATACCCTACAGTGTTTTACCGAGTGATTCGATATGATACACAAAAACAAAGCTTCACTACTTGTAATGTTACCGAACTTTCCGCTGTTTTCAAAAAGCAATGCTCTCTGATGTAAATAGCGAAAAATCAAAATATCAAAGAGCGTATTTACATCAGAGAAGACTCGGATTAATCTTGAAATCGACTGAACGTTAGAGTGTCCATGAACTTGATGAAGCAAAACCTCGATGGAAATTTCAACTTTGAGCCATTGTAGCAGTCAGACTTCGTTACCCACCCCCAAGCAATTGCATTTTCTTTGAAGAAAAATATGTTGGCTCTCTGTTAACGAAAGGTTGGACAGATTATCTGTTAATTAGAAAAAGTTCCACCGTATTTTGTGAGAGAGGGGTGGCGATCAGATTGAACGTAGAAAAATGCCTTGTGATAAAGTATGGTCTAGATGGTGCCAAGGCTCAAATTACGGACGCCTGTGGAAAGACACATAATCTGAACAACCATGTGGGCAACAACCGAAATAACACACCATGACTTAAAATACAAAACTTAGTGAGTTAGTCATATTCAAAACCAAAATAAATATGAATTTCAATAAAAGTACGATGTTTTTGGTGACGAACGTGTTAAGGTTCAATCAAAAGATGGAGTTGTTGATGAAATAATTAGGCGATCATGTATGGAAACGGAATTTTAAGGTAGAATGGTTTTACTGGATTTTTCATCAGCTTTTCTAAACGAATTTTCTGCAACTCAGCAGCATTTTTTGCCACAACAATCTTTTTCTCGTCTTCGTTTTCTTCATTGTCGGCCATTTTTACTAATATGGTAAAATGTTAAGAAAAATTTGTTCAGGGTGGAAATGAAACAAATTCTGCTTTTTTCACAATATTTAATCAGGCATGAATTACACAATACCCTATGGTGTAAATATGGACTATTCAACTGCAGACGACAAAATTAATATTGACAAAGTTCGAATTGTGAACATTAAGGCAAGCGAAGAAAATGTTATTAACAAAATGAGGACATTTCTCGTCCTGAAAAAGAATAAAGGAGAGGTTTAAATGCAATTTTAGACTGCTCGAATATGAAAAGGATGTGAATGCTAATCGGACATTTTTCAACAGTTATCAAAATAAATTGATAAACTAATTAACTTAAAGACATTAAAGGCCTGTACAGGTAATTGATTGGCACGTGCCTTTAATTGCATAATTCATCTAATTACAAACTTATTACTGTCGGAAAAATGGTAAAGCCATGTGTTAAAAACAAGACAAACAAGTAATTATTTTCACCGTTTGATCATTTAATATTTGCTTTTGCATTACAGTTACAAACAAATTTATTTACAAAGTAGCCTATCCAATTTAACAATGCATGTGATATTTCATTTCTTTATCATCTATAATACATTAAAATCAAATTTAAACAACATTTTTTAAACTAATAAAATACACAACATCAATTACATAAATATAGTTTCGTAGAAAGAAAAAGTAAAATAAACCAATAGCCTACATTTTCATCAAACACATATCTATTTCAAATGAAGTGGGGCGGTTTTATCATATTTGGGGCCGGTCTTACCATTTTGGGGGCCGGTTTTACCGTTTTTCTGAATGTAGGGGCCGGTTTAACTATTTTTAGGGGCCGGTTTAACCGTTTTGGGGCCGGTACAAAATCAAAATGGTGTTCATTAAATCTATGACGAGTTCTTACTTTCAAAAACGTGTCCTTAGAATTGATAATAATATAATGAAATAAGTTAATCCTTATTTGTTTAAACAATGACGTCAGGAATTTACATTTTATTTGCAGTTTTATCGCAAATCTATTTCTCTTTTTTAGACTACTTCTGTCCTCTTAGGCAACACTTTTCTCTCACGTTTTATAGACGCTTTAAAAATAACGTTCAAGCGCGTGCATGAGAGGACAAGGGAGGCTACTCTTGGCATATCGTGCATTGTTGTCAAACAAAATCAGCTGATCGTGTCATGCACCGGCTTCATTAAACTACGATCGACCGTCACCGATTAGATGTAAACGTTCTTTTGACATTAACATGGCTTGCTCCATGAGCCGATGCTCTCAATGTACACGATCACGAGATGTTTGAGTCGCCGCGGCTTATGTTTTCGGCCGGCCCAGGAATGTGAGCTTTATTGACCCGGTCGGCACAATTCTTTCAGCCAATCAAAAACGTCGTCAGCGGACCTGCACTCATTCGGTGGAGGTGAAAGCTTCGGTCTTTTTCGTTGAAGCATAACCAACTTTCAGCATTAATATCTCGACGACTACGCCTGATTATTGAAAATACGTTGGTAGTTAGAAAGTTTAAATCACATTCTTTAAAGAAAGAGTTTTGTTTATGAATTTTAACGATGGATTTTTGAAATAATCTGCCTCAAAGTTGGTATCCCGTAACGATAAAGACCGAGGTTGTACCCTCGATGAAAAAATGAAAGTGAGGCTATGACGTCATCCCGACTGATTCTATGTAAGAAATGAAAGAACATTGTTTAATTTTAATTTTTTATCCAAACTCAAAATGACAGAAAAACAAGACTCCCAGCAAGTTAAGGAGAAATGGATGAAGATCGGTAACTACAATGTGTTTGCATGGTCCCTCTCTGGCATTGAGACAAGCATTGTTGTGAAGAGCCAGGATGGATTCAGCTGCTGTTTTGATCTCGGTCACGCGAGCAGAGAAAGTGTGAAATGTGACACAGTATTTATCAGGTGAGTTATGCAAGCAGAGAAAGTGTGAAATGTGACACCGTATTTATCAGGTGAGTTATGCTAGCAGAGTATTTATCAGGTGAGTTATGCTAGCAGAGAAAGTGTGAACTGTGACACAGTATTTATCAGGTGAGTTATGCTAGCAGAGAACGTGTGAAATGTGACACCGTATTTATCAGGTGAGTTACTCCTGTGCCAAACTTTCTTGTCTGGTTTGTTATATTGAATTATTATGGTCATTTCGTACCATAAACATTTCATACCAGTCATTTTGTACCATAGTTTGACATTTTGAACCATGATTTTGGTCATATCTTACCATAACTTTACCATTTCGTAGCATATATTTTATAATTTTAAAGCTTTGTACCACAGATTTCCTCTGTGAAATGAAAAAATATCAATAATGTTTGTAAAACATATATTCCCCCTCAAGGGCCTACATTTGATGTAGGTCAAAGTCCAAGGTCAAGTTAACAAGGTCCAAGGTCATGGTCAAATATGAAAGGTCTTGGAAGGAGGTGTCTATGTGTGAAATATCAAGGTTGTAGGTGTAAAAGGACATGATATATATGCCTGGTTTAAGTCTTTTTAAAAGTAGGTCAAACTCCAAGGTCAAGGTTGCAATGTTCAAGGTCATGGTCCAATGTGAAAGGTTTTGGTAGGAGGTGTCTATGTGTGAAATATCAAGGCTGTAGGTGTAATAGGACATAAGATAAAGGCTAGGTTAAAGATTTCTAAAAGTATGTAAAAAATAAAGGTCAAGGTCACACAGGCCAAGCTCATGGTCAAATGTGAAAGGTCTTGGTAGGAGGTGTCCATGTGTAAAATATCGAGACTGTATAGGTAACAGGACATGAGATATAGGCCTAGTTTAAGTTTTTTAAAAGTAGGTCCAAGGTCAAGGTCCAAGGTCATGGTCAAAAGTGAAATGTCTTGGTTGGAAGTGACCATGTGTGAAATATCAAGGCTGTATGTGTAAAATGAAATGAAATATAGCCCAGGTTAATGTATGATAAAAGTAGGTCAAACACCAAGGTCAAGGTCACAAGGTCATGGTCAAATATGAAAGGGCTTGGTCGTAGGTGTCCATGTGTCAAATATGAAGGCTGTATGTGTAAAAGGACATGATATATCGGCTAGGTTAAAGTTTTTTTAAAAGAAGGTCAAAGTCCCAGGTCAAGGTCACAAGATCCAAGGTTATGGTCAAGCGTGAAAGGTCTTGGTAGGACATGTCAATGTGTGAAATATCAAGGCTGTATGTGTGATAGCACATGAGATATAGGCCCCCGTTTATTTTTTTTTTAAAAGTAGGTCAAACCCCAAGATCAGGGTCACAAGGTCCAAGGTCATAGTCATATTTGATAGGTCTTGGTAGGAGGTGTCCATGTGTGAAATATCAAGGCTGTATGTGTAAAAGGACAATATATATGGCCAGGTTTAAGTTTTTAAAAAGTAGGTCAAACTCTAAGGTCAAGGTCACAAGGTCCAAGGTCATGGTCAATTATGAAAGGTCTTGGTAGGTGTCCTTGTGTGAAATATCAAGGCTGTATGTGTAATGGGTCATGAGATATATGCCTTGTTTATTTTTTTTAAAGTAGGTCAAACTCCAAGGTCAAGGTCATAAGGTCCGAGGTCATGGTCAAATGTGAACAATGTTAATAGGAGGTATCTATTTGTGAGATATCAAGGCTGTATCATACAGTATGTGTAAAAAGACATGAGGTATAGCGGTATAGGCAAGGTTAAGAATTAAGTGTAAAAATCAACAAAGGGCAATAACTCCAAGAATTTGATCGGCAAGGTTATGGTTCTTGTGCACTGCACCTTTCCATAATGAAATCTATCCACCTGTAAAGTTTCATGATTCTACCTTACATACTTTTTGAGTTGTGCTCCAGACAAGAATCAAGTTATAAAATCAACAAAGGGCAATAACTCCAAAAAGTTGATCAGCAGAGTTACGGTTCTTGTGCACTGCACCTCTCCATAATGAGATCTATTCACCTGTAAAGTTTCATGATTCTACCTTACATACTTTTTGAGTTGTGCTCCGGACAAGAATCAAATTTGAAAATCAACAAAGGGCAATAACTCCAAAAATATGATTGGCAGAGTTACGGTTCTTGTGCACTGCACCACTCCATAATGAGAGCTATCCACCTGTAAAGTTTCATGATTCTACCTTACATACTTTTTGAGTTATGCTCCGGACAAGAATCAAGTTTGAAAATCAACAAAGGGCAATAACTCCAAGAATTTGATCAGCAGAGTTACCAAACTCCACACAGCGACAATGCCTTACATTATCACTGCAGGCATATAAATCACATGACCATGGTGAATGTCATGTGATATCGTAAAGATGGCGGAAATTTATTTATATTTCTGAAATTTTTTTTAGAATCCAATTTTATTTTTTATTTGGATTCATATCTGACACTTCATATTCTTAAAACATTACTAAAATCGAGTTTACTTTTTTTAAATAAAAATCGATATAAAAAAGTTCAATTACCTAAAATCTTGGTAACTTAAGCTGTGCCGGCAGAGATCTCCCCAATCCAAATTCAGGGGAGATAACTGCGAAGGAGATTGCAGAGTTACGGTTCTTGTGCACTGCACCTGTCCATAATGAGATCTATCCACCTGTAAAGTTTCATGATTCTACCTTACATAATTTTGAGTTATGCTCCGGACAAGAATCAAGTTTGAAAATCAACAAAGGGCAATAACTCCAAAAATATGATCAGCAGAGTTACCATTCTTGTGCACTGCACCTCTCCATAATGAGATCTATCCACCTGTAAAGTTTCATGATTCTACCATACATACTTTTTGAGTTATGCTCCGGACAAGAATCAAGTTTGAAAATTAACAAAGGGCAATAACTCCAAAAATTTGATTGGCAGAGTTACGGTTCTTCTGCACTGCACCTCTCCATAATGAGATCTATCCTTCTATGAAGTTTCATGATTCTACCTTACATACTTTTTGAGTTATTTTCCGGACAAGAATCAAGTTTGAAAATCAACAAAGGGCAATAACTCCAAAAATTTGATCGGCAGAGTTACAGTTCTTGTGCACTGCACCTCTCCATAATGAGATCTATCCACCTATGAAGTTTCATGATTCTACCTTACATACTTTTCGAGTTATGCTCCGGACAAGGTTTGGTCTACGGACAGACCGACCGACCTACAGACCGACTGACCGACCGACTGACACTTGCAAAACAATATACCGGTAACCCCCATTTTCGTCGAAAGGGGGCATAATGATCGAAAGATAAATAGATTTCCAAACATTTGATATGCAATTTTGACAATAAAATGAATTCATATTTAAGCGATAATCATTAAAATACAGATCAAGATTTACTTCATGTACAGTTTATATAACAAATATGTGTATCTTGTCAGGATACCATTGTTAAGTCAATTGCGTGCAATGCCAACAAGTAAAGTTAAACATGTTTAAAAAGAATTTGTTCAAGTAGAACCAAAATTCCTTTTGCTGAAACATTTTTAAAAGCTTTTCTGGTAAATGTGTCAAAACCTATCAAAAAGCTAACTTCTTTAACCAGTGACAGCATTTGAAGCCTCTCAAGGTAGCCCAATGACTTTGGAAAACCTCGTGGAAGATGAAGAAATTCTTTTTTTCCCCCACAAAGTTTTCTTCCAAGAAGCATGAAAAGTGTTCAAGCAACTGAAAGTTTTGTCTGCAAAATCTTTGACTTTGGAACAGTTACAATTTGGCCGCCTGGTAATGGGTTAACCCTTTTCTAGCCTAGACCTGGTTTTCACATCACTGATAGATAGGCGTTGGAAAACATTGATTCTTCCTCGGACTGACAGATTTTAAGACCATGTCAGACTGAATGACTGACACTTTTTCTGAACTTTCGGAAAGTCTGCTCTATCTGCATCAATTTGTTATCTGTAGCAGATTGAAATTGGAGCAGTCTATTAATTTGTTGATTGGGAAACATTTGATTGATTCGATATTTATTTTTCCCAAATAATATTGTATTGAAGACAAATTATTCAGCTTAATGATTACTGTGTTTGACTTTATTTTTCAAGTCATGGTCACATGGACCACATAGCAGCAATACCCCACCATGTGAAGAAGCGAGAGTTGACGGGATGTAGTCGTGCCAGGTACTTTGTTCCGGAGCACCTTGTGAAGCCACTCACAGATATTTGTATGACGTTTGCTAAGGCAGGAGGCAATGATTGGGATCCTGATATTAGAGGCATTAATCCAGGAGAGAGAGTGGATGTAAGTCTACTTGTATTTAGGATAGAATCTGATCATAATCATCATAACAAGAGATGTTTGTAAAACATATATGCCCCCTCAAGGGCCTACATTTGATGTAGGTCAAAGTCCAAGGTCAAGTTAACAAGGTCCAAGGTCATGGTCAAATATGAAAGGTCTTGGTAGGAGGTGTCTATGTGTGAAATATTAAAGCTGTATATGTAAAAGTAAAATGAAACATAGGCCAGGTTAAAGTTTTTAAAAGTAGGCCAAATGCCAAGGTCAAGGTCATGGTCAAATGTGAAAGGTCTTGGAGGTGTCCATGTGTGAAATATCAAGGCTGTAGGTGTAAAAGGACATGATATATATGCCTGGTTTTAGTCTTTTTAAAAGTAGGTCAAACTCCAAGGTCAAGGTTGCAATATTCAAGGTCATGGTCAAATGTGAAAGGTCTTGGTAGGAGGTGTCTATGTGTGAATATCAAGGCTGTAGGTGTAATAGGACATAAGATAAAGGCTAGGTTAGATATTTCTAAAAGTAGGTCAAACTCCAAGGTCAAGGTCCAAGGTCATGGTCAAAGTGAAATATCTTGGTTGGAAGTGACCATGTGTGAAATATCAAGGCTGTATATGTAAAATGACATGAAATATAGGCCAGGTTAATGTATTATAAAAGTAGGTCAAACACCAAGGTCAAGGTCACAAGGTCCAAGGTCATGGTCAAATGTGAAAGGTCTTGGTCGTAGGTGTCCATGTGTCAAATATCAAGGCTGTATGTGTAAAAGGACATGATATATCGGCTAGGTTAAAGTTCTTTTAAAGTAGGTCAAAGTCCAAGGTCAAGGTCACAAGGTCATGGTCAAATGTGAAAGGTCTTGGTAAGATGTGTCCATGTGTGAAATACCAAGGCTCTATGTGTAATAGCACATAAGATATAGGCCCAGTTTATTTTTTTTTAAAAGTAGGTCAAACTCCAAGGTCAAGGCCACATGGTCCAAGGTCATAGTTGTATGTGATAGGTCTAAGTCGGAGGTTTCCATGTGTCAAATATCAAGGCTGTATGTGTAAATGGACATGATATATCGGCCAGGTTAAAGTTTTTTTTTAAAGTAGGTCAAACTCCAAGGTCAAGGTCACAAAGTCCAAGGTCATGGTCAATTGTGAAAGGTCTTGGTAAGATGTGTCCATGTGTGAAATATCAAGGCTGTATTTGTAAAAGGTCATGAGATATATGCCGGGTTTAATTTTTTTTAAAGTAGGTCAAACTCCAAGGTCAAGGTCACAAGGTCAAAGGTCATGATTAAATGTGAACGATGTTGATAGGAGGTATATATGTGTGAGATATCAAGGCTGTATGTGTAAAAGGACACGAGATATAGGCAAGGTTAAGAAATAAGTGTAAAAATCAACAAAGGGCAATAACTCCAAGAATTTGATTGGCAGAGTTACGGTTCTTGTGCACTGCACCTCTCCATAATGAAATCTATTCACCTGTAAAGTTTCATGATTCTACCTTACATATTTTTTGAGTTGTGCTCCGGACAAGAATCAAATTATAAAATCAACAAAGGGCAATAACTCACAAAAGTTGATCGGCAGAGTTATGGTTCTTGTGCACTGTACCTCTCCATAATGAGATCTATCCACCTGTAAAGTTTCATGATTCTACCTTACATACTTTTTGAGTTATGCACCGGACAATAATCAAGTTTGAAAATCAACAAAGGGCAATAACCCAAAAAATATGATCAGCAGAGTTACGGTTCTTGTGCACTGCACCTCTCCTTAATGAGATCTATCCACCTGTAAAGTTTCATGATTCTACATAACATAGTTTTTGAGTTATGCTCCGGACAAGAATCAAGTTATAAAATCAACAAAGGGCAATAACTCAAAAAATTTGATCAGCAGAGTTACGGTTCTTGTGCACTGCACCTCTCCATAATGAGATCTATCCACCTGTAAAGTTTCATGATTGTACCTTACATACTTTTTGAGTTATGCTCTGGACAAGAATCAAGTTATAAAATCAACAAAGGGCAATAACTCAAAAAATTTGATCGGCAGAGTTATGGTTCTTGTGCACTGCACCTCTCCATAATGAGATCTATCCACCTATGAAGTTTCATGACTCTACCTTTAATACTTTTCGAGTTATGCTCCGGACAAGGTTTGGTCTACGTACAGACCGACCGACATACGGACCGACCGACCGACCGACCGACACTTGCAAAACAATATACCCCCATTTTCTTCGAAAGGGGGCATAATTACTATATATTATATGAACTGGGATGGGAAAAAAGTCCCTTATGGCGTTCTAGCCTTAATAAGATCCATGCTATAATTGATAATTATCCCCCGCCGAAAAAATTTTTCGGGGGGGATATTGTTTTTGCCATGTCCGTCCGTCCGACATTCGTTTCCGCGCTATTTCTTGAAAACTATAGACCGGATTTCGATGAAACTTGGCACACAGCTTCACTACAAAGAGGACATGCGCATATCGTCGGGGTTACCCGGTTCGACCAGTGAATTCAGAGTTACTGCCCCTGACTGTTTAAGCCATATACATACAGAGTGATATTCGTTTCCGCGCTATTTCTTGAAAAATGTAGACCGGATTTCGATGAAACTTGGCACACAGCTTCACTACAAAGTGGACATGAGCATATAGGCTTGGTTACCCGGTTCGACCGCCGAATTTAGAGTTACTGCCCCTGACTGTTTAAGCCATATACATACAGAGTGATATTCGTTTCCGCGCTATTTCTTGAAAACTATAAACCGGATTTCAATGAAACTTGGCACACAGCTTTACTACAATGAGGACATGGGCATATCGTCGGGGTTACCCGGTTCGACCGCCGAATTTAGAGTTACTGCCCCTGACTGTTTAAGCCATATACATGCAGTGATATTCGTTTCCGCGCTATTTCTTGAAAACTATAGACCGGATTTCAAGGAAACTTGGCACACAGCTTAACTACAATCAGGACATGGGCATATCGTCGGGGTTACCCGGTTCGACCGTCGAATTTAGAGTTACTGCCCCTGACTGTTTAAGCCATATACATACAGAGTGATATTCGTTCTGTTGAAGCCATATACATACAGAGTGATATTCGTTCTGTTGAAGCCATATACATACAGAGTTATATTCGTTTCCGCGCTACTTTATTGACAGTGAAAATATGTTCGGGGGGGGGGGGGGGGGGGGGGATATCAATTCAACGAATTTGCTTGTTCTCTATTAATTTCTTAATGTGATTGTTCTGTAGCAACTATAGGGTTTAAATCAGCTTGCACTTACACACAGTCTGATCTTGCAATAGGATGTTCTGATATCCAATAAGAACCCTGTTTACAGATCATGTCTCAAATTTAACCCTTTCCCAAACAAGACCTGGTTTTGACGTCCCTAGTAGAAAATGCTTGGGAAAACATCGAGACAAAAGAAGAAACTGCTGATAACCAGCAGTTTCTCCTTTTGTCTCAATATTTTCTAGGCCATATTTTACACCAATTCTATCTCTAATAACTTCTATTTTGTCATTTGTGATAGTTTTTGAAGTGAATCACCTTAAAATTTGGCTGTTTGGGAAAGGGTTAAAGCATTTCAGCATTTGTTTCTCTGTTTGGAACATCAACACCAAACCAGGAATTGTTTTGGAAAATATGCTACTTTTCTTCAAAACCTTGTAATTTCAGCTTTGGATAAGACATAGTAATGAGTTATTTAAAGAAAACTTTTTATTGTGTGTTTTTTCTTGCTTTAAGAAATTCCTTTTTAGACAGTTTTACCTTACTTTTACAGCTGTCACGCGGTTATTACGCAAAACCATTCCCAACTGTCCACCGAGTAAAGAGTCAGGGATATATTCTATACAAGTCCAAAAAGGTCCTGAAGGATGAATACAAGGGGCTGTCAGGACAGGAAATAGGGGCCAGAGTCAGGGCTGGTGAAGAAATAAACAATATTGTTGAGACACCTGAGGTGGCCTTTACTGGTGAGTTGTGGTTATAATCTTTTAATTAACAAAACTTTGAGCTTAAAGAAATTAATGAATGCAATCAACATTTTTATGTCCTGTATCAAAAGATCGGGGGCATTCATATTGTTTTACTCATGTGGGTCTGTCTGTCTGTCTGTCGGAGTGTCCATCCGTCCATCTGTCCGAAAACTTAACATGAAAACTTGACATTAGCCTTTTCTCCAAAAGTGTTAAACATACAAAGCTCAAATGGTATTTAACTTTCTGTCAATGACATCTATCTGTTCCATGCAATATGACCTTCCTCAAGCTCATTCGTTAACCCCTATCAACCTTTTACGCGAAAACTTAACATTTTAGAAAAATGGCCATTTCGGGGGCATTTGTGTTTCACAAACACATCTTGTTCACTTATACATTTGCTGTGCTAAATGTACCGATTTAAATCATGGTGATGAATTACATGATGAAACAACAACAATTGCATAAAATTTTCATTTTCCCAAACACGTCCCTATTAGAAAAGGCGTGGGAAAACATTGAAACAAAAGAAGAAACAGCTGATAACCAGCAGTTTCTCCTTTTGCCTCAATATTTTCTGAGCTGTATCATACACAAATCTTATCTTTATCAACATTCATTTTGTTGTCTGCAGCAGCTTTCAAAATGGATCACCCTAAAATTTTGCCGATTGGTAATGGGTTAATTCTGTTAATATGCAATAGATTTGAATATGGTTTGGAGCAAAGAAGACAAAAAAACACTAGGGGTTTCTGGATGTCACATGGGGGATCTTTTTTACATCATATTTAATATAACAATTTTATTGATGACCAAACAAAAGTTTCATTGTTCATTTCAGGAGATACCACATTTCAAGTATTCACGGACGAAATCTACACTCTGAACCCTGACCTCCTCCGTGTCAAACTTCTCATCGTGGAAGCCACCTACATTAATGACGAAGATGACGGCAAGAATTATGTAGAGCTCGCCCGACAGTGGGGTCATGTTCATTTATCAGAGATTTATAAAAATCCAGAACTGTTTAGAAATGTGGACAATATACTGTTGATACATTTTTCAGACAAATACTCAGTGTCGTATATTCGGAAGAAAGTATATGAAACAGTTCCAGATGAATTGAGAAACAAGGTTCATATTGCTATTTTAGCTAAAGAAAACTATTTGTGATATATATGCTTAGTGAAATAGTCCATAATTTGTCATAAGAATACTTTAACTCTTTCCCAAACTGCAAATATTGTTCTGATCGATTTGAAGGCGGCAATAGAAAACAAAAGGAAAGTTATGATTTGTTTACCATGCAGCTCAGAAATTATTGAGTCAAAAGTAAAAACTTCTTCTTTTGACTCAATGTTTTTCAAATTATTTACTGTGAGGGACTGCAAAGCCAGGTGTGTTTTTTCTTGGGGAAAGTGTTAAAATGTACCAAAAATTTGGGTTCTAATGAACACTGTGATAAAGTGATTTCCTTTCATTTGGTGTTCCTTTGATGGGTGGTTTAAAAAAAAAAAGAGGATAAAGTGTGACATTGGGTGTCAAAAATTAAAATTATTATTTGCTGATGTTTTCTCTAGAAATGTTTTGCTAATATGTCAATCTCAGAAAATATACATGGGAAGGTGAAGGATAAAGACAATTTCCTTTTTAATTTTGAATTTGTTCAAATCCATTGACTCATTTTTTAAGGAAATCTGATTTTTTCTAGACATCTTAAGGCTTGGAAAAGTTACATAATTGAAATATTATTTGTCTTTTAAGTTTAAAGCATAGGTAAAGCTACAATCTGATACAAAAATTTGCTACTTCTGCGAGATATATCAAATTTTATGACAATTTGAAGTAGAATTTTGCTCTGGGTTTTCATTTATCACTTATAAAAGTTTCTGTAAATGACCCAATATGTAAGGAAAATAGCTGTAGTTCTATCTTATGTGACAATGAACACATAGCTATAGATAAGCCAAAAGCCGTTTTTCTACAAGTAGCCACAAGTAGTTTACATGGCATCAAAGAAACTGGAAAGTCTGTTTCACTGGGGACAAAAATATGAACAAAATTGTCTTAAGCCTTCTTCTTTTTAGAAGCCGATATAATGTACATGAATTTTGTATGTATCATTGACAAGGCCTTGTAGATTAATAAATTCTGGTATGTTTCCATCGTCTGAAACAACCAACTGGCACATATTTCTAAGCTACACCTACATTATAAAAGTAAGATGCCGAAATAAATGGTAGAACAATTCAATTTGATTCTTATTCAGTTTGAATGTAAAGAATATTGTCCAAAGACTCAATTAAAGGTGTATAAAAATTGAAATAGGAAAAGATTCTGAAAAAAAAGTCACCAGATACAAAAGCAGCTGAAACCGTTTCACTGGGGACATAAAATTGTTAGGCTCAAGATAAATATGACTAATTTGTTATTGTTCATAGTTCATTTTTTCTATAATTTCAAACATGGCAATTGCATTTTAGATTTAATACCAATATATAAGTACAATTTTGCTGTCATAAATTTAGAAAATGATGTCTTTGATATTTTACCTACATCATAGGGATATCAAGAAAAATTCCTTGTGAAATATTAGAAAATAACCTATCTCCACAACAAGCAATCAGAAGTAACCAGGCAACATCCTAAACTTAAGATATTTTAACAGTTAGACTGACATAGAGTCATGCAGCAAAATTGCGTTTCACTGGGGACATTTGTTTTCAGATGACAGATACCAAATGCACATACTCCTCTCATTTATTCTATTGCTGGTGATCTTTTTGGCACAAACTCTCTTGGAAAATATAAAAGAATGCACACTTGAAAAAGATGGGGAACAATTATAAGCACCCAAACACAAAATGTTTCACTAGGGACAATTTGGGGTACTTACAGATATAGCTCTAGCAGATCAAGGTGGAAAGACATGCAACAATAGTTTTATGCTTATTTTAATCTTTTAATATCAACATCATCAAATTAACTTAATTAACAGGTTTCAATTCTACAGAAATCAAATAAGACCAGAATACATTGAGAATCAAGTAAATTTTGACTAAATTTTCGTCATCATGTTGTATGTTATAAACCAAGAATGTATAGTCTAAAAAAGGTAAAATGCATCTGAAACCTTTAAGAAGATAAAGATTATAAGTCAAAGTTTCATTTAAATACTAATTTTCCATCACCAAATACCTACACTTTATGTAATAACAGTCCTAATAATGATGTTATAAGAAAATGTCACACAAAAATCGTTTCACTAGGGACAATTTTAGCATCATTTTTTGTCATAAAATTTTTATTTATCAAGATATGTTCATGAAATTTTGTAGATATCTTAACACTAAGGCAATCCTTATTTACGGACAAAAAGCTCATCAAAAGCTTTTAAAATATTTTCTGTAGCTCACTTTGAAAAAAAATCCTCTTTTTTTTTTTGAAACCACCCTGATAAATAATTATTGAACAAACTGATAGTCCTTTTTACCCTTCTCTTACAATACCTTATTCTCATGACCATAAAAATCAAACTTTGGAAACAATTGAGGGAGAAAAATGTATACGCTATCAAAACCCAAAATTTAAAAGTTGAATCGGTCATTCATTATGCCTTCTTCAAAAATAGTGGGGCGCACAACTCCGAAAATTTGGCCTAATCGTTCACTTTGTGATACAAGCATGAATTTTGGTATGGTAAGTCATTGAGGGTTCCTGAATCAGAAAAAAGTGCTAGCCACTTGAAATTTGCATCCGGTGGCCATTTTCCAAGATGGCCGCCATTCGGATAAATGTAGTCTATATATCAGATAGAAAGACATTCCAAATGCTGAAATCCGCCGAGATTTTTCTAATAAATCGTCCCATTATAGTCAATTTTGTAATTAATTAATTAACTAGCATGGCTTTTTTACAACATTGTGGTCATTTATCCGAGATGGCCGCCAAAATACTCCAAAAATGGCCGTTTCTTCAATTAGATATTATTTTTTGATAAGATATTATCAATCCTTGTCATAAAATTTCAACCAGCATAATGGAATGAAATACAAACCGATTTAGCCACATGAAAATCGCATCCGGTGGCCATCTTTCAAAATAGCCGCCATTCTCATGTATTAATTAGGCCTATATATGAAAATATCAAATAGAAATGAATCCCAAGCGATGAATTTCGTCGGGATTTTTATATACATTTCCTGCATAGTCTTTTTTTGTATCCAATATAAACCAACTTGATGTCTTTATAACATGGCTGCCTTTTTCCAAGATGGCCGCCAAAATATTCAAATGTTCATAGTTTCTTCAAGGAAATCTTATTACTTTTAACAAAAAAGATATCAACCCCTCTCTTTAAGTATCAGCTAATAAACTGAATGAGATACAAACAAAATTGTTCTAAGAGAATATATATTTTGCTATTGAAATGGCGACCATTTTTGTATAATCTTAACTGTCTTATTGTCCTCCATAATTAAATACCGATTATCGTCGATTACTTTAAAAAAAAAACAGCAGCTTAATTAACATGGTTTAAAGCACGTTCGTGCGATTAGTCGCTTTGCGCTAAGTAAGTCAAAACCTAGTGTTCAAATCATCCTTGGAATCGTCCACACCAAAATATCAGAAAAATCATGCATTCTAAACCAGATAGTGTAAAAGGAAGTCTTTCTTACATTAATAACGGATGATTGTAAAAACAAATCAACAAAAATATGTAAAGTAAATGTTATCCCTGCCAAGAGGACAAATCTAATGATTTGCTTTATTTCCTTCTCAGTAATTTACAGAAAGAGCAAGATCTTAGTGGATACAAATGTACAATGATACTGCAACAGATATTCCTTTATACCTTGCCTTCAATGATATACCAACTTCGTTCAATCCAGCTCTATTAGATGATAATGAGGGCAAAGAGAAAACTTTGACACTGCATAAGCCAAGTATCATAATAGATACCGTCTTGTATCTACAATATAAAGCTCAAACGGGCACAGAAACAAGGTTCCATTACAGATGGAGACAGCTGTAAAAGGTCTATAGAATCTGATTTGCAAAAGATGCCACGTTTCTTATGCATTCGTAGCACGATTCGCAAAATTTGAGACAAGCTTAATCAATGCGTTTAAACTATAGACAATGGTAAGTTGCTTGTAAAACTCGGCGCAGTTGTACGTGTTGTCGTTCATGTGGTTTTTTCAATTTGTTATATACCGGTATATCATGGAATTCGTGGCTTCTGAGAAAGTCCAGTTTTCAAACTTCATGACTTAGTCCTATTGTATAAGCACCATATCAATGCGTAAAACAGGCTGCATACAAAGCTGGTCATATTTAGAGACTGTGTAATTTTCAGCAACCGAATTATTAATGCCGGTCGAAATGGGGATTTCCGAAAGAAAATGAATGTTGGAGAGTTGTTTGGACCCAGTTTCGTAATGCTGCCGAGAGATGGCTACGAATGGGTGCAAAAACTTAAAGTGGACGGTGTAAGTTCAAGAAAGCCGGGCTTTTCTGCACTTCACTCTATATCTGCGTCTGTGAAATATCACATGAAAGTTAAAATTATAAATAAGCAGTGGCGGCCATCTATGTTGTACAGCTTCTTCAGTGTTGATATGACTATGTTCACAAGCACTAAACCTTGCTTGTATTCGACATACCATCTCTTGTTGTCGAGGGACCCCATATGGGGTGAGGGCTAGTTTCCTTGTAAAGGCTGTTGATTTACAGCACTATTCTGGCCAAATAACGAATACACCGGACACATGGATGTTGAAAATAGGAATCAACTGAGACGGCGTTAAAACAATAATTACCGTCAGTGGGTTTGGCTGCCATCTCTTGTAGGCATATTGTTAAAATTGAATATCGTCTGCTATATTTTTTAGAGACCTTCTTTGAAAAAAGCCGGTTGGCTGCCATCTCTCATGGGGATCTTATCAAAGAAAACTATATCACTGGGGACTTGTTCCAGATGATTGCCGTCTTGGGTCCACAAACACTATATCTCACTTGTATTCTACATACCATTTCTCGTTGTTGAGGGACCCAATCTTGTAGTCTACTTGTTACTGTAGGTTCTGTGGCTCTAAATTAATTGTCTCACCAAACTGATATACACTACTTATTACATTTGCAGATATTTATGGCAATCGATTAAAAGAGTAAGAAAATAATGATTACACGGACTTGGTTGGCTGTCATCTGTTATCAAGTCAGTCGAATTTTATTAGCTCACCTGAGCACCAAGTGCTCAAGGTGAGCTATTGTGGTCACTTTTTGTCCGTCGTCCGTCTGTCCGTCTGTCCGTCCGTCCGTCCACAATTTCGTGTTTACACTCTAGCATCTACAAATATAAGCCAATCTTGACCAAACTTGGTCAAAACATGTATGGCCATAAGATCTCGGATGAGTTCGATTATGGGTCAGATCGAACTAGAAAGTCAGGAGTTATCTGCCCTTGAATGCGAAAAATACTTAGTTTTGACATTGTTTACACTCTAGCATCTACAATTATTGATCAATCAAGACAAATCTTGGACATAACATTGCAGACCATAAGATCTCGGTTGAGTACGATTTTCAGTCTGATCTGACCAGAAAGACGAGAGTTATGTGCCCTTGAATTTGACAAAATTGCCATTTTCGACTGATTTTGACCTTGTTTACACTCTAGAATCTTCAAGTATTCATCAATCAAGACAAAACTTTGACACAATGTTTGGGACCATGAGATCTCGGATGAGTATGATTTTCAGTCTGATCTGATCAGAAAGTCGAGAGTTACTTGCCCTTGAATTTGACAAAATTGTCATTTTTGACTGTTTTCGACGATGTTTACACTCTAGAATCTACAATTATTGATCAATCAATCCAAAACTTGGACACATTATTGGGGATCATAAGATTTCGGATGAATTTGATTTTCAGTCTTATCTGATCAGAAAGTTGAGAGTTATGAGCCCTTGAATTTGACAAATTGCCGTTTTTGACTGTTTTCTACCTTATTTACACTCTAGAATCTACAATTTTTGACCAATCAAGACAAATCTTGGACACAAGGTTGGAGACCATAAGATCTCAAATGAGTTTGATTTTCAGTCTGATCTGACCAGAAAGATGAGAGTTATGTGCCCTTGAATTTGATAAAATTGCCGGTTTTGGCTGTTTTTGACATTGTTTACACTCTATAATCTACTATTATTTATCAATTAAGACAAAACTTGAACACAATGTTTGAGACCATAAGATCTTGGATAAGTTTGATTTTCAGTCCGATCTGATAAAAAAGTGGAGAGTTATGTGCCCTTGAATTTGATCAAATTGCCGTTTTCGGCTGCTTTAGACCTTGTTTACATTCTAGAATCTACAATTATTGACCAATCAAGACAAATCTTGGACACAATGTTGGATATCATAAGATCTCGGATGAGTTTGATTTTCAGCCTGATCTGACTAGAAAGTCGAGAGTTATGTGCTCTTGAATTGACAAAATCACTGTTTTCGGCTGTTTTTGACCTTGTTTATACTCCAGAATCTACAATTATTTATCAAACAAGACAAATCTTGGACACAATGTTGGACACGATGAAATCTTGGATGAGTTTGATTTTCACAATGTTATTGACCGTAAGTTCGTTTTCAGTCTTAACCCATTACCAAACGGCAAATTTTCAGACTAGTCCAAATTCAAAGATGATGCAGACGACAATTTCAAGTGAATGAAATTTTGAATCTTTTGGTCTTTTTACCTAGAAAACTTTGTGGGAAATGAAGAAATTGCTTGTCACAAGCAATTTCTTCATTTCCACGATGTTTTCCAAAGTCATCATCTTGTGGGGAGTCAAAAGGAGTCACTGTGTGGTAATGGGTTAAAGTCATAAATATTTTTTGAATTGAAGAAAAGTTTTGCTTATATAATTTTGGTTCAGGTGAGCGATATAGGACCATCATGGTCCTCTTGTATAATTCGTCAATGAAATAAGCCAGTAGGGCTTATAAGTCGAAAAAGCAAATCAAAGATTTTTTCCAGTGGTAAAATCGCAATTTTAATATAAAAAATGAAGAACTTTATATTGCATGGCAGCCGTATGAGATTTTGGTTGCCATCTCAAACACAAATATTGTCTTTTTTTACATCTGGCATTTATGTCTGAGTGTTTGAAATGAAAAATGCAAGTTTATATTAGTTTTAGTGCATCATATCATTACACAGGGAAGCTCTATAATGCCCAGATGGCGGCATCTCAGAAAATGGCCGCCGTATTGAATTTCAAGTGGCTAGCATTTTTTTCTGAAAATGTACACTTGAAACTATATGTACGCTTATTATAGTATTGTATTATAGTAGGTTCTGTGGCTCTAAATTAATTGTCTCACCAAACTGATATATACTACATATTACATTTGCAGATATCTATGGCAATTGATTAAAAGAGTAAGAAAATATTGATTACACGGGCTTGGTTGGCTGCCATCTGTTATCAAATTACTAGATTTTTTTTAAAAATTTATTAATGAAATAAGCCAGTAGAGCTTATAAGTCGGAAGAGCAAGTCAAAGATTTTTTCCAGTGGTAACTTCGCATTTTTCATATAGAAATGAAGGACTTTATATTGTATGGCTGCCATATGAGATTTTGGTTGCCATCTCACGCACAAATATTGTCTTTTTTACATTTGGCATTTATGTCTGAGTGTTTGAAATGAAAAATGCAAGTTTCTATTAGTTTTAGTGCATCATATCATTGCACAGGGAAGCTCTATAATGCTCAGATGGCGGCCATCTCAGAACATGGCCGCCATATTGAATTTCAAGTGGCTAGCACTTTTTTCTGAAAATATACACTTGAAACTATATATGCCAAATTTCATGCTTGTATCACAAACTGAACGATTATATGAGTTATGCGCTCCACTAAAAGGTTGTTAAATTTACTGAATAGGACATACCAAATAATTTTTGGTCTTAGATGCCCTTACGAAAAAAATATGAAAAAAAAAATTAAATGAATAATAGAAGACCCATTGAGTTTTTGAAACAAGACCCTACCAGAAAAGGGAAAAATTAGGATATAGCTGATGAGCAAAATTTTCTCCTTATGAGTTATCCCTCAATATTTTGATGCTATTCATTAAAAACTTCGTTTTGTTGTCATTTATTTTGTTGTCTTACTTGTAACACCTTTAAATTTAATGGAGACATACCTACAATTTTGTTGTTTTGGAAATGGTTTGAGGATTGTGGTCAGTAATCATTTTACCATTGCTTTCAATATTTTCTATCCAATCAATTCCCAGTGTGTTTTAAAAAAACACTTTCTTTTATCTTCTGGAATGTCATTTGATATGGGATCTATCTGGCACATTGTCAGCTATGGTCATTAATGTAGTAACTACAGCTTGAATAACCTGTAGGCTATGACATTTTCAAATATAGCCAAGAATATTGTGCTGCAGAGATGGATGAAAAGGATCAGATTTTAGCCATTTCAATGGCATTTATGTAGTAATAAGTACTTACATTGCAATCGAAGTGTGATTTATTTTGTATGTATATAGATGTTATATAGAAATAAATGTTTATTATCAATGTTCAAGTGAGTATTCTTTCTATTTTGTGTTAACCCATTCCCACACAATGACTCATTTTGACTCTGTACAAGATAAAGGGTTCGGAAAACATTGTGGAAAATTAAGAAATTGTTTGTGACAAGCAGTTTATTCATTTTCCATAGTGTTTTCTACCCCATCTTCGCAAGCCAAGGGTGACATCTACGACGTAACGTCGTTTCTGTATTAACCCTTGTCGTATTTAGTCCGATTTTCTTGGTCTCCTGGAAAGCGTTTTCATTGGTTCCAGCGAGGTCTCGCTGGAACCAATCAGATTTTCGACTGATACATTTGTTATGAGTAACGAAATCATGACAACGGGCGGGAAAAAGCATTGCATTCGCAACTCAAAAACGCAAAGATGGGCGATTTATCCTAAGAATTTCACTGCAATAGACAGGAATTCCCTAACTTTAATCGACGAATTATTATTCTTTCGACAATTCGACCAAAAAAGCAGCTAACTTTTACCTAATCCGCATGACGTATGACGCGAAAGGCAATGCGCGTTAATGACGTCATCAATAATGGACGTAAACAATCAGCAGAAAAAACGCTAGGCGGCGCTTCGTGATTTCAAGAAAATCGGACTAAATCCGCCAAGGGTGGGTTCAACCTTGGCTAGCGAAGATGTTTCTACCCATAACGACGACAAAATTTAATTTCATACACTTGAAATTACTAGTATCATCTGCAATATCTTTGAATTTGGACCAGACTATATTTAGTTGTTTGGTAATCATGGTTATTTAACATGTCTGTCTGTAAAATATGAACATATAACTTTTTTTGAGTGTGTGTTTTTCTTACTCTCAAAAACAAGTCCTATCATTGCCAACTTATAACATTAAAACATTGGAAATGGTTTAGAAGAAAAAGGAACTCTTCACCATACCTTTGCAAACAAAGTTTAGGGGTGGGTTACCGGTACCATAAACTGGAGTCAACCTGGAACAGTTGGTTGGTCGGTCTGTTAGCAGAATCTTGTCTTGGCAATTATTCCTACAGTTTTTGTCTTGTTTACTTCATGCTTGGCAGAAGTGTGCATTTGGACCTGTAGATGTGCAAAACGCATAAATTTTCATGAACATTTTATCAAGATTTTTAGCTCACCTGAGCACTGCATGCTCAAAGGAGAGCTTTTGTGATCATTGAATGTCCGTCGTCTGTCTTTCGTCGTCTGTCGTCAACAATTACTTCGTTAGTACTCTAGAGGTCACAATTTTGACCCAATCTTCCTGAAACTTGGTCAGAATATTTGCAATGTCATAAGGATGAACCCTATTGAAAATGGGAATATTCCGTCTGATATCACGAGAAAAGGGACCTTAAAGACAAAATCCTTGTTAGCACACTCTCTCTATATATACGGTACTCTTTATTTCCTCTTTTCAGAGATTTATAATACATGTTCAAGATAGTTATATAAATGTAAAAATGAAAATCAAAATTAATATAACACAAACGAGAGAAAGAGTGAGGCGAGGGAAGGAAGAAAGTGACAACGCCGAAACAGACATGCGTGTAGAAAGTAAGACAGACAGACGAAGAGACGAAAAAAAAAGACATGTAAAAACAATGGAGAATAAATGTATGGTAACCAAATGTATCAATATTTACAATTAGGATATGACGTCGTGTATTCCGTCAAGGTCACCAACACATTATAGTACACTTAACTGAAACGAAACGAGAAGTGGCCCGTAGGGTTCAGATGAGAGAGGGAATTTTTTTATGAAAATACTTTTGTAAGTGATTTTCGTATTAAGTAGCACAGTGTCTATGTATTTAAAATATGCATATTATCTGCTTTTTAGCTCACCTGAGCACAAAAGTGCTCATGGTGAGCTATTGTGATACCGCTGTGTCCGTCGTCCGTCGTGTGTTTTCCGTCAAACTTTGCCTTGTGTGCGCTCTAGAGGCCACATTTTTTGCCCAATCATCATGAAAATTGGCCAGAATAATTGTCCTGATTAAATCACGGCCAAGTTCTGAATTGGGTCATCTAAGGTCAAAAACTAGTTCAAATTTTAGAAAAACCTTGAGTGCAGTTGCCCAGTCAACCTAAAAATTGTTCAGAATGATTGTTTTGATGATATCACGGACAACTTTGAAAATGGGTTATCAAAAACTAGGTCACTGGGTCAAATCTTAGAAAAACCTTGTGTGCACTCTAGAGGCTACATTTTTCGCCCAATCATCCTGAAAATTTGTCAAAATCTATGTCTGGATAAAATCTCGGACTAAATTGAAATTGGGTCATCTGAGGTCAAAAACTAGGTCACAGGGGCAAATCTTAGAAAAACCTTGTGTGCACTCTAGAGGCCACATTTTTACCTTAATAAACCAGAAATTGGCTAAGAATTATTGTCTTGACATAATCTTGGACAAGTTCAAAATTGGGTCATCTAGAGTCATAAACTAGGTCACGGGGTCAAATCTTGTGTGCACTCTAGAGGCCACATTTTTAGCCCATTAAACCTGAAATTTGGTCAGAGTTGTTGTCTTGATGGAAATACGGACAAGTTTGAAATTGGGTCATCTGGGTTGAAAAACTAGGTCACAGGGTCAAATCTTAGACAAACCTTGTGTGCACGCTAGAGGTCTTATTATTTTCCGAATCAACCTGACAGTTAGCATTATTGTCTTGATAAAATCTTGGAAAATTTGTAAATTGGGTCATTTAGGGCCAAAAATTAGGTCACATGGTCAAATCTTAAAAAAACATTATGGGTACGCTAGAGGCTACATTTTTTGCCCAATCAAAGTGAAAATTGGTCAGAATGATTGTCTGGATGAAATCGCGGACAACTTCGAAATTGGGTCATCTGGGGTCAAAAACTAGGTCAGGGGGTCAAATCTTAGAATAACCTTGTGTGCACTCTAGAGGCCACATTTTTTGTCTAATCAACCTGAATTTGATTCAGAAAGATTGTCCTGAACATGCTCAGAATTTTTGTTTCCTTTTTATCTATGAAGAGTATAAATATTGGTCACATGGGGCCTTGAAATGGGTATCTAGGTCAAATCTTAGCATAACTATTGCATTTAGAGGCTAGCTACATCATATATACAGAAAGCTATTATCTCAGGTGTGCGCTTCAGGGCCAATGGCCCTCTTGTTTCAAGAAGGGTTTGTTTTATGCTAGTTAAAACAACACCTTATAGTACACTTAACTGAAACGAAACGAGAAGTGGCCCGTAGGGTTCAGATGAGAGAGGGAATTTTTTTTATGAAAATACTTTTGTAAGTGATTTTAAGTGCTTAGATGTATGTTTTAGCTGAGCAAAGTTGCATAATTTAGCAATTAAATTCTGCCTCAAACATACATTAAGGGGGAATGCTCCAGTTTCCTAATATTTTTCCCAATAATAGAATTTATTTATATTTTGTATGTTGAAATTACATGTTATTATTACCAATTGAAAAATAAAATAAAAATGGATGGTCAGCGATCTTGTTTGAATTTGTAGGCACTTGTATCACATACCCCTACAGCGAAAAAATGCACAATTTCTTGCTCCTGTCCAAGGTCACTAAAATGCTAACAAAATGCTGTATATTCATCGCTTAGTCCCGAAAACGGATTTAAAGTAACGTTTTACATTTGATAAGAACAGAAAACCCAATGTATGTGCTATTATAAACGCGTAAATGTATAAAACAGCATGCTTAGGTGTTCGGTTAGATCAACGAAGCTGGAGTGTTTTATGTCAAAATTTGCATATTTTGGGAAATGTTTCAAGTTCTACATAATAGAATTTGATCAAACTTCCTCATTGTATTAAGCAACATGTCCTGGTAATAATTCAAAAAGAAAATGTATAAGTCAGCGCACTTATTAGTGAATAACAGTAATTTTTATTAGCTACACATGAATAAAAGGACGACGTAAAACAGTGGTAACTACATACTACGACTGTCATGCTCTAAATAATCGATTTCCATCTTGAGGAAATCAGTTTCGCATAATAAATACACTTTTACCGTCGAAAATGGTAAATTGTAATGATGTGTTAAATTATTGAAAATATGGTAGCGAAACATATTAGTACGAAACATTTGATTTACTACAGTAATGATCGAGTGTTCCGAAAAACTGGAGCATTCCCCCTTAATATATATGATTTTTGCGTTATGATGTACTGCGTCGGGTCACGTGATCTCTGTGGTTGTTAACCATATATTTATATGTACCGATGCAGGCAACTATAGCCTATACAAAGCTACAACAAAGGGGAGTGTAAATATACATGTCAATATTAAACATGCAGAATATTTGTCTTGTTAAAAGGATGAACCCTATTGAAAATGGGAACATTTCGTCTGATATCACGGGAAAAGAGGCCTTAATTAATGGCAAAATCCTTGTTTGCACTCTAGGGGCTATGTACAATGTTGGCCCAATCTTTGTTAATTTTGGCCAGAATGTTTGGCTCGTCACAAGAAAGATCTGTATCGAAAATGATATTGTTCTGTTTGATTTCATGGGAAAAGAGGCCGAAATTTTTGTTCAATCTTCATATAACTTCATCAGAATTTTCCTAGCCACGAGGATGAACTGTATTGAAAATGGAAATGTTATGTTTGATATCACGGGAAAAGAGGCCTTAATACAATTTTGACCTAATTTTCACCAAACTTTATCAGAATGTTTGTCTAGTCACAAGAGTGATTTCTATTGAATATGGGAATGTTCTGTTTGATATCACAGGAAAAGGGACCTTAATGACAAAATTCTTGTTAATTATTGTAAAGAGGCCACAATGTTTGCTTAACCTTCAAAAAAGGTCATCAGAATGTATGTCTAGTCACAAGGATGATTCCTATCGATTTTTGGACTTCTCTGTTTGATATCACGGGAATTGGGGCCTTAAAGACAAAATCCTTGTTAGCACTCTAGGGGCTACAATTTTGGTCCAATCTTCATGAACTTGTTTACAAGGACGATCCCTATCACAAATGGGAATGTTCCGATGGATAACACAGGAAAAATTTGTCAAATTTGTCTTGTTTCTCAAATAACCACAAGTAGTGACCAATCAAGACAAAACACAATGTTGGTGACCATGAGTTTGTTTTCAGTCTTAAAGTCACTACTACTGATTGATTTGAACAAAACTGTGGATCCACCATAATTATCATCTTGGTTCAGGTGAGCGATTAAGGACCATCATTGTCCTCTTGTTTGAGTTATAGCTTCTGGTAGATCTCTATTTGCATTTTTAGGAAAGGGTTAAATTGTCACCAACAAGAATTAAAAGTTCACCCTGATACAACTGACCCTTTCCCTTGTGAAAACAATTTGAAACAAAGAAGAAAATGACGATAACCAGCAATGTCTCCTTTTGCCTCAATATTTTCAACTTTATGTTGCCATTTGAGAAGTAATTGAAAAAAGTTTGTCTGGAAATAGGCCCTTGTAGTATTTTAGTCACCACCAGGGATCTGTATCAGACTGTATATAGGCTATGTACTATGAGTGCAGTCTGATCATGATCCATGTTGTTCTCTGAGAGGTGCTAGTGGAATTGAAAAAAAAAAAAAAAAAAAAAAAAAACAAACTACAAGAAAACAGAACATATCCTGGCTAAAATATAGATTTATTTTGGAAACTATTGACACTTTTCACATCATCATGGTCTACATGCATAAATGGTAGTTTGTTGTAGATCTAGATCTTCTACTTTCAAGAATCGGTCCAATTAAGTGTTTGATCCTTGACAATGGTGGATATCCTTTCTAGCATTGATTTTGTCCTGCTAAAGGGTACATAATTTTAAACCTATGTGGAATGAACAGCGGGAGGCTCTGAAAGGATAATGTTGTACGTAGAATCTACTAGGACTGGTGAGACAAGCAACATGAATCCATGTTTAAGTGCTTCACTAGCCCCAGCCACCATGATTAGATATAACTGAAAATACTAACATTGCGTTAAAGGCACTTTTTTTTATTTGCCTTAATAATGAAAAGTGTTACAGCTCACAAAAATGATACATGCTCATTTTGAAAAGCAGTCATACAGTGTACCCCCCCAAACCGAAGCTAGTATTTATCACAAAGTGTCTATTTTTTACGAAACACCGACTGTCATTTTGCAGATTGTCAACCACATTTTGACCAATTTTTACTTGGTGCAAAATCACATGAAATTGACTGTCATACGAAGGTAAGAGTATTTTTTCACTGTCGAATTGTTAAAGATTCAATTTGCAATTTGCATATATCAATCAGATTTTCAGGTGCTAAGAATTTCGTAGCTGAAATAACGTCATTTATTGCTCCTTTATTAACGAGGAAAAGACAATTTGACTGGACCATTTTATGGGCGTGTAATAATCATTGATAAAAATAAGTTGTAATGTTCTATCATTCACTTCAAAATCAGCTTTTAACCCAAAGTTTATTATTATTGATGCTCAACCCTTTCCCAAATGGCAAAAAATAGGACTGTTGCACTCTGAAAACTAGGCAACAAAACAAATGTTGATAAAGATAAAAATGTGTGTACAATAAAGCACAGAAAATATTGAGACAAAAGGAGAAAATGCTGGTTATAAGCATTTTTTCATCGCCTAATTGTTTTACCAAGTCTTTGCTAATGTCAAAACTAGAGCGATTTTTAGCGATGTTTATGTTTTAGGACTCTATGATAATTTAATAAGTATTAAATTTTGATAAGTATGCCTGTTTCTCAATGATTCGTGGATTCTCATTGATTCAAGGATATAGAAATGCCCCGCATGCAGTTATTCTGTATGTTCAAAATATGTGAAAATGATGAATCTTCACACAAGAATTATTTTGCTGATGGTAGAATGTCAAAGATTGGGTTCTGGCTTATTTCTGCATAGAGCAAGGTCTGAATTCTACACAGTATTTGTTTGTTTTGTTCTATATTGAAAGGCCTGAAGCTATAAGAGACATTTGTTAACAAGATGCAGGACAGCACAAACAATGCGAGTAATGGACCCACAAATAACCAGCAACTGTACCTGGTTACACCTACAATACGAAGTATCCCCATCAGTACACAGACCAGGCTTGATGTTTACTTGAAGCTGGAGAATCTACAGATACCAGGCTCATTCAAGATACGCGGCATTGGACACCATTGTAAAAAGGTTGCTTTGTTACATTGTACAGTTCATGTACTTAATTCTTTTCCCAACAAAACATTTTATGTTTTTATGTCTAGGGACCTTACGTCACTGCCCTTGCGTCAATTTCCCATCCCAGCCTCTGTTCACTTGAAAACCTAACCCTGGTCTGTATCTCAGGTCTGTATCTACAGATACAGCCTGTCTGAGCCTTGATATTTCACACATGTGTATGGATACTTCAGGCCAAGACTTTTCACTGTTATTGTGATAAGCTCCCGTGTAGGCGAGTTACATTACATTGTCCATGAACGACTCTTGTTTATATCCATCGTAGGAGTTGTTTGGTTAAACATTGAGGTAAAAGAAGAAAATGCTGATGACCCTATGCATAGAAATCTCAGCATGTCTCATATACTAATTTAAAATTTCCATAATGAGTTATTCTTACTTTGATAATTTTCCAGTACTTAGGGCAATGCATTTGAAAGTTAGCATTTTATGAGACAGTGAGCATTTTAAGGACCAATGTTTTCAGTATTTCTAATATCAAACCCATATTATTTGTGCAGGCATCTGAGCGAGGCTGTAGGAGGATCGTGTGTGCATCCGGAGGTAACGCTGGACTGGCCGCAGCCTATGCTGGACAACAGCTGGGGATACCAGCAAACATTATACTGCCTAAAAGTACTCCCAGTAATGTGGCTACAATGTTGAGGGAACAGGTACGAATGTCTGCCTGTCTGTGTGTCTATAGATCAGCCAGTCTGTCCAAAGTGTAACCTCCTCTAGTTACAACTTCTCGTAAACCTGTATTTAGATTTATATCAGCATGCATGATGTAGAGGTTTATGTGTGAAATTCATTGGTTTCATTTTGTCTCTTACAATGAAGAGTATGTAAAAACTTCACTGCAGCCATATTTTGCCAGTAGGAATTTTTATGCTTTTACTATTTTTAGCAATCTATGTTTTAATATTTAAACGTTTGCCATAAGACAATAACTTGTCGTTAGCATTCTTTCACTTTTCTCAATGTTTCCAAGCCATTTCTTGAATAAATATCAAAACTGGGCCTTGTTTGGGACAGGATCAAGTTTAATGTTTGTTTTTCAGTTTGGAGCCACTGTTGATATTGTTGGTGATATTTGGGATGAGGCTAACAAACATGCACTAGAGATGGCCAAAAATCCAGGTATGGTTATATTTGGGATGAGGCTAACAAACATACACTAGAACTGGCCAAAAATCCAGGTATGGTTATATTTGGGATGAGGCTAACAAACACACACTAGAACTGGCCAAAAATCCAGGTATGGTTATATTTGGGATGAGGCTAACAAACATGCACTAGAACTGGCCAAAAATCCAGGTAGGGTTATATTTGGGATGAGGCTAACAAACATACACTAGAACTGGCCAAAAATCCAGGTAGGGTAATATTTGGGATGAGGCTAACAAACATACACTAGAACTGGCCAAAAATCCAGGTAGGGTTATATTTGGGATGAAGCTAACAAACATACACTAGAACTGACCAAAAATCCAGGTAGGGTTATATTTGGGATGAGGCTAACAAACATGCACTAGAACTGGCCAAAAATCCAGGTAGGGTAATATTTGGGATGAGGCTAACAAACATGCACTAGAACTGGCCAAAAATCCAGGTAGGGTTATATTTGGGATGAGGCTAACAAACATGCACTAGAACTGGCCAAAAATCCAGGTAGGGTTATATTTGGGATGAGGCTAACAAACATGCACTAGAACTGGCCAAAAATCCAGGTAGGGTTATATTTGGGATGAGGCTAACAAACATACACTAGAACTGGCCAAAAATCCAGGTAGGGTAATATTTGGGATGAGGCTAACAAACATACACTAGAACTGGCCAAAAATCCAGGTAGGGTTATATTTGGGATGAAGCTAACAAACATACACTAGAACTGACCAAAAATCCAGGTAGGGTTATATTTGGGATGAGGCTAACAAACATGCACTAGAACTGGCCAAAAATCCAGGTAGGGTTATATTTGGGATGAGGCTAACAAACATACACTAGAACTGGCCAAAAATCCAGGTAGGGTTATATTTGGGATGAAGCTAACAAACATGCACTAGAACTGGCCAAAAATCCAGGTAGGGTTATATTTGGGATGAGGCTAACAAACATGCACTAGAACTGGCCAAAAATCCAGGTAGGGTTATATTTGGGATGAGGCTAACAAACATACACTAGAACTGGCCAAAAATCCAGGTATGGTTATATTTGGGATGAGGCTAACAAACATACACTAGAACTGGCCAAAAATCCAGGTATGGTTATATTTGGGATGAGGCTAACAAACATACACTAGAACTGGCCAAAAATCCAGGTAGGGTTATATTTGGGATGAGGCTAACAAACATACACTAGAACTGGCCAAAAATCCAGGTAGGGTTATATTTGGGATGAGGCTAACAAACATACACTAGAACTGGCCAAAAATCCAGGTAGGGTAATATTTGGGATGAGGCTAACAAACATGCACTAGAACTGGCCAAAAATCCAGGTAGGGTAATATTTGGGATGAGGCTAACAAACACGCACTAGAACTGGCCAAAAATCCAGGTAGGGTTATATTTGGGATGAGGCCGAAGGCCAGTGAGCTATTGTCATGGTGTTGTGTCCTACGTGCGTGCATCAGTCCGTCCGTGCATCCGTGTGCATTAACTTTTTCTTTAAAAATCTTCTCCTCTCAAACCAGTGGGCCAATTTTGATCAAACTTTGGAGGAATGTTCCTTGGGTGGCCCTTTACTTAAATTGTTCAAATAATTGTAATTGGTTTATAAATGTGGGCGTGGCAGGGCGGGGCTTATCAGACTTGGAGAAATCACAAAATAATTCTTTAAAAATCTTCTTCTCTCAAACCAATGGGCCAATTTTGACCAAAGTTTGCAGGAATGTACCTTGGGAGACCCTTTTCTTAAATTGTTCAAAGAATTATCATTGGTCTATAAATGTGGGCGTGGCAGGGCGAGGCTTATCAGACTTAGAGAAATCACAAAATAATTCTTTAAAAATCAACCATGTGGCCAATTTTGACCAAACTTGGCAGAAATGTACGTTGGATGACTCTTTACTTGAATTGTGTGTGAAATTTTGATTGGTCCATAAATGTGGGCGTGAAGGGCGGGGCTTATCAGAGTTAGAGAAATCACAAAATAATTCTTAAAAAATCAACCATTGAGCCAATTTTGACCTAATTTTGCAGAAATGTACCTTGGTTGACTCTTTACTTAACTTGCCCATGAAATTTTGATTGGTCTGTAAATGTTGGCGCGGCAGGGTGTGGCTTATTTGACTTAGAGAAATCACAAAATAATTCTTTAAAAATCAACCGTAGGGCCAATTTCAATTAAACCTGGCAAAAATGCACCTTAAGTGACCCTTTACTTAAATAGTCTGTGAAATTTTGATTGGTCCATAAATGTGGGCATGGCAGGGCGGGGCTTATCAGAATGGTAGAAATCACGAAAAATTCTTTACAAAATCAACCACAAGGCCAATTTTGACCAAACTAGGTAGAAATGTTCCTTGGGTGTCCAATTACTTCAGGTGGTAGTAAAATTTTGATTGGTCCGTAAATATGGGCAAAGCAGGATGGGGCTTATCAGAATGGGAGAAATCATGAAATAATTCTTTAAAAACAACCATTGGCACAAATGTTCATTGGATAATACTTTGTCAGTGAAATTTTGATTGTTCTATAAATGTGGGTGTGGCCAGGCAGGGCTTATCAGTATTGGATAAACCATGAAATAATTCTTTAAAAATAAATCAATGGGCCAATTCAGACTAAACTTGGCAGAAATGTTCCATGGGTGACCCTTTTCAAGATTTGGCAGTGCGAGGCTTACAAGAAATCATGACATAATTCTTTTACTTTAGCCAGTGGAGCGATTCAGGCCCTCTTGGGCCTCTTGTTTTTTCCTTTGAGACTGTTCTATTTTCTATTTCAGACTGTTTGTACATTCATCCATTTGACCACCCAGACATATGGTGAGTTTTGGATCAGCAACACATAACTAGTTGACATAATTCTAGATCGATCCAGTTTAGGAATTGCAGACAACAAATAGAATTTCAATTTCCAACCAAGCATCTTTAGTAATTAGTAATGTTTGAAACTTGCCAATACAACTGCCCACTTTTACCCAATACATTTGACCCAGGATCTAGAAGAGGGGCTCGTATACCATTTGAAACTTGCATGTTTCCAGATCAGCATGTTTCCAAATGCAGTCTGATCAGGAAAATTGGCCCTATGTTGTGGGTATCGAATTTCATATAGAAACAAAGGAAATCTTGTACAATCTTCTCCTGAAGCGTTTGGCCTAGAGCTTTGAATTTTTGTGTGTAGAATCATCTCAAGGCCCTCTACCTAAATGCTTCAAATTATTGTGATACAAGGAAAATTGACCCTATGTTGTGGGTATCAAATTTCATATAGAAACAAAGAAGGAAATCTTGTACAATCTTCTCCTAAACCCTAGAGCTTTGAAATTTTGTGTGTAGAATCATCTCAAGGCCCTCTACCAAAAATACTTCAAATTATTGTGATGCAAGAAAAATTGACCCTATGTTGTGGGTAGCGAATTTCATATAGAGACAAAGAAGGAAATCTTGTACAATCTTTTACTCCTAAACTGTTTGGCATAAAGCTTTTGAAATTGTGCAAGTAGAATTGTCTCATAATAATACAATCTTCTCCAATTCGTACCAGCATTGTTTAAATTGTTTCCTTTAATGAACGTTGTCAAGAAGTTGTGTATGTGAGATGAGACAAAAAATATCATCTTGATGATCTCTAAGGTGAGCGGTATAGGGCCATCTTGGCCTTCTTGACCTTCTTGTTTGCCCATATTCATAAACTTGATAAGAGTTGACTGGAACAATAAAAAGTTTAACCACTCCTAGAGAACAAACATTTTTACCTAGTTTTAATTCAAAGCCTTTGCAGATGAAAAGCCATTATGTTACTAGAAGTGAGATTTGTATGTTTTATCTGTGGAAAACATATAAACATTGATGGAAAAGAAGAAAATGAAGATTCTTGGTGGTCTGCCTAGTTGTATGTTTCTACAGGGAAGGCCATTCCACCATTATAGATGAAGCTGTAACACAGATGCCGTGTAAACCTGATGTTGTGATCGTGTCTGTAGGGGGAGGTGGATTGATGAACGGAATACTAGAGGGGATGTGGAGGGTAGGATGGAAGGATGTCGCTCTCCTGGCCATGGAAACTGTAGGCGCAGATTGTCTGAATGCATCAGTAAAGGCGGGAAAATCTGTGACCTTGCCAACTATCTCAAGGTCAGTTATTTAATGACATTTGTCTTGTGGAATCAAGCAGCATTCCTTTTGAATTGAAGCAGATTTGGCATGCAGTGAAGATCAAAATCAGACTTTTGTGCATAATGATCTTTGTCCATGCTGCTCTTCTAAGTAGGAATTATCTGTAAATCAGTTGTTTGAACAGAATAGAGGGAATGTGGAGGATGGAATTGGACTTGTATACTAAAGGATTTTTTAGTATTTTTATACCTTCACCTACGAAGTAGTGTGTGTTTGGGGAGGGGGGGCTATATTAGTTTCATTGTGTCTGTCAGTCTCTGTCTGTAGATTTTTTGTTTCATTGCTCTAACTCAACTTGAGTTATTCAAGAATCATTTGATTTTGGACTGGTACATTTACGCAATTATTGCCCTTGACGTGCACTATTGTTTATGGGGCCACACAGGTCAAAGGTCAGCCATAATAGGACATTTATTTAAAATCTGTGTTTGACCTAGGACTATGTCACTTTACACTTCTTGCTCTTGACATAAATAGATGTCCTATTGTTTTGGGGTCATGTAGGTCTAAGATTAAGGTCGCAATTAAAATTCTTTTTCTGATATCTCTCCTACAATGACAAAGCACTTGCAGGGGTATTTGTCACCCAGCAATGGTTTGATATTCGTCAAACTATGTGGGCGAGGCGCTGAAGGCTTGATAAGGATGTTGTGGTTGTATTGGTATGAGAAACAACAGGAATTCATGGTTAGGTGCTCCAGTCACCATGACCATGATTTGACCATAGCAGTTGAAAGGATGTGAAGTCCAAATCGATAAACCACTTTGTGACTGTTCTAGTTGCATTTAGTGCGCTTGGTAAAATATTGCTGTGGTTTGCATAGCTCTTAAAAGATTTTAATAGATCTACATGTAGTAGAAATCATTACTTATATATTTTCAGTGTAGCCAAGTGCCTTGGAGCTTTAACCGCTAGTGAAGAAAGTTTAAATTGGTCAAGGAAACATAAGAACTTCCATTCTGAGGTTGTAACGGACAAAGAAGCTGTGGATGCATGTTTACGGTTTGCAGGTCAGTAAGCTCATCAACTGTATTGATGTTCTGCATAGCTCATTACCTCACAATGACTCTTTTTGACTCGCTACAAGATAACAACTTAGGAAAACATTGTGGAAAATGAAGAAATTGCTTGTTACAAGCAATTTCTTCATTTTACCCAATGTTTTCTATCCCCAAAAGAGCAAAAAATGTAAAATTTAATTTATTTGTATTTGTTGTCTGCAGGGTCTTTGAATTTGGATCTGTCTGAAAATTTGCTGTTTGGTGACGAGAGTGTTCTGTCTGTTCTGTTCCCTTAAAGCTTACTTTCGAATGTTATAAAATGGAAAGTCACTGTCCATGTGAACAGCAAGCTGTGATTTTATGTCCAGGGAGGTAATTCACTGCCCCAGTGTCAGTGTATGCGTTGTATATGTTACACAGACAAAAACTGTAACTTGGCCTATATCTTATGAACTGTATCAGATAGAGCCTTGATATTTCACAGATGAGTACCTTCTACCAAGACATTTAATTCTTTTATTTGGAACCGTGACCTTTGAATTACACCTTTTTTGTGACATTGTCGAGTATAAGCTAGCTATATAGTGAGTCCACTGGAAATGATAGTTACATTTTCATCAAAATGGCCAAGTGAGGTCTATATTCTCATCTCTGCAAGTTAAATTTTAATGAATGAATGAAAACCTTTTTGAGAAAATGAATTTCATACATGTCATGTATGAAAATAAAACGAATTAAGTCACAGTAGTGGATCCAGAGGGGGCTTGGGGGTTCAAACTAACTCCCCCCTATAGCCTTATTATTCAGTCAAAATTGTGTAATACTAGGAAAACGATCCCCGCCCCTTTTTGAATGTTCGAACCCCTTCACGGATATTCTGGATCCGCAACATATATATAAACAAAGTAATTCTGAAGCTGCGTTCGTGAATTAATTTGACCACAACTGCTGTTCTCCTTGCACCAATCTAAGTAAATTTTTGGCACAGTAGAAACAGGTTAGGAATAATATTGTGACTCATTCTAAAGCTTTTCTGACTACCCAGAAGAAACAAACTGCCCAGAACATGCAGCATTACAAAATTATGCTGCTTTTGTTATTCTTTCCAGATGATCACAGAATGATAGTGGAACCAGCCTGTGGTGCCAGTCTAGCTGCAGTGTATGGATCCAGTCTATCAGAATTACAAAAAGAGGGAAAACTAGGGGCAATCAACTCTGTACTTGTTATAGTGTGCGGTGGTAGCTCCGCCAACTTGAACATTCTACAGGAATTCAAACAACAAGTTGGACTGTGACAAGTTTGTGAGCAGAGTCTAGTGCTTAGTATATTGTTGGCTTCATTCAAAAAAGTCGTAATTACAGCTTGAACAAGCTGCAATTACGACATTTTCGAATGTTGCCAACAATATTTTTTAAGAACCCCAAAACAGGGCTTGCTTGAGAAAGGATTTTAACCAGTTCCCACACAATGACGCCTTTTAACACCCCATTAGATAATTAAATGGTCTGGAAAACATTGTGGAAAGTGAAGAAATTGCTTGTTGACAAGCAATTTCTTCATTTTCCTGAATGTTTTCTACCCAGTAAGACCAAAGAATATAAAGTTTCATTTAAACCTTTCACAAACAAGACCTTGGCCCAGTTTCTCTAAAAAACTTAAGTACGTTCTCAGACTCAAATCTGAGCAACATACTCAAATCACTCGAAATCCACCTGAATTGAATCAAATACCCTTCAACATTTTGTGAGTATCCCATTGAAGTAGAGCATGTACTCATGAGTATGCAATAAAGTTTTTTCGAGAAACCAAGGCCTGGTCGTCAAGATGGCTTTGAAAAATATTCCAAATAGAAAAAAAGTCCAAAATTTTGCCATTTTGGGAAATAGTTAAAAGAAATTGTTGTTCGCAACATCTTTTGATTTTGACCATTCTAAAATTCTGTCATCTGGTAATGGGTTAAATGGTCAAAGTTTCTTTATCCAGATGATGGCTACTCCGTATCAAGCCCATATGTTCTCAATATTTTCAGTATTACATGTCGGTACTTTTTAGCGAGTCAAGACTTTAAGTCCAGGGAGCTAATGTCACAGCCCTAGTGTCGGAGTCATATCTTCAAAATCTTTAACCTGGTCTATATCTCAGGCACTAGTAGAGATACAGCCTTGGTATTTCACACATGGATATTTCCCACAGACCTTTCTTTTCTGACCATGACCTTTGACCTTGTGACCTTGGAGTTTGATCTACTTTTAAAAAACTTCAACATATTACTGATAAAGCCTTGATATTTCAGATATGGATACCTCATGTCATGACCTTGACTCCATGACCTTTGACCTAGTGACCTTGAGTAGTTGACCTTTCACTCCTTTTTAGCGAGCCGGGACTTTATGTCCAGGGAGCTAATGTCACAGCCCTAGTGTCGCGTATTCAAAAACTTTAACCTGGCCTATATCTCGGGCACTATAAGAGATACAGCCTTGATATTTCACACACGGATACTTCTTGACAAGACCTTTCTTTTGGGACCATGACCTTTGACCTAGTGACCTTGACCTTGGAGTTTGACCTACTTTTGAAAAACTTTAACCGGGCCTATATCACATGCACTATTATAGATAGAGCATTGATATTTCACATATGGATACCTCATGCCATGACCTTGAGACCATGACCTTTGACCTAGTGATCTTGAACTTTGACCTTGGACTCCTTTTTAGCGAGCCGGGACTTTATGTCCGGGGAGCTAATGTCACAGTCCTAGTGTCGGCGTCACGTCGCGTCCCGTCTTCACTTGAAAAACTTTAACCTGGTCTACATCTCAGGCACTATTAGAGGTACAGCTTTGATATTTCATACATGGATACATCTCGACAAGACCTTTCATTTGGGACCATGACCTTTGACCTAGTGACCTTGACCTTGGAGTTTGACCTACTTTTGAAAAACTTTAACCTGGCCTATATCTCAGGCACTATTAGAGATACAGCCTTGATATTTCATACATAGATACATCTTGACAAGACCTTTCATTTGAGACCATTACCCTTGACCTTGCGACCTTGACCTTGGAGTTTGACCTACCTTTAAAAAAATGCTGTTTTTGTGACAAGCTCCCGTATAGGTGAGCTACGTTGTCCGCGGACAACTCTTGTTTTAAGACACGCTCTGGTATAGGCAAGCTACGTTGTATGCGGACAACTCTTGTTTTAAAGTCATTCAGTTTTATGTTTTAACACTTTTTCGAACAGCACTAGTTTAGTTCAAATTGCTTTCAAAGAGCTCTTGAATTTGCTCTTCAGAAGTTTTAACTTAATGTTTACTTTAACAACATAGACGCAGAAGCTATTTCTTTTTATACCCCTGCAAAACGAATGTTTCAAGGGTTATACTGGAATCAGCCTGTCTGTCCCTTCATGTACCAAATACTTGTCTGGAGCATATATCTCTGTAAGTAAAGTAGCTATGATTATGAAACTTTATGGGTAGATAGATCTCACCAAGAAAAAGTGCAGTGTATAGGGACCATAACTCTAACTTGCATATGTTGTGAGTTATTGCCCTTTGTTTGCAACAAAAATGTTTATCCAGACAAATGTAGTGGCGGGGGTATTTTATCACCTTTAGTGATAGATTTCTAGTTTTTCCGCACATTTTTTTCCAAAATCATTTCTACTAGAGACATCAAAACCAGGTTGTATTTGGAAGAGGGTTAATCTAATAAGAGTTTTCAAAAACACTTGTTTGAGAAAGGGTTAATCATGATTGTTTAGAAGAGTAAGCATGATGTTCTGTTAAGAAATTACATATAAATGGAGCTTATTGGCATGGTATCATATGACTTTCAAAGTTATGACATTAATTTTGTTTTTTTTTATCTTTTAAATGTTGCATTTATTTCATGTATATTAAAGAAAGCTTATACACTAGAAAAGGTTTCTTTTTGTTAATCATAGAAGTGATGAGAGTGGTCTGGTTTACCAGCCCCTAATATTGTGTTACTGGGTCAGGCACATAGTAGCCTTGATGGCCTCCAATGTGGTGATTTTGCTACAAAGATAAAGAGCAAAGTTTGTTAGTTTTGAGATGCGACATTTATGAAGTAGATAGTTTTCGGCATATTTTTAACACTAGCTTGTAACAGTTTTGTATGATCACGCTAACCTGAAGTGTCTGAATATTGGAGGGGCTGGATTTTCAGTGTAAATTAAGGAAAATCTGGCATTTTAGCGGGAAATAAGTAGATTACATCACCACTGTACACTGGTGGCACAATAAGGCAAATTATCGTGTCAATTATGGTATTTACTGACAAGTCATAGGTCATGGTGACCTATTGCTACCTTGTTTCGTCTGTCGCCGTGCGTCATCTGCCGTGCGTTTAATGTTAATATTTGACTTCTTGAGAACCATTAGACGTATTTCAACCAAACTTGCGAAGAAATTACTGTGCTGGGGTGCGTTGGTTAGGGGGTTGTTGCGCCCATGGTTTACTTTTAACATTTTTGACTTCTGAAGAACCTTTGAACAGATTTCAACCAAACTTGGCAGGAAGCATCCCTTACCTGATGGGAAGGGCTTCAGATTTGTTCAAATCATGGGGTTATTTTCCCTTGGGGCCCATAAGGTGCACTAAAGAGGGGGGGGGGGGGGATAGGGTACATTGAACATCTAAACAAGAGGCCCAAGAGGGCCTGAATCGCTCTTTGTAAATTATGGCATAGAAAATATTGAGACAAAAGTAGAAACTATTATCGGCAGTTTTTTTTCTTTTTTGTCTCGATGTTTTCCAAAGCCAGTCCAATTAGGGACGTCAAAACCAGGTCTTGTTTGGGAAAGGGTATAACAGTATATCTGTTACCGTAATTATTCTAATCAACGCCCATATTTTAATAAACACTTATTCCCCAAATCTCGGCTGAAAATCTGCTTATTTTAAGCACAATTTTAGTGAAAAGGGGTGATTTTAATAAACGCCCATCCCCCAATTCCGGATAAACAAAGATCATACCCCAAAACAATGAAAAAGGGAATGTCCAGCCTTCAATCTGTTTGCAATGAAGGAATTTTATTGAAAAATCGTATTTTGCAGTCTTATAACAAAGCTTTGCCTAATTCATTTTGCTGAATCTCGAGTCCATGAATTGATACTTGATTCACAAATTTTGACTAACAAAATAAGAATACCTTTAACAAACGCCCACCCCATACTTTTCCATCGATCATGTAGTGGGTGGGCGTTTATTAGAATAATTGGCCGCGGCCATGGCGCAGTTGGTAGCGCATCTGCACCTCATACGAGAGGTCCCGGGTTCGATACCTGGCCGCGGCAAATACCCTTACAGACAAAAACGTTACCCATCAATGGCTTGATATCGTGAACCTATGTGGGTGAGCAGCTGGATGCTCGGTAAGGGTGTTGTGGTAGTACTGGTATGAGAAACGACAGAAATCCATGGTTAGGTGCTCCAACCGCCGCGATATGACCTTAGCAGTTAAAAACGGCGTAAAACCCCAATAAACCTTATTAGAATAATAAATGTATATCACGGTAGCTGGAGCACCTATCTATGGATTCCTGGTATTTCTTTCAACACTACCACATAATCCAATCTTAGCCTCAAGCTGTGCTCATTTCATGAAGATAATTCATGAACAACCCTTGAATTAATGGACTTTAATCCATTTCCACATAATGACGCCCAACAAGATATAGGCTTTGGAAGACATTGTGGAAAATAAAATTGATTGTGACTAGCAATTTCTTTATTTACCACAATGTTTTCTAACCGAAAGGACAAAAAGAGAGTAAAATTTCATTCACATGAGATTGTCATCTCATGCGCGGATCCAGATGGGGGTCGGGGGGTCGTGGCGAAAAGAGGGGTTATCAAACAGATTACTGGTTATGTCCCAAATAAGCTGCGGCATTCGTTCCTGTGTGTCACGACAAACCGTTGTTATATTTAGTCCTTCGTGGTATGACACGTATCTGCATGAACGGATCCAGAGGGGAGTCCTGAACCCCCCCCCCCCCCCCCGGAATTAGGCGAATAAAAGAGGTTAAAGATTGGATGACCCCCCCCCCCCCCGGAAAAAATACCTGGATCCGCCGCGCTTGCATCTGCATTTTTATGCTCCCCGAAAAAATTTCGGGGGAGCATATGGTCGCCACGCTGTCCGTCCGTCCGTGTGTCCGTCCGTCCACAGCCATATCTCAGCAACCCTTGGACCAAATTCAATGAAACTTCACATGTGAACTCCCTTGGTCAATACCTAGGAACCTTTTTCTCCGTTTGTGAATTTAAGGCTGCGTCATGGAAAAAGGGGCCTTAGTGTAAAAATTAGTTTTTCTCTTATTTCTCTTCATCTAATGGGCAGAATTTAATGAAATTTTGTGCTCATGTAATAAATAGGATGTTCTAGACCATATTCTATAAATAATGTGTATACAAAAAAGCTGTCATGGGAAAAGGGGGCTTAATGTATGATAGTTTTTATTTTGTGACAAACACTTATTCGGGGAGCATAATCCGTCTGTGACGGCTCTTGTTTATAAAGGCTACCAAGCTCGACGGTTGATTTCGCCGTATATTAGAAGAAAATCATAAAATCAACGTGTTTTATAAAAGATCCGTCAAACTCGATTGTTTTAAGTTTTATTTGCTTTTCTTTACGTCGATACTTAGAAGGAAATAAAGATCGGCAATTTCCGTAAATCTCCACTGAATGACGTCATACCATGGCTTGACTCGGTAACCGGACAAAATCCCTCGGTCGTTTTTGGCATAGGCGGACAAAATCCCCTCAGTAGAATTACAAGGGCGGACAAAATCCCCTCAGTTGAATTTCTAGGGTGGACAAAATCCCCTCGATGAAAATGCAAAGGCGGACAAAATCCCCTCAATAGAATTATTCGGGCGGACAAAATCCCTTCAATGTAAATGCAAGGGCGGACAATATCCCCTCGATCACCCTTTAAGATGTTCAACCTATTTCTCTGCTACATGTATTCATAATTATTCTGGGGACATTATATCTTATACATTAATATTGGTAATAAGTTACGAGAAACATTGAGGCAAAAGAAGAAAATGTGTATGACCGACATTTTGCCCTTTAGTCCGTCTGATAAAATCAAATAAGGGGGCTATTTAAGGAGTTCGCTGCACCCCCCTAGGTACCAAGGTTGTTATATACCATTTTAAAGCTTGAAATATGCTGGATACGATGCACGATGTTGTCAAGTTGTAAACCTGTGCAGCTCCCATTTAAACACACAAATATGTGGGTGGGGTAAGACAACACATAAATTATTTGAAATGCATTTGTCAAATAGAAATCGTCTTTAACCCAATAACTTAGGAATGTACTATTTCCAATTCATAAAACCACAATCAAATAAACCAGAAGCGATATACAAAAGACATTTCAATCAATTTTACGCAGAAACAATGCTCATATATCTCGTCAATTTGCATATGGTGGGTGGGGTAATTTATGCACAGTAAAATACTTAGCCACACAAACAAATAATCACATTATTGTTCCATGAAACGTTTGCACAACCGTTTTTAGATTGAATACAACTTATTCAGGTCTTGGTAAAACTTCTCTACCAAATATTTTAACAGATTTAAACAAGACACAGTTCTAGACTTCTCTTGAAAATGCCCCCTCTTTCCCTGTTTCTTACAACATAGTCCGTCTAATTCTTTGAAATAAGAGGGCTTTTAAGGACATCGTTTCACCCCTAAGCATCGATGTACCAATGTTGTTATATACCATATTAAAGCTTGAAATGTGCTGGATACGATACACGATGTTGTCAAGTTGTAAACCTACGCGGGTCCTGTGTAAACACACAAATATGTGGGTGGGGTAAGAAAACATATGAATTACTTGAAATTCAATTATCAAATAGAAATCGTCTTAAACCCAATTACGTAGTAATGTACCCATTCGAATTCATCAAATTACTCTGGAGTAAACCAGAAGAGATGCACAAAACATATTTCAATCAATTATACGCAGAAATAATGCTCAGATATCTCGTCAATTTGTATGTGGTGGATAAGGTGTTTTATTAACAGTAATATACTTAGCCACACAAACTAATATTCGCATTGATGTTCTTTGAAACGTCTGTATAACCGTTTACAGATGAAATTCAACTTATTTGGAATTTAGTAAAACACCTTCACTCTATATCTTGACACATACATGCAAGACACAGTTCTAGACTACACTTGAAAATGCCCCCCCCCCCCCCCCCCCCTATATCCTACAACATAGCCCATTAGATGAAATCACACAAGGGGTTATTGAAGGAGTTGCTGCATCCGACCCCGTACCAATGCTGTTATATACCATTTTAAAGCTTGAAATGTGCTGGATACGATGCACGATGTTGTCATGTTGTAAACCTGCGCAGGTCCCGTGAAAACACACAAATATGTGGGTGGGGTAAGAAATGCATTTTTCAAATATAAATCGTCATAGACCCACTCTTTTTGAAGGTTCTTAATCGAATGCATGCTGTTATGATTGAAATAACCAGAAGTGACATAGAAAATACATTTAAATTGATTATAAACAGTTTATACGCAGAAATAATTCCAGGTAGTTAGTCAATTTGCATATTGTTGCTAGATTATTGTTAAACACAGTAAAATACGTACTAGCCACACAAATAAATACTCGTTTTATTGTTTCTTGAAACGTTTGTACACCCATTTAGATTAAATAAATAAATATTAAATAGTTTAAATACAACTTATTTGGACATTGGTACAACATCTTTACCCAATTTGATATATATAAACAAAACAGATATTGGCTGCTCTCAAATGTCCCCTCTTTCCCTGTAGCTTATATTAATTTCTGCTTTAACCATTCATAGTCAGATGGCAAAACTCATATTTTGTATGGATCACAATCCTTGCAAGAGCGTCCACTAAAAAAAAATTAAGCATTCTTTGATATAATAGATATATTGATTGGTGAATCCAAAACATTTCACTGTGATATCACTGGACAACACACTAATAATATGATAGCGTCCAAGATGGCGGCCAACAGTAGATATACACATGGAATAGATACATAGAACATTCATTTTGATTCTGACTTGATCTGGAAAATGAATACAAATAATTTTGAGGACAGTAAAGATTCACACAAAGATGAATATTTAAACTTTAAGTAGTGGTTAATAAGAGTGACATAATTAATTTCTGAATGACCCTTTGGGAGTAAAATACCTCCATGGGCTTAGAAAAAAATCTCTTTTGGAGAATCGTTTTGTTAAGTTCATGTTTCCTCTCTCTCTCAAATTATTCTGTAAATTTCTTGATCTTTATCTATCTTTTATAAATTTACTAAAAAGGGGGCACAATTCAGCTATTGTGATCAAATGGGCCTTCTATGCCTTTATCGAAAATGTTGCAATTTAACTCTTTTAATTTTGCACTTTCAAATAAATCAGACCATTATATCAAGAGTTAACTGTCCTCGAAAAATTTCTAAGATGCCCTTTTTTAACCAAATCTCGGATATACCTACACATGCTACAATGTGTTTAACTTCTATTACAAAATCTTAAAATTCAATTGGTGATACAGCTGACCGAATGCAGTCATTTCATTGATTATCTCGTCACTTATTTAGGGAAGATTAAACCAAAACGGTCCTTAAAAGAGAGCTCTAATCCGATTGTACGGATCGATGTAACGTTTCGCATGCATTTTTTCGTCTGTTGATACAAAAGATTAGTAGCTATTTTCTATAGGGGACGAAATTATGTGAGTTAGCTGGGTCTTCGATGATGGTTTTGACCAATCTTTAACAAAGTTGGCTAGACGGTGTTGATCATAAGACCTAGGGCATATACGAGTAAGGCACGTTTTGTTATATTGTAACTCCATGTAAGTATACACCGCAATTGTGGTCTCTCGTCATTAATTTGTATGATATAATGTGTGATGTATATAAAAACTCATTTGATTTGGAATTCTGAAAAACGGGAATTCAACACTATAAAAATGCAAAACTTGATAACGCTAGGTTACTGATTTGTCACAAAGTTGGGGGTGATTTGGGTATTGCTCATAGATTTTAATTCCATTGGGGTATTTTATATATGTATAGTTTGTCTTTATTTTTCTTCACCTCTAAACTTATATATGGTATTCTATGTCTATTGCAATTATATATTTTAAGTTGTTTTCTCCATTTATCCATCTGAAACAATTATATTATACTTTTGGCTCCTCTTTTTAATTTGGTAATTAACACTTTGCTAAATCAATTTTGTGTACCACAACTAGTTTGTCCTAGTTTTTAACGACATAATTGTTACAAACTTTTATTATTTGATGCAAGATCTTTATAACAACAGTCTTCTTTTTAAGCTTTCCATGGACATTCACTCTGAATTCCAGTGATGCTGATAATTATGTCTCGTCGAAATTAGGATTCGCAAAAAAAAACTGGCTTTAACAAGTATCATAGTGACAGCTGTAGTTTTAGTTGAAAAGTTTTGAAGGCTAATTGATCAGATTATAGAATATAAAATACTTTTATAATTCCCCATCTTATGGTGAAAAGTGTACCTATCATAGAAATATTATAATGATTATATTGTAAAGGTTATTTTATAACGCAATGGCTTTCGTAATAATTTCGTTAAGCCACGCGTTCAAAATATAGTATTGTAAACTAATAACCATCACATTTCATCTGTTCCATCGAATTTGGATTATTACTTTGGATGTATTTTTTTCTGGAAGTTTAGGTCCGAATCGGATAAATAAATCCCAATACACCTCCAACTCAATTAATGAATTAATCGTTTTCTCATTAACGACAACGTATAAATTCTTATAATATATACAACCTTGATAAGCATTATTATATCCATATTATTTAAGACGTATTCTCATTTTGTGCCATTAGGTACCAGTCTCGAATTGACTTCGTTTGAATTAGCAAAACTGACGTTTCAGACTTCATTTTACCACACAATTTACAAATATAGACAAATTCTAAAAACATGTTACAATTAATTTAATATGTTAAAATATATTAAAATGTGTTTTGTATATATCTGTTAGGATATAGGGTGACTAGCTGTGTTTAACTAAGATCCAAATAAGTTGTATTTGATCTGTAAACGGTTGTACAAAGTTTTCACAGACAAATAATGCGATTATTTGTTTGTGTGGCTAAGTATATTATTGTTTATAAAACAGCCCATCCACCATAAGCAAACTGACTCAGCTTATAAACAATTGAAACGTATTCTGTATATCCAATCTGGTTTATTTGATAATAATTTTATGAATTTGAATGAGCACAATTCTAAGGTTGGGTTTAAGAAAATTATCATTTGGCAAATGTATTTTAAGTAATGTATTACCCCACCTACATATGTGTTTATTTACACGGTACCTGCACAGGTTTACAACTTGACAACATCATGCATCGTATCCAGCATATATCAAGCTTAAAAATGGTATATAACAACCTTGGTACATCATGGGTAAGGGTGCAGATAATTCCTTATATAGTGCCCTTATTTAATATCATCTGACGGACTATATTGCAAGATACAGGGAAACAGGAGGCATTTTAAAGATCGGCATAGAACTGTTTCTTGTTTATATATGTTAAGATATTGGTTGAAGATGTTTTACTAAGATCCAAATTAGTTTTATTTAATCTATAAATGGTTGTACAAACGTTTCACGGAACACTAATGCGATTATTTGTTTGTGTGGCTAAGTATTTTACTGTGCTTAAATTACCCATCCCACTATATGCAAATTGACGAGATATATGAGCATTATTTCTGCATATAATTGATTAAAATGTGTTTTGTATATCTCTTCTGGTTCATTAGATAGTAATTTGATGAATTCGAATGAGTAGATTACAGCGTGATTGGGTTTAAGACGATTTCTATTTGAGAATTGTATTTCAAATAATTTATATGTCATCTTACCCCACCCACATATGTGTGTGTTTACACAGGATCCGCGTAGGTTTACAACTTGACAACATCGTGCATCGTATCCAGCACATTTCAAGCTTTAAAATGGTATATAACAACATTGGTACATCGATGCTTAGGGGTGAAACGATGTCCTTAAAAAGCCCTCTTATTTCAAAGAATTAGACGGACTATGTTGTAAGAAACAGGGAAAGAGGAGGCATTTTCAAGAGAAGCCTAGAACTGTGTCTTGTTTAAATCTGTTAAAATATTGGGTAGATATGGTTTACCAAGATCTGAATAAGTTGTATTCAATCTAAAAACGGTTGTGCAAACGTTTCATGGAACAATAATGTGATTGTTTGTTTGTTTGGCTAAGTATTTTACTGTGCATAAATTACCCCACCCACCCTATGCAAATTGACGAGATATATGAGCATTATTTCTGCGTAAAATTGATTGAAATGTCTTTTGTATATCGCGTCTGGTTTATTTGATTGTGGTTTTATTAATTGGAAAGAGTACATTCCTAAGTTATTGGGTTAAAGACGATTTCTATTTGACAAATGCATTTCAAATAATTTATGTGTTGTCTTACCCCACCCACATATTTGTGTGTTTACACGGGAGCTGCACAGGTTTACAACTTGACAACATCGTGCATTGTATCCAGCATATTTCAAGCTTTAAAATGGTATATAACAACCTTGGTACCTAGGGGGGTGCAGCGAAATCATTTTTTACCTGGGTCATCAGACGGACTACTTTGACACAATATTTTCTCTGCTATATCAAACAGTATACACAAGTTCTATCCTGCTTTTACATTTATACCACTCATAGGCAATATAATATACTAGAACAAAAAAGATACGCAACCCCAATTTTTCGAAATAATTTTGACCAAATATGTTTTAAATGAATATTGAGTACTTTTTTGATATTCCTGCATCCATACGCATAAATACAGTGCCGTTTCTTTCAGATGTCGTAAATTCATCACGTGATACATAGTGAATTGTTAAAAACTGATTATCCCCCTGCCGTGGTTTCTAAATGACTATTATAAAAAAAAATTTTCTTCAAACACAACCTAAAACATAGACCAAGAAGATGCCAAAGCATTCATACACTTCTCGCTACCCTACGCATAGCACGGCTACGCCAATCCCAGCGCCAACCTGCAGTACGGATGTCGTTTGTTTGAAAAGGTCAAATTGGTGTCGCAAGACATTGATGGGACACCAAATCGAAACATGTTCGACTATTTACGCTGTTGGCTCTCAATGGGACCACAACCGATCGAGCACGGAGCGGACGTGCTAGAGATATGACGTCAAGGCAGGGCCGTATCATCAGGTTTACCCCACCTACGGGATAGGTTTAAGACTGCAACGGAGACCGCTAATAAATCGCATGGACTTCACAACATTCGAATATCGGACCAAACTAAACGAAACAGAATGTGTTTTTCGACCTACATTTACTTTTTTTGTCAAATTGTGTTGACGCCCGGTGTAAACTGGGTGTTTTCTTATTAATGGAATTTGCTACAAACAAGATTTTGTTGACTTTATAAGGTGAAATGTTATTGCTTAAAATGCATCACATTTTGTTCAAATCTGATTTGATGTCTTTGCGTAAAAAGGAATTGAAATGGAAGTTGCGTTTCTTTTTTGTTTCAGTATATAAACTGACTGCCATAAGAAACGCCTCAATGAAATTTGTCATTATTTTCCTTAAGCCTATTACAATATTAGTGAAATATATGCTCTATATAATATTTTTGACCAACAGCTACGTCAAATGAACAAAAATGCGTTTTTATTCACCAAGATGTTCATTTCCGGTGACTGGTCACGTTTTCTACGTGCGCTTCGTGTTTATTTGTCATGTGATAAAATTGGTCACGTTATACACAATAACGTGTGTAAGTGGATATGCAATCAGGAATTTAAAGACTTTCTTTCTTATCAAACATCCGTATTAAAGGATGCCAAGGCTTAATTCTGAAAAGGGAGCTCACCATATGGCCATTTTCGAATGCGAGAAATACACAAATAAGTCGCCAGACAGTTTAACGCATTGTGTGTCTCGATTCGGAGTCTTGATTGACGCGTTTGAATTTCGCGTACGTTTATCGATCGGCCACGCTTAACTGGATCTCGTGTAACGCCTTTAAAACGAAAAAGTTCCTAACGTCAACGTCATGTACGTTTCAGGTTTGTGACGTTGGGATCGACGTTGTGTTGAGTAGTCGATTACTGTGGTGGTCAAATAAGTGTTTTATTGCATTTTTGTTGTTTCAAGTAACTTTTGAAACGGATACATTGTTCGGAAAATAGAGCTCGTAAATGAGCCATTTGTGAATACGGGAAACTTAAAAACAAGCCGTCGGACGTTTTGACGTCTTGCATTGCACGATTAGGCTTCTTGGTCGACGAGTTAGAGTTACAGAAACATTTGCCAATCGGCAAAAGTGAGATAGACCTCGGAAAATGCCTGTTACATAAGAAGATTTCTCTCGTTAACATCATATGCGTTTCATGTTTATGACGTTGGGATCGACGTCGCATTTAGTATTCACTAACTGCGGACGCCAAAAAACATGTTTCTCGGCACATGTTATTGTCGCAAGTAAAGTTTTAACTACGTGCAACTGATTTTTAAATAGTAATTCTGATACCGCTCTGTTTAAATGTGCTACTTTTCTAAGCTGTAACAATTTGATAATTTCTTTACAATCATTTTTCAACACCAGACAATCAAATTTACAGATGGAAATGAGTTTTTGTAATTTCAAATCAAATACACTGAAAAATCGTATACTTATTAGGACTGAGGCGTTCCTTATGGCCGTCAGTATATATCGGTCTTGACATCCATAGCAGTAATTGATTGAGAAAACATTGAGACAAAAGAAGAAATGTTTATGCAGCCATTTATCCCCTTTGTTTTGATATTTTCTGTGAGACATTTCACAAAAGTCATATCTTTCTTTTTCATTAACACAAGCAGTACTGGGGTCCGTCTTTACGACCAGAGTAGTATTTGATCGAGAAAACATCGAGGCAAAAGAAGAAACTGTGTATAACCAACTTTTTCTTCCTTCGACGCAATATTTTCTGTGCTATTGTCTCTTCAGTTGTATATTTTTCAGTATACCAGCAACTCCACCTACCGAGGGGATTTTGTCCGCTCTTGTAATATTATCGAGGGGATTTTGTCCGCCCTTGACATTACATAAAGGGGATTTTGTCCGCCCTATAAATTCTTTCGAGGGGATATTGTCCGCCCTAGAAATTATACCGAAGGGATTTTGTCAGCCCTATTAAATCTGATGAGGGGATTTTGTCCACCTATGCCAAAAATGACCGAGGGGATTTTGTCCTACATTCCTTGACTCCGCCCCAATTTAGAGCATGAAATTTCTGACACAGATAATGTGTTCGACTTTTCTGTCATAAAGCGAAGTCTCAGTTTATATCCATTTCTCGATCGTCAGAGTAATCCAGACAAACTTAAACTGTTCTTTGGCACATTCGTTCACTCACTAACGACATATTCTTCGACTGTTTTAACATTTTTTTCTAACATTGACTAAGGATAAATTCCGTGTTTTGAGTATCGATTGGGGAAGTCGCTTAATGAAAGAAAAGTCGGACATTTCACTTTGTCAGAAAACTAAGGCTAACCGGGTAATCGGAAGTTTAGCGTTTTTTCTTCGGTAAAGATCGGAAAAGACCAAAATATCCAATTTAAAAGACGAAATAAAAACACTTCTACTTAATGTCTAAAAATTGTAGAAACTTTGATATTTGCTTCTTTGAAAGGTGTTTTTTTCGACACAAGAGTTTGATTTTGCCAAACAGCGGACACTTTAAATAAGACCAGTATATAATTTTGATGTCTGGTAATGGGTTAATGTTACAAAATGATCTCAGCTTTCAGGGCTATGTCTGACCTTCGGATCATAAATTTCAACAAGTCCATAGAGCGAGACCTAGTCCTAATAGGATTCGGTTTTTCGTTTAAACAACTACGTCATCGTCACGCCTCACTGGTCTAAAAATAGATTGGGAATCCTCTATCGTACAAATACATGGCTGTGGATCTCGCGAAGTTTTTCCACGATCAACTTGCTGAAGATGACGTTCTAAGAGCTGGATCAGGTGGATTACCGTAATCATTTGTTGAGAAACATTATAATTAAGAGTTGAGAAGGTTGCTGCACTGTCGTGTACTTTTTAAGATAGGTAACTATGAAATAACTAGTTGACAAGTAATGTTTACACATACGGTCCTGCCTTAGATTCGCCGTGCCGCTCGTGCGTACTCGTTTACCCTTTCCAAAACGCAAAATGTCATGTTGGGCCAAATTGAAAAAAGTCTGCAGATGACAAAACGGGTGTGAATACTTTTAGTGTTTTATGTCCGAGAAAATATCAAGACAAAAGTAGAATGATCATCAATATCCAAAGAAGTTATTCACACTCATTTTGTTTGCTGTGCAGGTCTTTTCAATTTGGTCGATCATCATTTTCTTCTTTTGTCTCAATGTTTTCCCAATACTTTTCTGTTGGAGACGTCAAAACCGGTCTTGTTTAGGAAAGGATTTATCTGGAAAAGAACTAGAATTTGTCGCTGAATGTGATTTGATACCCCCATAGGCTTTCACTAGGCCTACAACAGAGGGCAATAACTCATAAAATACGCAAGGTAGAGTTATGCTCATTGTACGTTGCACTCCTCCTTGGTGAGATCTATCTACCCGCGAAGTTTCATGATCATAGCTACTTTACTTTTAGACTTTTCGATGTTTTTTCTGGTTAAGCTGCTGAGGAATCTGAAGAAAAAACGTTTGTCATTTCTGGTCTGTCTCCGTATCTGGAATCAATGTTGCATGTTGAATATGCGCAATGTTTCGTAGTTTTAGTTCCCGCCTGCATTATCTATGATCGACTAATATCTCGCTTGAAAATGATAATTTTTCGCTAACACTGTTACGAAAAAATTGTCCGATTCATGACCGATAAACAAAATATTAGACTGGTACCCGGCAAACGTTGTTGAGGGATTTCCCATCAGAAATCTATTTTTAGCACACGAGCCCGCGAAAATCATTCCTTATTCAGGTGTGGTCTGCATAATTTTTCAAGTTGATCTCTAGGTGACCCTTTCCCAAACGGCAAATTTTTAGGGCGATCCGCCTCAAAAACAGCCATAAAGTACGATATAGAAAATATTGAGATAAAAGAAGAAACTGCTGGTTATCAGCAGTTTCTTTTGTTTCAATGTTTTCCCCAGCCTTTTCTATTAGAGACGTCAGAACCAGGCCCCGGTTTCTCGAAAAAACTTAAGTACAAATTCATGAGAACATGCTCAACTTGAAAGGAATACTCTCCAACGTTGAAGGGTATTCGATTGAAGTTCAGGTGGATTTCATGCGATTTGAGCACGGTGCTCAGATTTGAGCATGAGAACGAACTTAAGTTTTTTCGAGAAACCGGGGCCAGGTCTTGTTTGAGAAAGGGTTATTTAGAAAATATAACAAGAGCTTCGCAGAGCATTGCATATACGCCCAAGAGGGGCTTGTCAGTAAAATTGGCCATTTTTCCTTAAATTCAAGGGCAGATAATTTGAGAAAATGGACATTTTTCCTTAAATTCAAGGGCAGATAATTCAAGAACGAAACATTTATCTGAATTCCGTAAGCGATGTGCACAACTTGGCATCATTGTGGCAAGTTTGATCAAATTCTGGTCAAAACTGTAGGAGGAGTTGTGCACATTAAATTGCTAACGGACTGAGAGACAAACGGACAGACGAACGGACAGATGGACGACCGTGGCCATAACATAATACGACCCTTCGGGCGTATAATAATTTAGGAAAAGAAGTAAATTTTGGCAGTTCACATTTTCTTTATCACTTTCCATGTTTTCAACAGCTTTCTAAGTATGATGTCAAATCCAGGATTTTGGGAAACTCTGAAAGGGTTAACAATCTTGGAAATAGGGACAAAAGCACAAAACAAATGCAACTTTTAAAGACAAAAACTTAATTTATACATTTTTTACAAACTGGTGAAATTGAAAACTTCTATCCTTCATTTTTCTTATTTTCTTACATTATTTTCTATAAACTGACAGATGTATTGAAGCCTTAAAAACTTAGAACAATCTATTGTTTAAAATCACATTAGGTCATCTTGTCACATTTTTCTGCATGGTTAAATGTACCAGTAAAATATGTTAAAATGTCCAACACTTTATGTTCCGAATCCAGATCCTAAATGATTAAAGTTCATGCCAACACCACAAAATACGGCAATGATGCAAGATTTTTTTCCATCATAAAAACTTGACTGAATCCATTTTTGACTAATGTCCGATGATCAAAAGTTGATGGTGATGTAAAAATATTCACAGCTAATCTTCTTCATCTTCGTCTTCTTTATTAGCAGCGATTTGTGCATACTTTAATTCTACATCCTCAAATAATTTCTGGAAAATAAAGAGGAGAGAAGTTATAACAATGTTTTACTTTGATGACTTGGTAAAACAACACTTCAATGATCAACAAAATTAGACAGGTCCAACTTGGAAGCTAGCTGTTATAGAATGCAGACCACTAAATGGAACATTATGAAGAATTGAATATATAGCCTATATAGGATTTACGAGGGTTGTCTGGAAAGTTCGTGAACATAGTACAAAATATAACAAGAGGGCCAAGATGGCCCTATATCGCTCACCTTAGAAATCATCAAGATGATAACTTTTGTCCCATCTCACACCGCAACTACTGGAAACTTCCATTACAGAAAACAATTTAAACAATGCTGGAAGTAGAGTTATAGTACCATGGGAAATGCAAAATTTACCTTAAAGATCTCTGACGAACAGAATTGGAGAAAATTGTATCATTATGAGACAATTCTACCAAAAAATTTTCAAAGCCTTAGACAAAATGGTTTAGGAGAAAAAGATTGCACAAGTTTCTTTGTCTCTATATGAAATTCCATACCCACAACATATGGCCAATTTTCCTTATATCACAATAATTTGAAGTGTTTTGGTAGAGGACCTTGAGACGACTCTAGTCTACACACAAAATTTCAAAGCTCTAGGTCACACATAGTTCAGGAGAAGATTGTACAAGAATTCCTTCTTTGTCTCTGTATGAATTCAATACCCACAACATAGGGCCAATTTTCCTTGTATCACAATAATTTGAAGTAGTTTGGTAGAGGGCCTAGAGACCATTCTACATGCAAAATTTCAAAGCTCTAGGCCAAAAGGTTAAGGAGAACAAGGGCAATTAACTCTGTTCTGATAAAGATATTCTCATCAAAATTATGTCCAAGTTTCAACTGTTTGTTTTTTGTTTTTTTTTTTTTTTTTTTGCTTGGTCAATATTTATTGCTGTTTGAGTGAAATTAAAATCGAAAACGGCAATTTTGTCACCGTCAAGGGCACACAACTATGTTTTCTCTAGTCTGATCCATATGGAAAAATGATATCATCTAAGATCTTATGGTCACCATACTCACCAACATTGTGACTAAGTTGTGTCTTGATTGGTCTATATTTGTGTTTTTTAGAATGAAATAGTAATTTTGTGAAAATCAAGGGCCAATAACTCTGATTTTACTGTTCCGATCAAGCTGAAAATTTAGCTCACCCAGCATCTTATGGTTACCAACATTGTGGCCAAGTTTTGTCTTGATTGGTCAATAAATGTAGATGCTAAAGTGTAAACCACAATTTTGTCAAATTCAAGGGCACATAACTCCAGACTTCCTGCTCGGATGACACTGAAACTCAATTGAGGCTAAGTTTTGACTTGATTTGTCAATATTTGTAGATGCTAGAGTGGTAACAAAGTCAAAAATAGCTATTTTTGATGTTCAAGGGCACATAACTCTAGACTTCCTGCTCCAATCACAGAGCTCCAGATAGGATGCGTATTTGCGTAAAATACGCATTGATTTGATCTAAATACGCATTAACTTTCATAAAAATGCGTACAGATACGCATTCAAAATAAGGAATACGCATTTGATAATCGTCAGGTAGCGTATCAAGATCGAAGAGCGCCAGAAGAAACACATAAAATAGGAAATTCCAAAGATTAAAAATAACGTTTTAGTCTGTACAAATAGCGTATGTGTAAAAATACAATACTGGGAACAAAAGTGTTACATCAAAGTCAAAATTTCAAAATCATTTTATGCATCTTTTATAGTGGTTTTTGAACAGACTAGATAGTGTTTTGTATGAATTCAAATGGCAAAGATAATCGGTCCAACGGTTTGGTGTCCAGTTTACATTAAATGTGACTTAACCAAACTTATTTCGTAAGTTACATGGTGTCCATTGACTGCCTTTTATAAATATTTTTGCCAACACAATAAATGTTTGAAATCAATGTCTTATTGTGTCATACAAACACTTTCTTTCCATGTATGAATACAACCTGAGGCATGTGTTTAAAAAAATATAGATTGACAAAATCATGTGGACACCGTAACTTACAAAAACTTTGACTCAATTGTGTTTCCCCCACAGCATTAATATAAACTGTAGACATGTCCAAAAACATAAGTAGTATCAAGTTTTATATATTGATAACCTTTTTATGTTCTATTTTCTAATTTATGGCCTTTGAAGTGAAATAATGACTAAAGAAATAATAAATTTGTAAGTTCATAAGACACCAAACTAATTTTGTAAGTCACATTGTGTCTCTTGACTGCCTTTAATAAATATGTTTCCCAACAAATCAAATGTTTGAAATCAATGTCAACTTGTGTCATACAAACACTTGCTTTCTATACATGAATACAACCTGAGACACATTTTTAAAAAAATCTAAATTGACAAAACCATGTGGACACCGTAACTTACAAAAGTCTTAAATCAATTGTTTTTCCCGCACAGAATTAATATAAACTGTAGACATGTCCAAAAACATAAGTAGAATCAAGTTTTATATATTGATAACCTTTTTATATTTTATTTTCTAATTGATGACCTTTGAAGTGAAATAATGACTAAAGAAATAATAAATTTGTAAGTTACAAAGACACCTAACTAATTTTGTAAGTTACATGGTGTCTCTTGGTTGCTTTTTCAGAATGTTTTTCACAAAACAACAAACATTTGACAACAATGTCAAATTGTGTCATACAAACACTTGCTTTTTATGTCAGAATATAACCCGAGACTCATTTTGGAAAAAATCTAAATTGACAAAGTTATGTGGACACCGTAACTTACACAAATTTTGACTCGATTGTTTTTCCCGCACAGAATTAATAAAAAATTGTAGACCATGTCCAAAAACACAAGAAGATTCATTTTGTATATATTGATAACCTCTTTAAGTTCTTTTTTCAATTTATGACCATTAAAGTGAAGTAATGACTAAAGAAATAATGAATTTGTAAGTTACAAAGACACAAAATTCGTAAGTTACAAGGTTGAAAAAGACACAGAGGATAATGTTTGAGCTCCTAACTGAATGATGTCATCAAAAAGTGTGTTGATGTGGAAAGGGCATAACCCCTTCTAGGTAAATATTTATTCAGGATGAATCCAGTTTATAGTATATGCAAGTTGGTGGGTTGAAAGCGTAAGTTACATATGGACACGAAACTGGGTGTTTCCAATATTCAGAAAAATGTTGCCTATAACACATTTATATCCAACAAGTTGCTTATAAAATGGACTTCTCGAGTATTTTGACAGTATAAATACACATTTTTTAGAAAATGTTGATTGATAGTACAACCTATTTTTAGCTCTGTTTTCACCTTATCTATTGGACACCGAATGTAACTTACATCATGGGTTTATTTCAAACGAAATATTTTTAGTACATTAAAAGATAAAATTACCAAACTGGTATATTTATAAAATTTAATTATTACTTACCCAGTTTTTAAAAGAAAATTGTTTGGATTTTAAAAATTGCAAAAACTATAATCAATCTTGGAAAGCTCCTATTTTCATGTAACGTTTTGTAGGCTGGAAAAACGTCATTTTTTGGTCAATTCATTATAAAATGAATATGAAATAAGAAATATTGTGTACTTTTTATTGGTTAACTTATCTCTTCACTATCAATATAACACACTTGAACAAATAATATGACAGGTTTCTTTTATTAAATACTTTTTTTTCACAGATTTTATATACCACCCCCATTTGGACCAGTATTGTATTTTTACACGTATCTAATACGACTCAGCCAATCAAAACAGGGAATTATTGGGGAATACTGATTACGTCACCAGCCGAGCTAATGCAGATGACAATCGGCTATTCCGTAGATCTACCGAATGCTGCCGAGTGGTGTATTTTGTTCGAATCGTTCTTTTCCGTTAATTTTTTTTATACGGAGCAAATCGTTTCCTCGATTTTAATTGGATGATAAATATCAGGCCATTGCATCACTTCGTAAATCGGAAATTGCAACTCGAAGAAGTTTGTTTTCTTTTCAAATCGGGAAGCGAGTAAATCCACTTCAGAGCACATCGTAAAGGCGATTTTGGCCGATATTATTTCTGAAGAGGCCCTACAGTACAGACAAAGATAGCCCATGATGAATTGGTAATCTCGTTCAGAAAAAAGACACTGATAAGTCTTGAGTTGATGGTCGGAAACATAGCACGCCTAGATGTCCTTGAAAATGAAAGTATAGGTCGTTCCGGTGGGGTGCTCCTGTTAATTTTAATCCTTTCCCGAACAAGAGGGTAAATACTCATTGCCTCCAAAAACATCTGGAAATACGCATTGGAAAAAAAATTGAAGGGTAAATACTCCTTGCCTCAAAAAATTATCTGGAGCTCTGAATCATACTGAAAATCGAACTCGTACAGTATCTTATGGTTACCAACTTTGTGGCCATGTTTTGTCTTGATTAGTCAATATTCATTGATGCTAGAGTGGTAACAAAGTCAAAACTAACTATTTTTGATATTCAAGGGCATGTAACTCCAGACTTCCTGATCCGATCTGACCCAAGTTCGAATTTGTCCAAGAACCTATGGTCATACATATTTTAACCAAGTTTGGTCAAGATTGGTCAATATTTTTGGATACAAGAGTGGTAACAACAAATTGTGAACAGACAGACGACGGACAAAAAGAGAACACAATAGCTCATCTTGAGCACTTCGTGCTCAGGTGAGTTGCAATAATGTAACCGAAACCTTTTTTGAATTTTGATATGGGTTTCGGTTACAATTCCTTCCTATTCCTTGCAATGGAGCAGGTGCTGGAATGATTGATTCCAGCAAGTTTAGCATAGTCAAACTTCAAAATAAAGCTATGGAATGCAGTAAGAATGTTACCTGACATCAAGTTTACTATTTTTCTGTCAATCCAGCATAGTTTCATGTTGAAATCACTTTCAAATAAAGTTTAATTTAATTTTGAAGCCGAGTACCCACCCATTTCATTCTACTAGTACTGAGACTTGAATGTTCCATTGGAAGAAATAATTGATAACAATTCTTGTTGATACTTTTTAATTGAATTTGTGCCATGGAATATCTTTTTATGGGATACACATCTGATTAGATATGTTAGTATTCAAAAATTTATGCAAAAAAATGTGTTTTCCACTCTCTTGTCTTGCTCCACAAGAAGGAATAGGGTGGACTCATAGCCACAAACCAATACCCATCATCAAGTTTGTGGCTACGATATCGCAGCTATGCTCAGGTGAGCTAAAAATGAGAAAAGAAGAATATATCACACAAACATGATTTCATTAAACAATATTGCAAAATTTGAAATAATGCCTTCCATTTTTAATATAATTACATAGGTTTTTGTGAAGAATGTTGAGGCACCCTGGAGCACAGAATGATGTTATGTCGTTCCACGGTTCCAGCAACGAAGAAATGATTTTGCCCAAAAAGTTGTGCTGCTTTTTTTTCTTCAGAGAGCAGTCTAGGCACCCATCGACACACAATCTTTTTTATTTTCAAATGTAAAGAGGGGTTTCATTTGAACCCCCCAAACCAGTATCATATCCAGATGGGATTCGGTGGGTTCGAACGAACATTTTCATGTAGAAATTCAGTCAAAATTGCAGGAAAACGAAAACAAACCCCCCTATATGTTAATCCAAGTTTTCCTCTAATGAAATTCGCTCTTTGATATGTTGGTGTCGCTCATTTACATCAGAACCCACTACCATTCAAAAACAAAGAAAAGTAGGTCATTGTAAACAAAGGCTGTTCAGGTGAGGGTTGTTGCAAAACATTGCCCATAATTAATTTGGGCATAAACCTTTTAGAAATACTTTTTGGTCTTAAAGTTTTCACCAGGTACAACAATAAATGGTTCATTGATCATTCATTACAAGGCATTTTAACCCCTTTGCTGCTAGACAAATATTAGAAAATTGGTTCCTATTTGCCAAGCTATTTTCCAAGAAATTGACCGTAGTGTAAGAAATCAACTTATAACTAAAAAACTATTCAATTATAAAACTATATAAAACCTTATATTTTCTGAAAGATAATTGAAAATGCTATTCAGTGAATATATTTTTATTCATTTTGGAAATTACATTTGTTGTTATTAAACTTTGAAAAAAAAACCACATCGTTCTCCCCTCATGACGGCTCAGGCCGTCACGGGGCAGTAGAGTGACATTTTCGCATGACGGCTCATGCCGTCAAAGGGCAGCGAAGGGGTTAAGGGTACCGTAGCGTTTAAGATAGGACGGTAAACAAAGCGCCACAACTTGTTTTTGAATGGCAGTGTGCTCTGATGTAAATGAGCGACATCAACATATCAAAGATCGAATTTCATCAGAGAAAACTCAGATAACCTATACGTATGCTTTAACTACCTTAACAGAAATCCTGGATCCACCGCTGCCCCAAAGACCTCTACATGTGAAAACTTGTCTTAAGGACTAAGATCAGCTATTTACATACTAGGCAGCCGATACCCGATTCTAGGGCTCCTCCAGTGACAAATGTACCCTTAATTCATAACATTTTCCTTTTCAACTGGGCCTGATTTCAAGAAGCAGTTTGGAAAAGATGAAAAAGCTGAAAACCATCATTTTCTCCTTTATTATCTAGATCTATATGTCCTACTATAAATAGATCTATATAACTGAATTCGCTCTTAGCCACGGTGGCACTATTTTTAAAACCAAATTCACCCTTGTCGTCTATACCAGCCGCTGAGCGTTTAAACAGGACTATATGCATAAATGTTGTTATTTGTGAAAATAAAAAAAAAATATGACAGACGCCGAGACGGACGCGATTACCCATAACAAAGAATGATTTTGTGAGACTTACTCCCTTATTAAATTTTCTCCACATCATATCTGTAAACATATCTATACTTCGTTCAAATACGAAGGCTCCCGCTATAACGACGACAGCGAATGACGACGTACGCCGGAATACAGTGTTGTAAAGTGACTTGACTACCACCATCTTTGAAGGTCAAAAATTTCTGCGTAGGAAAACAAATCAAAATATTTCGAAAATGCACTCATACAAATACAAAATCGTTTTCACTATTACATTGATATATATTTTTTAAATTTGTAAACATAAAACATGTATTGAATCATATTTAGCAAAGTTTGATTTATTTTAATCTAGAACTACTTTGCTCCCAAGATAATGCGATTTGCATAGGAGAATATAATCAAAGTACGTATGGGGTAGTGTGTATGAGCCGCTAAACTGGTAGAGCGAATGAAGTAAGCAGCATCAGCAGTTTCCTTCATTTCTGATCAATTCTACATCTTTAGAAAAAAAACTTCATCGCTTTTAATCTTTTTCTTAATAAATCATACAGAGAGAGTGTCATCCCGCAGAAAACGTCGAGAGAAAAGAAGAAACTAACCAGAAAGAAATAGAAACACGTCAAATATTTTCCGCCTTTCTATAAATTTTTAAAGAGATACATTTTTCGACTTATCACAATTTTGACAATACAAGATCTATATACCAAACATTCGAGTAAACCATGGAATCTAAAAAAAATGTATCTACATGCCGATTTTGCAGTTTGCACGTGCGACTTAGTGGAACATTAAATGTTACCGTTAAACCGTGTATGATTACCTTATTCTTTACCACAAGAAATCACAACGTTTAATTTTATCTAACATTATAACCCAATTCTCGGTGGCTGGTAGAAATCGACAAATAAGCCACTTTTTTTTACATCAAGGCCCATTTTCCTATGACGCAGCATGATATTACAGAAAGTTGACACTATATACACTTAGACAGGTGTCTAGAAACATTCTACGTAAATTTTCAACAAAATTCGTCAATAGATTTAGAAGGGGTTATGTCAGGTAGGTTGTTTTCATCACGTCCCCCTTTGCCATGACGCATCTTAATGGGGGGGGGGGGGACAGTAACAAAATACGCATTTATATAGTCTTAGGTGACTCGAAACTTTCTGTGAAAACTTTATCAAAATCCGTTAATAAATTTAGGGTCTGTGTCACTGTCGATGCTTGCATTAATTAATCGATTATATCCCCTTTTTCGGCGACGCTGTATGCTATGAAAAGACCTTCGCAACGGAAGGACGAACAGAAACACGGATAGGTGGAGGTTACATCAATAAACGGCCACCTTCGGAGGCGATTAAAAGTCGTACATACTATTATGAATCGTTTATTCAGAAAACGTGGAATAACTAGGGTGTATACTTATTTTTGGCTCTCAGTATATTCCGAATGTTATACCCTGCCAGAGGCAGACTGATAAGTATAATACTCAGCCTGACAGTGACTTAGGCCATTATTCAATACCGACTGTGAACATATTGGAACCACAGGCTGCGGTCTCTAAAGAAATTGAATGACAATAAACGAATTTAAGATAAGCCTGAACAGATTTAACACGGATATTGTCATAATGGTCTAGAAATTTGGCGTTTGGGAAAATATTAAAAAAGTATAATAGACACCCCGCGAAATTTGAACAAAAGACTCTGTATTTTGGAGTATCGAGGCAGGGGTGGCGGAGGGACATATACAAATGTTCTAGAACAAGGCCTCGTTTTGATGTTTCAAATGCAAAAACGGTTGGGAAAACACAGAAGAAAATACAGATAACCTGCATATTGAACACAAATCCCATTATTATCAGCTCCCGATTTGTTGACTGAATTTAGACTTGAATTGTCATTGACGTATAGCAAAGGACAGTGGTGTAACTGGGCATTAATTGGTTGTACATGTACTCTCAAAGTTGTGATGTTAGGTCTATATAGTAGAGGAAATTTTGAGTAAATGGAGAATTACTGATTATCAGCATTTTTTTCTTTTCTCTTATATTTTTAAACAAAACCGTTCCTACTGGTAAATGAAAAGGTTAACTTTATTTAAGTTCAATCCCTTCCTAAACCGATAGAATTTTAGTAAATTCAAATTGAATTGCAGCCAACATGCCCCATGTTTGTAATTAGTACATTACAGCACCAAACTTGTTGAAAGAAAATGAGAAAATATTATTTTTCTCTCAACTCTTTCCAAACCACTTTGTCAAGTTTCATCAAACATGACTTCAAAATAATTGTAACTTTAAAGAAATGGCATCGACAACCTCTGAATGAAAATTGAAGGGAATCGAAATGTCTTACCGGGCGACAAATTGTTTCAGAATGAGCTTCAATATAGCCGTGCCCGTGACCCTGTCCGATTTTCTTCTTTTTCACCACAACTGACAAATAATTAACACTTTGACCTTATGTAGGATAAGCCCAGAAAGATTGAATTTGTACACGTCTAAAATTTTGCCGTTTTGAAATGAGTTAAAATGTCAAAAATAGTTATTGTACCTATGTAGGCCTATATTTTTTTACCTACAATGGAACAATACATTTACTTTCCTATTCAAATATGTAAATCTATATACTATCTCTTCCGTTGTTTTAATAATTCTTTTAGATCTAAATAGATCTTATCTTAATTATTTTTGTATCAAACGCTACTTCACCGATCCTCATATTATAGATTATTGATAAAAAAAAAATCACACCAATCATTTTGCTATCAAAACGCAAATGCAATTTTGATAGTCATTTTATTATTTTTTTAAAATAAAAAAAAACGTTTTAGTTAAATGTTATTTTCGTTTTAGAATATAAAATTGTATTATTTTTTTACATTGATAAATACCATTTCAATGTTACCTTTTTAACACATTTATTTAAATTGTCTTTTTAATAATATCAATGCCACAAATACTTGCATTTCCCCCTGTATCGCACCCCCTAATCCCATATAGGTAAGAAAATTGACTGGACGTTCCGGGAACACACCGTAGGAAAAATATCAACTCGGACGGAACCTTGATTTGGAAGATTGTTATTTTAAAATCAAAGACTGGTGGTCGGAGTAACTCACCACACATGCCAACAGATGGTAGGCCTAATCAATTTCTTATATATACTCTTTATTTCCTCTTTTCAGAGATTTACAATACATGTTCAAGATAGTCATATAAATGTACAAAATGAAAATCAAACTTAATATAACATAAATCAGAGAAAGAGTGAGGCGAGGGAAGGAAGAGAATGACAGGCAGAAACAGACATGCGTATAGAAAGTTAGACGGACAGACGAAGAGACGAAAAAATATATGAAAAAAAAGAAACAATGGAGAATAAATGTATCAGTATTTACAATTATGATATAACGTCGTGTATTCCGTCAAAGTCACCAACCCCTTATATAGTACACTTAACCGAAACGAAAAGAGAAGTGGCCCATAGGGTTCAGATGAGAGAGGGAAATATTTTTTCGAACTGTGCGACTCAGTATGAAAATACTTTTGTAAGTGATTTTCAAGTTGAGTAGCACAGTCTATGTATCTAAAATATGAAAAATATCTGCTTTTTTCAAGAAGTGTTTGTTTTATGCTAGTGCTTAGATGTATGTTTATAGCTGAGCGAAGTTGCATAATTTAGCAATTTAATTCTGCCTCAAACATACATTAACATATATGATTTTTGCGTTATGATGTTCTGCGTCGGGTCACGTGATCTCTGTGGTTGTTAAACCATATAATCATTTATATGTACCGATGCAGGCAACTATATACAAAGCTACAACATAGAGGAGTGTAGATATGCATGTCAATATTAAACATGAAGGCTGTTTCTTCCGAAAAAAGTCTTGTAACAATAACGCTGGAATCTGCGTCTTTCAAGTACGTATATAAACCAGTTCCAAATATGTCTTTTACACTATTGAGGAATTGAGAGCGCTCTGGTTTGAAGGCTGGACACTGAACTAGGTAATGTATGTCGATATTGTCTGTTGTAGCGAGGCACTTTTCACAGACATGGTCCTTTTTGCTGTGACAAGTCACAATGAGCCGCGCTGACGTAATAGCGGCAGTTATTTGGGAATTGTTAGTAGCTGTTTGCCACAGGATAAATGGTTTGAAGTTTGTGCATATGGCGCGAAAAATGTCAAAATCTGGATCGCCCAATATTCTTGTTTGCCGCTGGTTATCGTAGAAAGCTTGTAGGCGAGTGTTTACTAAATTCTTCCAGGCAACTTTGGAGGGGAAAAGTGCTGTATTCAGGTACGTATCTAAGTGTTCAACTAGTTCGTATTTCACTAATAAAGCGTATATATCAGGTATGAACCCAGTTTGATTAGCGCGTTTTCGAATGTCAAATAACTGTAGCCTGTATTCGAATATTTGTTTCGCAAGTAGGTTCGGGCTCATGTCACACATTTTTTGGAAGAAACGAAGCTTTCTTTTGTCTATCATATATTGGATTGGGTGCCATGCAATCATACTTAATGCCATGTCTGTTCTTGTACGTGTTGGCAAGTGCTGGCAGCATTTTGCGGCGAGGCGTATGTAACGTTCGACTTTGAGGATATCCGAATTCGTCATGTTAGTCCACAATTCACACCCGTACAATAATGACGGAACTGATACTTTTTGTACAATATCGGACATCAATAGAGGGTTCACATTACCATTTTGTTTTTCGATACTCAGAATGGAGAATAGTGACGCTCTTGCTTTATTAATACGTGCGTCGATTGTGGTACTACACTTCATGTTTTTATGAACTATTATCCCGACATGGGTCGCGAAATCTTCTGAATGAAGTACAGTATTGCCAATCTTAATGTCATAGTTTCTGTTGATCTTGTTACCGAACACGACGAATTTGCATTTTTCTTCATTGAGAGAATATCCCCATTTTCCAGCATATTGGGTCACTATATTAATTTGTTCTTGGAGAGAATGTCTGTTCGGAGAAATCAGCGTCAAATCGTCTGCTAGTGTGGGATTTCCGGTTTTTATGGGACCTATACATGTTCCATGAGGACTATCTTCTAATTTGACGAGGAGATTGTCTATAAAGAGGAGATAGAACCAGGTTGACAATACCCCTCCTTGTCTGACGCCTTGAAGGACCGGAAGTGACGTAGAGGATTGTACTCCGTTAACAACAACAATACTTTTAAGGTTCTCATAGCATTTGATAAGCGTGCGTAACATTTTGCCGGTAATTCCAAACTGATGGAGCTTGTAGAACAACGCACTATGACGGACGTTGTCAAACGCCGCTGACGTGTCAAGAAACGTAACAAAAGAAGTAGATCCGTTCTCCGAGTAATGCGCGACCGTTTCTTGGAGGATAAAAGATGTAGTTATCGCGCCTAAGTTCGGTTGATATGCATTTTGCTGTATGCTCGGGAAATGTTTATTATGAAATTTACACCATCTTGTGAGTCTGTCTTGTACCAATGTTTCAAACACTTTGTAGATCACAGGTAGGAGTGTAATCGGTCTATAGCTCTTGGGCATATTTTTGGGTTTATTTTCTTTGTGTATGGGGATTATCAGTCCAGTTTTACAAGCGGATGGTATAAAGCTTGTTTGTAGCATCGACTCATATAACTTACACAAGTAATCTGCCAGCGTTTCTCCTCCGTTAATTATGTGCTCATTTACCACAGCATCTTGCCCTGGGGCTTTGCGCGTTTTGAGTTTTTTAATGATAGACTCTATTTCACACATGGATACACATTCTGTCAGTATCTCATCACTCTTGTAATCGTCTGACGATAGAAAGTTTTTGATAAAATTTTCAACGCTCGATTGCAACTGGTGGTCGAATTTGCGATCGTCTTTCGGCGTTAATAGATCCTGATAGTATTCTTTGAATAAATTGGCAATCATATTTGGGTCTTTAGATTGACATCCTTTGTACGAAAGCTCATTCACTGATGTTTTTGGACTTTTAGTTTTTGATCGAATTGACCTCCAGAATGTTCTAATATCAGTTGAAGCAGTATCACGAAGGTCTTCGTAAAACTTATTATTGATTTCTTGAATAGCGTTTTTCTGCACATTTATGAAATCGCGCTTCTTTTGTTTGTATTTTGAGAAGAAGTCATTCTTTTGGTCTCTGGATCTACCGTCTCTTATCCATTCAATGCGCGCATAACGTTGTTCGTTGTGTGCCTTTTTCACATTTTTGTCCCAGTACGGCTTTGAATGTTTATTAAATTTGCTTTTTGGTAATGCTATTTCAGCTGAGCGTATGCAAGAAATGATATGGTTATACAACTTTTCTATCTCTTCTGGTGTATACGTGTTTTCACATTTTAGCGGAAGGCATTTGAGATACGCACTTAACAGTTCTTTGTAATTATTCGTATCTTGATCAGTACATTTGTTCCAAGCGATAAACGGGGGGCGTATGATTTCGTGTTTGACAAGATTGATTTTAATGGAAGTGAATATTGGCAAGTGATCTGATACGGAACAGCAATCATCACACAGTATCTCGTTCTTTTCGAAAAGATGAGCGTTACAGTCTCTTGTTATGACATAGTCTAATGTTTTTCTTGTTGGCCGGAATGTGAATGATTGTCCACTTGTCTTTATTATTCTATAGCTATTACGATTTAGAAAGTTATTCAATAAAATAGATCGTTGACTTTTCTCACACCCCGTGTTTTGTGACGAAATATCTGCATTCATGTCGCCACAGAGTATCACGATTCCATCTTGATCGTATTTATCTATCATTCCGTGTAGTAGATCTAAGCACTCTGAGTATTCGTCTATTTTATAGTTTACAGATGGCATATAAATTGCAAACAAATAGATAGGCACACAGTTCTTGCTAGATAACATTAAGCCTAAGATTCGACTAGAGTTACAGCTGTTTAACGTGTTGACGCGGAATGTGAGAGATTTCCTATACAGAATACTAACGCCACCTTTCCCGTGCTGACCGGACGTATCACATATAGTCTCTGCAGTGTAAGCGGTATGTATGGAGTTCAAGAATTGCCTTGTATTATACGTAAGTTTGTGCTCCATGACGAGAGCAATGTCAATCTGATGTTGATCGAGAAGATAACTTAAACTTCCCGATGATGACATAGCCCCGCGTATGTTCCAGGTAAGTACTTTGCATGTATTATTGTTTATAGTATTCATTGTTATGTGTATGAGAACGTAAATTATCACTTCTTGTACCTTAATTATCATATTATTCTACGTCACCGGATATGCTTTTATTTTCATCTTGTTGATCGTAATTCTCCTGTCCGTATGTGTAGAATTTAGATTCCCACTCTTGTTGGGAATACCAACGGCGGCAGTATATTTTGTTAGGCCAAAATTGTTTGTTTTCTACCGTTTCCCAGTCATTTTGGTAGAATGATATTTTCGCAGCAAGGCTTCCTCGTTTTGTGTCTATCAGTTTCACTGTGTTTGGAATAACATCTTTGCTTTTTAGGAATGCCATTATTCCTGCTCTATTTGAATATGTGGCGATATTCCCAACATAATATCGGCGCGTTTTTCTAGATTTAACACTTTCAAATAGCGGTTCGTTATTTTGCGTTTGATTACCCCATACACTGTTGGTTATACCATTATATCTTTTGTTGTTGTTGTTAGTTTGTTGTTCAATTTGGTGAGTGGTTGGGTTGTTTCCCTCCACCTCTTTGTGCTTTTGATTGGTCGTTGTTGACCTGAGCGCATCAGCGTACGATATATTGTTGGTTCGCTGTTCCTCATTCGGCAGGTTATTAGTTTTTGTGGCGGTGAAGATTTCGTTTGTGCCCTCAGGCTCTTTTCTGTTAACAGGATTTTCTATATTATTGGGAGCAGAATTTTGGGATATCACGGTTTGCTTATTTTGAGATTCTCTTTGTTTCTGCAATTCCTTTTCTCTTATTGATTGAAAGAGAGACGGTATTTTGTTAGTATTTGCTTTTTCAGCATTTTCACTTTCTCTATTGATGGCACTTTTCTGATAAACACTTCTTCTTTCGTCTGTGAACACCTTTTTCATGAGTATGCCTATCTGCTCTCCTTGATCCATTTGACGTTTACAAACGTTGTCTATGGAGGAAGTACGTGTTTTCACTAATTGTAGCTCGTTTTTGAGTTGTCTAATTGTCTCATTGTCTTGTATTTGTGTGTGCTTGAGCTCAATCACTTCTTTCATTAATAACTGTATTTTAGCTTTAAGTTCTGCCAGTTCTTGTTGTGCTGATTTAGTCAAAAAAATATGGAACGCTTCACGAATTTGCGTGTCATTTTATCACAAATCACCAAAAAAACATAATATACATGATAAATGACATTTTTTCAATTCAAGGGCAGACAATTCAAGAATGCCAAGAGGCATCTAAATTTTAATAGTTGCATAAACAAGTAGACGCCATGGAAATTCATTATGGAAAGTTCGATCATATTGCGGTTGAAACTGTAGGAGTTGCACACATAAGAAAATGAGTGTATTTTTAGGTAATTCAAGAGCGAACAGTTATCTGTCTTCCGTAAGTAGTGTGCATAACTAGACATGGAGATTCATTGTGGCAAGTTTGATCAAATTTCCATTGAAATTGCAGGAGTTGCGCACACAAGAAATTGCTAACGGACGGACAGACGGACGGACAACCAGGGCCAAAACGTAATACGACCCTCCGGGCCTATAAATATATATATCAAAGTAGAAAAATGGAACTTCATAGATGAAAAGATCTTATTATAGAGAAATGCAGTGCAGAGTTTTATTGCGGGAGTTAGCGACGGACCCAGGATTTCTGTGAGGGGGAGGGGAAGGGGGTGGGGGTCGAATTTACAAATAGGGGGTCCGTTTTCCTAGTATTACACAAAATTGTGACTAAATTTCTGCATGAAAAAGTGAAAAGGAAATAATCTGGCTACAGAGGGGGTTCGTTTGAAACCCCCCTCCCCAACCCCTCTGGACCCGTCACTGGGAGTCATTCAAACAAAATTAATGTTTCGCAAAGCGAATTTTATCTCATTCATTACTCAAAATATAAATACTGAAGAGGGGATTAACTTTGTTTGGTAAACGATTAAAGAGGTAAGTGGGCCAATTATTATTCATGTCCATAGTTAGTAAGATCTGCTTTTGTCGTCACTTAAAAGACACGGCAAAGCATTGGAGTAAATGAAAAAAATGCTGATGACCATCATTTTATCATTTGCCTCAATATTTCCTATATACTGTATACAAATTATGTCTTTATCTATACCATTTTTGTCGTCTGCGACATCCTGGTTTTGGTGTCCTTAAAAACGTTTTGCAGACAAAATAAGACAAGATATGATAATCGGCATTCCTTCTTTTGTCTCAATATTTTAGGTATACTTGCACATTTCCTATCTTTCACTAGCATCCATTTTGACGCATTCAAACTGCACGTCTGGAGTTTGTCATTTGGTAAAGGTTGTGATCGTTTTATTAGAAAGCAACGTGCTTTCCTTGACAAGACGTGTACGTCCTCGCTGCCCTCTCCTCCGAAAAAAGGAGGGACTTTGGAAAACATTTAGGTGGAAACAACAACAACATACCGAACTGCTGATTACCAGAATTTTCTGAATTTCCCAGAATAATTTCCTACCAACACTGTGCACGTTTTCAACGTTTCCAACATAAATTTTATCGTCTACAGCAGCTTTCAATCGTAGCAGTTGTAAAAAGTAGTTTGGAAAAGGTTTCAGTTTAGAATTATTGTTAAAAATCTAGAGTATAATGATTGTTTAATCTTTCGTCTTTAATCTTCAGTATGTCTATATTTTCAATGGGCATATGATCAATCACCACTCAGGTGGAATAATATAATTCAAATATTAATAACAAGCCATACAGTGCTTTTTTGAAAGATGATGCAGATGACAAAATTGGTGTTGAAAGAATTTTGAAACAATGTAGCGCAAACAAGAGGGCCAGAATGGCCCTATATCGCTCACCTGAAAGAAGTTTGTGACACGCCCACTTTTTTTTTACAAATCAAAAATTTGAGAATAAATTTTGAAAAGGGTCACTCAAGGAACATTGTTGCCAAGTTTGGTTCAAATTGGCCCAATGCTTGATTTTTAAAGAGTTTTCTTATGATTTCTCTAAGTCTGATAACCCTGCCCTTCCACACCCACATTTTTAGACGACAAAGAAAATTTGTGTACGCATTTTTAAAAGAGTCACTCAAGGAAAATTCTTGCTAAGTTTCGTTCAAATTGGCCCAATGTGTTTTTTAAAGAATTTTCTTAGGGTGTCTCTAACTCCGATAAGCCAAGCCCTGCCACGCCCGCTTTATCTGACGAATCAAAATCCGCAAACAAATTTTACAAAGAGTCTTCCAAAGAATATTTCTGTAACGTTTGGTTCAAATTGGGCCAACGGTCGATTTTTGAGGAATTTTCTTAGGATTTCTCTAAGTCCGAGAAGCCATGTCCTGCCACGCCCACTTTTTCTGACGAATCAAAAATTTGCGAACAAGTTTTGAAAAGAGTCACCCAGGGAACATTAATGCCAAGTTTGGTTCAAATTGGGCCAACGGTTGATTTTTAAGGAATTTTCTTAGAATTTCCCTAAGTCCAATAAGTCACGCCCTGCCACGCCCACTTTTCCTGACAAATAAAAAATTCACCAACAAATTTTAAAGAGTGTCACCCAAGGAACATTTCTGCCAAGTTTGGTTCAAATTGGGCCAATGGTTGATTTTTAAAGAATTTTCTTAGGATTTCTGTAAGTCCGATAAGCCACGCCCTGCCACACCCACATTTTTTGACGAATCAAAAATTTGCGTACAAATTTTAAAAAGGGTCACCCAAGAAACATTTCTGCCAAGTTAGGTTCAAATTGGCCCAATGGTTGATTTTTAAAGAATTTTCTTAGGATTTCTCTAAGTCCGATAAGCCACGCCCTGCCACGCCCACATTTTTTGACGAATCAAAAATCCGCGAACAAGTTTTGAGAAGGGTCACCCAAGGAACATTCCTGCCAAGTTTGGTCAAAATCTACCAAATGGTTTAAGAGGAGAAGATGTTTAAAGAAATGTGAACGGACAGACGGACAGACGGACGGACGGACAGACGGACGGACGACGGACGGTGAGTGACCACAATAGCTCCACATGAGCACTTCGTGCTCAGGTGAGCTAAAAATACTGGGGCAAAATAAGAAAAAAACAAAATGCTGATTATCAACATCTTATTTATATCGCCTCAATTTCCTCCCACATCTTTTCTATCAGGGATGTCAAAACAGGTACTTGTTTAGAAAGTGTTACGGAAAATGACACATATCTTTCATTTCATTACTAAAGTCAAGTAGGGTGGCCTAATACGTATAAGTTACATATTCACATATCTGTCGGCATGAAATTTAATGATAAATCTTTGCTATTCTAAAAAAGAAGAAAAAGTTAGGTTTTATAAATGTTTTACAAGATCTTTTCTATTAGTGTGCCAAAACAAGGTCTTTTTGGGAACCGATTAAGGTACATGTGTATAGCGACATTGGTTACAGTAACGTTATGCATTTAGCGATAACCTTGGGCTCTATTGCAAGTCGGAACACCATTCTTGTCGCCAAACACATGGATATGTTCATGCATTCAGACTAACGACGATTAATAAATAAGCGGAAATCTGGTGACCATACCGCTTTTGAGATAATCACAGATCTAGATCAATCTGCGCATATGCGCCGTCTGATCAAGACACAGACATGATCACGCATAGGCCTACAACAAGACGGTGGCCATTTTGGAATGTTTCTCTCTAGTAAGAAGCCTCTGTTTGTTTCCAATCAAAAGGACGGGTTTGTCCAGCAACAACAATGAATACATGAAATCAAACAAAACAATTTCAAAATCCACACTACACGAACTCCATGATTATCGACATAAAACGGTCACTTATAAATTCGGCGGCCATTTTGGACGGTCTTTAAAGCGTTAGAAGTCTCTGTTTGTTTCCAATCATAAAGTCGTGTTTAGTCCCGCAATGCATGACAGCAAACAATGCCATCATCTCAAAATCTACACAAATTCCTGTTGCCGGTGATAATCGACATATAGCGATCGCGTATAAGATGGGCTGCCATTTTGGGCTGTCGCTGTCGCGTTAGAAGTCCCTTCTTGTTGCCGACTACCCGTGTCACACCTGCAATGGTAAGGGGTTCTCTTAATTTTGTATTTTTAACACCAACCCTTACGATAAAATTATTGACTGCTCCAATATGAAATTTGCTCCAGGTGACAAAATGGACGATAACTGAAGTCATTAAGGCAGTAGAATACGGAGGGAAGACGAGAAAATAGTGATATATCAAGCCTTTCCTTTTTTTGCACACCATCAACCACACAGTTCTTTCTTCCATGGATGTCAAAAGTCTGATTATGTTTTGTAGAGTGTAAAATATCGATGTATTGGTTATTTGACGACGTAAAGTAAAACAATCCACCTAACATTATAAACACGATGGCGATTCCTTGACTGCAGTGAAAGCAGTATTATTCAATCTTCACGTCATTGAGCACTTAAACCTTAACCATAATTTCGTTCCAATTTAACAGCCGTCTTGCTGGCTTTGAATCTTATTTCAAACAAACTACCAATTAAAGAGATATTTCAATAAGATTAGCTCGAGTTTTTTTGCCAAAATAATGGAGTAACAAGAGGACCATGATGGTCCTATATCGCTCACCTGAACCAAAATGATATGAGCAACACTTTTGTTCAATTCAATTAATATTTATTACTGTAAGACTGAAAAAGAACTAATGATCAATAAGGTTGTGAAAATCTAACTCATCCTAGATCTAAATTATGGTGCCAAACATTGTATCCAAGTTTTGTCTTGATTGATAAATAATTGTAGATTCTAGAGTATAAACAAGGTCGAAAACAGCCGAAAACAGCAATCTTATCAAATTCAAGGGCACATAACTCTCGATTTTCTGACCAGATAAGACTGAAAATCAAACTAATCCCAGATCTTATGGTCCCTAATATTGTGTCCAAGTTTTGTCTTGATTGATCCATAATTGTAGATTCAAGAGTGTAAACAAGGTCGAAAACAGCAGAAAACAGAGAAATTTTGTCAAATTCAAGGGCACATAACACTCGACTTTCTGATCAGATCAGACTGAAAATCAAACTCATATGAGATCTTATGGTCCCCAACATTGTGTCCAAGTTTTGTATAGATTGATCAATAATTATTGTAGATTCTAGAATGTAAACAAGGTCGAAACCAGCCGAAAATGGCAATTTTGTCAAATTCAAGGGCACATAACTCTTGACATTCTCATCAGATCAGACTGAAAATCGAACTAATCGAAGATCTTATGGTCCCCAATATTGTGTTCAAGTTTTGTCTTGATTGATAAATAATTGTAGATTCTAGAGTATAAGCAAGGTCGAAGACAGCCATTAACAGCAATTTTATCAAATTCAAGGGAACATAACTCTTGACTTTCTAAACAGATCAACCTGAAAATCATACACATTTGAGATCTTATAGTCTCCAACATTGTGTCCAAGATTTGTCTTGATTGGTCAATAATTGTAGAGTCTAGTGTGTAAACAAAATCGAAAACAGTAAAAAACGGCAATTTTGTCAAATTCAAGGGCACGTAACTCTTGACTTTCTGATCAGATCAGACTGAAAATTAAACTCATCTAAGATCTTATAGTCCCCAACATTGTGTCCAAGTTTTATCTTGATTGATTAACCCTTGCCCACACATTGACGCTTTTGGAGACCCCACAAAATAAAGGCTTTGGAAAACATTGTGGAAAATGAAGTAGCAAGCAATTTCTTCATAACCCACAATGTTTCCTACCAAGAAAGACCAAAAAATGTTAAATTTTGTTCAATAGAACTTGTCGTCTGCAACACCTATGACTTTGGACTAGGCTAAAATTTTGTTTTTTGGTAATGGGTTAATAATTGTAGACTGTAGGGTGTAAATCTATTTATATCCTCTATCAAACAACAGGGCTACAGATAAGTGGGGGTGAAGACATTCTAACTTTGTTATTTCAATTCCAAACCCTATGTTGTGGGTACTCATTTGTATCGTCTCAACAAGACAATACACACGAGTACCCACAATAAAGCGTTTGATGAACAATAACAGAATTATTGCAGTTTAAAAATTCATCACTCCTGCTTATCTGGAGCTCTGAAACAAGATAACTCTACTTATACTAAAGGAAAGTAGTGTCAGAGTTCCTTCCCTTAGATTAACTCTTTTGAATACAGCAAAAAAGTGGCAATTTTGCCCAATTCAAGGGCACATAACTCTCATCTTTCTGGTCAGATCAGACTGAAAATTGACCTCATCCAAGATCTTATGATCTCCAACATTATGTCCAAGTTTTGTCTTGATTGATCAATAATTGTAGATGCTAGAGTGTAAATAAACTTAAAAACAGCATTTTTTGACATTCAAGGGCAGATAACTCCGCACTTTCTGGTCCGATCAGACCCATAATCGAACTTGTCCGAGAACTTATGATCGTACTTGTTTTGGCCAAGTTTGATCAAGATCGCCTAACTTTTGTGGATGCTAGAGTGTAAACACCCCAAATGTTGACGGACGGACGGACGGACGGACGGACGGACGGACGGACGCCGGACAAAAAGTGACCACAATAACTCATCTCGAGCACTTCGTGCTCAGGTGAGCTAAAAATTGTAGATGATAGAGTGTAAATAAGGTCGAAAACAGTCAAAAACGACAATTTTGTCAATTTCAATGGCTTATAACACTCGACTTTCTGATCAGATAAGACTGAAAATCAACCTCATCCGAGATCTCATGGTCCCCAAAATTGTGTCCAAGTTTTGTCTTGATGGATGAATAATTGTAGATTCTAGAGAGTAAACAAGGTCAAAAACAGCTGAAAATGGCAATTTTGTCAAATTCAAGGGCACACAACTCTCGTCTTTCTGGTCAGATCAGATCAGACTGAAAATCGAACTCATCCGAGATCTTATGGTCTGCAACATTATGTCCAAGATTTGTCTTGATTGGTCAATAATTGTAGATGCTAGAGTGTAAACAATGTCAAAACTAGGTATTTTTCGCATTCAAGGGCAGATAACTCCTGACTTTCTTGTTCGATCTGACACATAATCGAACTCATTCGAGATCTTATGGCTATACATGTTTTGACCAAGTTTGGTCAAGATTGGCTTATATTTGTAGATGCTAGAGTGTAAACACGAAATTGTGAACGGACGGACAGACAGACGGACGACGGACAAAAAGTGATCACAATAGCTCACCTTGAGCACTTTGTGCTCAGGTGAGCTAATAAAAGCCAGAGCAAGTTTGGGCAAGGATTAAACGGTTTAATGGACAGCATGTTTATTTATAAGTAGAATACGAATTGGCTGTTGGGAGTTTCTCATGTTCTACTGATGTGTAGATCCTGACTGGAAGGAGTGTTAATGATAGGAGCGATCCAGTTTTGCTCCCTGGTAAGGAGCAAACAACAGACTCAGTGGCAGCAAAATCTGCTGGTTTCTTTGGGAAAGACCCAGTCATGTGGGTATTTGCTGTATTTTCGCCGATCTCTTGGTAATATATTTATTAAAAGATCGGGACTTTGCTAAGATGATTCTTCTTTAATTAACTCTTGTGCTATCATTGAAGGGTGGATAAAGCCCATGTTGTTTGGCATAGGGTACAGACTTGCATTAGGTCTATTCACTAGAGATAGCATGCTCATTTGAGTGTAAAGGTGGGAAGAATAAAAACAAGAGGACCATGATGGTCCTTATTCGCTCACCTGAACCTAGATAGAAAGTAAAAATGTTGTCAAGTTCAAAAGCACATAAATTAAGATGTGAGATTATGATCCAGCTGAAAACTGCTTTCATAATCTTGAATGATCAATATTTGTGGCTGTTACAGTAACAACAAAGTGGAACAAAACAACACAGTGAAGAGCACATAACTCTGTTCTGATAAAAGTATTCTCATCAACATTATGTCCATTTTTTTTTTTGATTGATCAATATATTGTTAGAATGAAAATAAAGTTGAAAACTAATTTTGTGAAATTCAAGGGCCAATAACTCTGTTTTTTTTCTAGTCAAATCAAGCTGAAAGTTTCACTCATAAAGGATCTTATAGCCACCAACATAGTGGCCAAGTTTTGTTTTGATTAGTCAATAAATGTAGATGCTACAGTGTAAACAAAGTCGAAAACAGCAATTTTGCCAAATTCAAGGGCACATAACTCCAGACTTCCTACTTCAATCACACTGAAAATCGAAGTCATCCAAGATCTTATGGTTACCAACATTGTAGCAAAGTTTTGTCTTGATTGGTCAATATTTGTAGATGCTAGAGTGGTAACAAAGTCAAAACTAGCCATTTTTGACGTTCAAGGGCACATAAATCCAGACTTCCTAGCCGGATCTGACTCAAAATCGAACTCATCCGAGAACTTATGGTCATACATATTTTGACCAAGTTTGGTTAAGATTGGTCAATATTTGTAGATGCTAGAGTGGTAACAAAGTCAAAACTAGCCATTTTTGACGTTCAAGGGCACATAACTCTGGACTCCCTGGTCCAATCTGACTCAAAATCGAACTCATCCGAGAACTTATGGTCATACATATTTTGACCAAGTTTGGTTAATATTGGTCAATATTTGTAGATGCTAGAGTGGTAACAAAGTCAAAACTAGCCATTTTTGACGTTCAAGGGCACATAACTCTGGACTTCTTGGTCCGATCTGACTCAAAATCGAACTCATCCGAGAACTTATGGTCATACATGTTTTGACCAAGTTTGGTTAATATTGGTCAATATTTGTGGGTGCTAGAGTGGTAACAACAAAATGTGAACAGACGGACGGACAGACGGACGGACGGACGGACAGACAGACGGACGCCGACGGACAAAAAGCGACCACAATAGCTCACCTTGAGCACTTCGTGCTCAGGTGAGCTAAAAAGCAGAAAGTGTAGGCTAAGATCAGACTACACGTCTATGCAGGCTGATCTTAGTCTATCTTGTCTGCCAAAGATTTTGTCAAAACAGCAAATTCACGTGAACAGCATGAGAAGAGTTAGCTATTTTAATCTGCGTATGTACCGAAAATTCAAATAATGCTCACTTTAATGGTGAACTGTGAACAAATCCATCCTCAGACGGAACAAATCATATTGATTACAAATGAATCAAATTCCGTTTCTTGTATTTTTGTTGGATTTACATGCTTCATAAAAAAATCAATTATAAAGGTCATTTTTGAGCAGACTGAAATATTCTATTGGGTAAATTATTTCAAAACCTCGTTTGTCGAAATCAGTACAGTTATTAAGCAGTTACCTTGAATTGTCATAAAATCAGCAAAGTTCCAGACCATCTCACCAACCAAGAACTCCTTACTGAGAGTGTCGAAGGCTTTATGATACTCCCTCAGAAAGTCCACTTGGTATTCTTCAGTAAACACGAAACTTGGCTCCTAAATAGATTACAAAATAAGAGCGGCCAAACGTTAACTATGCCCTATATTGTGTATTTCGAAATACAAGCCTCGACCACAAAATTATTCACTTTCAAAATCCACATTGCATTCTTCTTTGAACATGAATTGTGGTTTCTATATACATTCATAATAACGCATTTTAGGATTTTCAAAGATCATCAACAGAAAAAGATCTTTCCTAAACAAAATTAGGTTTTGACGGCCCTTCAACATTTTTTGTCCTTTAAGACGAAATAATTATATCATTCGGATATGACTCATGTTAGTATTTTGTTTGTTTGATACATTCAAAAACTTTCACTTTGGCTTTCAAATTATTTCATAATTGACCAAGAGTCGATTAGGAAAATGGTCTACAGACATGAATGCATATAATCGCCAAATAAAGACAGTAGAACAAATGCAGACTATTGTATCGCAACAGCTGACCTGATGAAAGCCGGCTATAGTATCGGCCCCGTATTCTGTAATGATGACCGGCATGTTGTATTTAGTGTGCCAGTGTGTGAGGTCGTTCTCGAGTTGTAACTTGATGACTTCTGTATGTCCCGTGTTAGAGTACCAGCCGTAATAACGATTCACCAGAATAATGTCCGTGTACTGGACCTATAACACAGTTACACACGGGATACACATGTACCGGTGCCCTCATTAAAATAATAGCAATGTGAACATCAATAAAATAGATATCAGAGCACTTTTCTAAATTGTGAAACTTTAGAAAAGTTAAAAATTAAAAGTTAAAAAAAGATTTTGTCAAAAATAACGAGATGAATCTGATCACTTCTTTTCACTTATCAATGTAGATCTACTTTAATTTTAGGCTATGTATTTCTATCTAATGATAAGTGCTTTTCAGGCCTTTGTGAGAGCTCACTTAAGCAACTACTTGTACACAATGTACGACCTAAATTTTATCCATATGATTGCGATATTTTCACCCGAACAGCATTTTATTATTTTATTTGGATTCAACTTAAAATAAAATATAGGAGAGTCTAGTTTCTACAACAATTTTAAATGTTGTTACGTTTCCCAAATAACCATGCTTATCTATACTTACCACTTTATCTGAGTTGTAGTCTTGGTTACACACAAAGGACACAGGTCTCGTCTGGTCTAGTGATCGCACGTGATCAATCACGCGCCTGAAATGTGGGAACAATGGCTGCTACACGTGATGTGATAGACGTAGACACGCAACAAGAACAGAGAGACTAACAAGAGGGGATGGAGACCCTCTAAAATTTATTTGAATTAAAACCCCTATGTTGTGGGTAGAAATTGGATAAAGGAAAGGTGAAATACATGTATTGTACTTTTGAGAGCACCAAACCCCACCTATCTGTAGCTTTGTTTTCAGTAAAAGTCTAAAAAGTAATATTTTGTCGTTTTTCGACGAAAACCTCGTAACTACAGCTTGGAACGAGCTGCAGTAACGATGTTTTCGTTGAAAAGCATCGTTTTTCTACGTAATTCCCAAACGACCAATTTTTCGATTTGCCCAATATGAAAAGAAGTGCCAGACGACCAGATAATTGATGTTAATTTTGGAAAATGAGTATATCATACCATTGAAAATATTTTGAGAAAATGAGAAATTGCCGATTGTCTGCAATTTATTCTTTTCCCTCAATGATTTCCCAAGTCTTATATGTTAGGGACGTCAAAAAGGGGTCTTGTTTCGGAATTGGCTAATTTTCCAAAATTTCCCAAAATGAGAACATGTTCAAAATCTTAAGAGTTTCATTAAGGGAAAAATATAATCAACAAAGGAAGACCCATGTAATTCCGTATGTTTCGCTGTTTGTTTTATAGATTGAAAGATCGCACTTGCGACTAAAACTGAATAGTGTTTAGCTGCTTAATATTTCGTTTTCATTAGCAAGACACATGATGAATTTTTGATACACAAATATCCCCGAAATGCCGGAAATGTTTAAGCGTTAAGATTTAACGTTAAGACAGACAGACGGACAATTGTAGACATAAAACAATTTAACCCCGCTGTTACAAAGGTAGAGGTATAAAAGCTTACTTAAAGTAGAGTTGTGATTCCTGTAGATTGGTAGCTGGTTCGTTGGCCACCGACCACATAACGACAGACGGTCTGTTTTTATCACGTTGATACATCTCTGACATTACTTCTATATGATGAGCTAGCGACTCTGGACCAAAGTTTGATCTTAAATGTAAAATAAGAATTCAATACACTGCTCAAAATAATTAAAGACTTGGTTTTGACGTCTCCAGTAGAAAATGCTTCATAAAACATTGAATCAAAAGAAGAAAATGTTGATAACCAGCATTTTCTTCTAAATAGGTATTTTGTGCATTTTTATACACAAATCATATCAACACGAAGTTTGTCATCTGGAACAACTATCAAATTGGAGTAGTCCAAAGTTTGTCGTTTGGGAAAGGGTTAGTTAAAATATTTACCTTCAAAGACTTAAGAGCGTGTAAATATTGTCAAACGTGTTTCTTGTACATCTCAAACGGACATAATGAGCTAAATACTAAAGCCTTAGGTTCGTTCTAGAAAAGTAGGCCCTAATATATGCGCATCCATGGATTATAATTATATAAATCATGTGTTACAGGATATTATGGGAAATTAGTTCCGAATTCGAATTGAATATTACAATTACAATATAGTCAGACACCTTGCAGTAACCATATAAAGAAACGATCACTTTGCAGATTTTTTTGAAGTTTTCGTGGGTAAGACATGTATCATTAAACGTCTATATATAAGCGTCAAAAATAGAGCTAATACAAATACACGAAGGCCTAAGAAGACATTATAGGAGGAACATGTAAAAAAAATAAGGAATTTCTTCTATGTATTCACTATCAGTTTTATCAAACTTATTTTAGTTCACCACCAGTGAGATTGTATATGTCGGAGGCCACATTGGAATCTAGGCCGATCCGGAATCGGCCTAGTCCAGATTGGAATTCTACTCTGGCCTAGTCCAAAGTGGAATTCTGATCTGGACTAGTCCGATCTGGAATCGGCCTAGAAAATTTCTAGTCCAGATGAGAATTTCAATCTGGCTAGGCCAATCCAGAATCGGCCCAGACCAGATTGGAATCTGTTTGTAACGTTAACAACCACTTCTTTTTTTTAACCAATTTGAATTTTATACACTTGTTTTGTTTGGAAAACAGTTACAATAAGCCTTTTATTCTATGACTTAAAACATCCTAAAATATTCAACAAACAATAATAATAATCGTGCACAAACCAGATGTAAAATTATGAAAATATCAAACAAATAATGACTATAGCCGTCCCGAAAAAGTCAGAATTATTCTTCTTCAGATTTTTTTTCTGCAATAGAACTATAGACCTAATCTTTGTGTTTTAGTGACTTGAGAATGGTAACAACAACACAAAATACCGACTTGAATGCTGAGACTAAGCCATTATGTTTTCATTTCTTAATCTGCTGAGAAGAGAAATAAGTATGCAAAGCAGTCATCTTTTTGTCACCTTTAATCTGCAATCTGTTTTATATGCAGTTCTGATAAGAAGTGATTAATTACGTAAGTATATTGTGTTTTTGCTCAATATTGGGCTTGTCTTCTCAACCAGAATCAGATATTTTGCATTCTAAGACAACTTAAATTATTCTTTTGAAGTGAAATGTTACCAGACAACCTGTGATTGACCATATAATGTACATTATATTTTGTATCATCTGACCAGTGTAAGTCCAAATCTGAATCCTTGTTCAGTTTAAATTGTTGCTTTGTCGCCAAAATGTTCTAAATTTCCAAAGCTGTTATATACTTTTTTTTAAATTCTGAAGTAGATGTGATGGAGTTTAATTGGATATAGCATGGAAAATGAATGGCTTTTCACCGTGGAAAAAAGAGTAAGATGGATTTTAAACAGGAAATTAAGTACGATCAGGTGATACAATCCTTACTGTACTGTTGGACTCTGAGACGTGCAGGTAAACGGTTTACCTTTACTCAAATTACCAAGTCAAGTGTGCATGTCATTTTGAATCTTGTTTAACCCTTTCCCAAATGACACAGCTGATTGTCCAAATGTTTGATTTTGTTGGGGTTATTCGCCTTTTTCAACTGATTTGGTCATATCGGGGCGGCTGGAGCACCTAACCGTGGGTTCCTGGTATTTCTTGCACCAGTACAACCACAATATCCAAACCAAGCCTCCAGCTGCTCTCTTACATAGATGATTCACACCCATTGGTGAGAGAAATGATTTTCCAAATGTCAGAATGGATACTTGCCGAGCCGGGGCTCGAACTCGAGACCCCTGGATTGATACTAGACTCCGACTGAGCTATCGGGGCTCGGCGATTGTCCAAATGTAAAGTTGTTATTGATTGCAAAAATTAAGTCTATCAATAAAACTGAAAATTTACAATGCAAAAGCATGAAAACATTTAGTGAAGGGAAAAATTCAGGTCATAATCATTTATTCACATTGTTTTGAAAAGCCTTTTATCAGGGACGGTAGAACTAAGCCTTGTTGAGAAAAGGATTAATTACCAAAAATATTTCACATTTGGATTTTCCTATAATCTCTTAAGAATAAGTTAAAGAAAAATGAAAAATAAAGTCAAATATATATCACTGTAGAAAAACAAGACATTGCTCTAAACTCATTTGTACGCATCTTACAGTTTTGCACTTTAATTCTCGCTATTTGTACTTGTTACTAGACATTAAGGTATGAAAACTAATTAAATATTTAATTTATTGAATCAAACTTCTGCAATTTTGATATTTTCAAGTTTCCTTGTTTTTCATTTCAATCTACGAATGGATTCCAAACTAGTCTAGGCAGATTCTAGATCGGCCTAGCCAAATTGGAATTCTATTGTGGCCTAGACCGATCCAGAATCTGCCTAGACCACACTAGAATTCTAATCTGGACTAGTCCAAACTAGAATTCCAGTTTGGCCTAGGCCAATTCTGGATCGGCCTAGGCCGATTCCGGATTGGCCTAGATTCCAATCTGGACTCCGACATATACATACGATAGGTATCTGCTACCAACACAAATACAATCTATTGTTAGGGAATAAATGCAAGATATATCATAACTATAGTCCTATCACAATATCATGGTCCATGCTTGCTAATTTAACTTTGTAAAACGACTAAAATATTTGATTCCAAACGAATGTAATTTTGTATGCTATGATTCGAAACTTGCAGGTCTTTCACACCTGCAAGATTCGAACCAGCGCATGCAAAATTATATTCAGCTTACGAATACCTTTCCATTGTTTACATTAGTGATATTTGTAAACAAGTGCCACAATATCGTGACCAGACTACTAGTATTGTAGATCTAATAAACATTACTGATACTGTAAGAAGTACTACTAACTAACACTAAAATAAAGAATAACAGATGAACGCGTTTGCTTCGTCTATCAAGGACGTTAAACTATGTATTTTTTCGGATATATATGTCGCAGCACTCGCCTGTGCCTCATTATTGATGACAAACTACATGTAATTGATATTTAAATCAACAAGCAACTAGACAACAGAGTAACAGGTAAAACTGGGTAAAGACATCTTAAATGTGTTATTTCAAATACAAACCCTCTGTTATCGATACTCATTAGAATCGTCTCGGTGAGACGAATCCAATGAGTACCCATAGCATGGGATTTGATAAAGAAAAAAAATGAAATATTGGTTTTTGATCAGCCATTGACCTCTCTTCTCTGTAGCTCTGTAGAACATGCATTATGTTAAGGTAGTCTACCCCTAATGAGATTCGTGCGACGTCGAAATTAATAGTGCGATGTCGAAAACATTCGGCGATGGAACTTTCCACCGCCGAATGTTTACGGCCGTACCCGAAAAGGTTCGGATACGTAACGACGACGCTCGAAAAAATCCGATGTTTTATGAATCTCAAAATGGTCACATTACGGGTATTCTACCATAAGTTACACCACGTCACAAAAACGGCACACAAAAACGTAGTCTAGCCACTAGTACACGCATTATACCTAGTGTTTACCGACAATTTTCGTCTCAAGCTGGAATGACGAGTTATTTGTCTTCTTTTCCTTCTCTCATTGTCTTTCTTATCTTTGTCCTTTAGTTTTCTTTTTCTCTTCTTCTTTCTAATCGGTCTTTGTCTTTGACAAAATGGTTCTATTTTCTCAAACTTGTAGCGTCGGCGTTTTGAACGTTTCGTTCTTGTAAAGAAAATTAAATTTAGCAATTAAATTGTTCAAGCATTCCATTCACAATCAATTACGGTATTTTAGTTCATATTTTCAATTTCTGATAGACCAAAAAGATTCCTACATCAAAATCTTTTAAATCATATGAATTAAAATCGAAAGCAGAATTGTGTATACGTATCAACCGTTTGCCAAGCATTCAAATTTCCTTACTGGAATGTAGAAACCACCAAACCAAGTTTTATTATGTGTTACATACTTGCCGATCCCGACCCCCGGGCTTTCATCAATCACAACAATCCCCTGTCTATCTGCCTGATCCATTATCTCTTCAGCATACGGATAGTGGGACGTTCTAAAACAGTTCACACCCAGCCACTTTAGCATGGTAAAGTCTCGAGCTATCAGAGCATAGTCCAGCCCTTTACCGCGGATCTATCAATAAACACACACTATATACTTCCCATTTTCCAGCTTTAGAAACTTGTAAAATGATAGCCAATGAGATTGTGTAAGCTTCAATTACGATGATTTAGAAGAAAACCGACGATATCACAAGTTAATAAAATTATTTGTAACTATTGAACTGTGACTTTAATATGTATATGTACACGTGTTTGTGATATGTCATGTAGCTGGTGCTTCTGCCTATATACGTAAGAAAATCTACATATAAGTAACCACACTTTACACGGACACGCACGGAGTCTGCGTTGGTTTAGCTTTGGTTAGATAATGATCAAACAAAACACAATTAGAAAGATAGACAACAATATCTAAATTGCAATTTCTCATGCACAGCACATTCATGCTTACGTCACTGTCCTCGTGTTTGGCTACGCCATGACAGTAGAATGGTTCCCGGTTTATCAGTAGCTGGGTATTCGTTACGGAGACGGTCCGGATACCAAATTGTTGTCGATATACATCCGTGGTGTTCTCCGTGGATACTGTGACCTGGATTTGTTTTTAAAATATTTTCTTAGAAAAACAAAATGTTAGAACGAAAGATAGCCCCTGAGGGTATCAGCATTCGAAATTAGATATGTAAACCCAAACTATATGTTCTAGATACTCGCTTGGATATGGAGTTCGATAAACATGGAGTTTGGTAAACAAAAGCAACTACATGTACGCACATCTTATCTTTTACTTCAGTGATGTAGACAAAAGCACCCCATCTTTCAAAGTAAACGTACAGTAAAAGGATGTAGATCACTGGCGTAGCTAGACGGAAAAAGGGTGTACATGCAAAATTAATGTCTAGAGCATCAAGGGAGACTGAAGGGTAGATGCGGGATGGGGTATCCATCTACTGCTGGGGCGGGTCTGGAGGGCATAGATGCATCTTAAATGCATACCAAATACCCACCTAGGAATAATAAACATGACCCGTTCTTTTATGTATAATCCGCCACATTATTGTGGTACATGTTTATAAAATTTAACAATTTAACATTGACCCCCCCACACTACATAAATTTTGTATGAGATGTCTCACACCTGCATGATTCGAACAAATGCATGCAGAATTGTATAGAAAATGAATACCGGTATTACGAGTCTCCCGTGTTTACAAATGTGACCCGTCACACTAAAAGGGACCTTATCCGAATTCCAAAAATTCAAATTTTGGCAAACTTGTCAGCTTCAGCACAGTTGAATCAGATCCCGCATATTAAAAATGAAAACATAGTAAGACATGGTAAACATTCCAGATTCAGAAAATTACATAAAAGTGAAAAGTATCGACCCTAGTCTGGCTGCGCGAACTGCCTCGACTGGCTAGGTCGTAATTTTCACACATCCTATCAGGTCCTTTTAGCGTTATGCAAAATAAGTAAACATTCACAATACTGTCGTGACTGGACTATACATGCTCTATAACTACCTTTAGAGTATACAAGTAAGCGGGATCTTCCCCTCTATTCATGGTATATGGCCACCACAGCCTGGCGTTCTGCAGGACTACAGTATCTGTCTGTTTTGTACTCTGTCCCACCACCTCACCATCTCTAGTCTGTACCTCAACGTTAAACGTGACAAAACCAAACTGACCACCTTCATGTATACTGTACTTCACATAGCCTAAAATTGTCAACATTATAGACAAAATGATAACATTTTGTAATTGAATAAGGGGAGCTAAAATACTGCTTTAAAATAGCAGGAATGAGGAAATTCTGATTGCTTTTACGAACGACATTGTGGTCGTTGGTTAAACCTTTCCCAAACAACAAAAATTTGGACTGCTATGATTTGAAAGCTGCGTAAAAAGGACGCTTCTGTGTTTTTTGTAGCATGGAAAATACGACAGTCACAAAAGACAAAAGGAGAAAATGCTGGTCTTCAGCATTTTCTTCTTTTGCCTCAAAGTATTCCCAAGCCTTTCCTTACAGGGACGCCACAACGTGGTTTTGTTCGGGAAAGAGTTACAGCAATAACATATGCCACATATCTGTACTTGCAAACATCAAAACAAGAGTTAAGGTATCGTTCAATATTTCCTAGATTAATCCCGAGAGTTTATTTTATCAATTCGGTAATAATCCTCATCTACTAATCACGTGCACAAATAAGACCGAGATCATAGATAATAAGTATGTAATCCTATAATAAATGATAATTAAATACAATGTAGTAATAATAGCGTATTATCTCGTGATCAACAATGTCCCTAACAATACTGCGCAAAATACAGATGGATGTATCAACTACAGTAAGCTTTATTCCTTTCACAAACGTCACATTTCTTCATTTGTACGAATTCAAAGGTTATGAATAGGGCAAGGTTAGCGTAACTTAAGTTCTGGCACTATTATCCCTCCACATCACGGCCCGAGAACGGCCAAAACTGGTAAGGCATATACGTATGCATATCTGAATAGACGAGATGTATGTCTCGGCCAATCCGATGGTTCGTTATGTAATTTTACAGTAATACTGGGAATTAGACATGAAAACCGCCATTAAGAACGCAATTTAATGTAGTATAAAGGACCATTTCAGTGGCGGATCCAGGATTTCTGTGAGGGGGTCAAACCTATGCCTATTTGATGAGGTTATTTTTACAGTTTACAATCAGTCCATAATTTCAAAAACATAGTTTAAAGCTGGAACTGAGTGAAAAATAAAACTTTAGAACTTCTTTTCAAATTTTGATTTTCTCATATTTTTGGGGCGAAAAATAGGGGTTAGTGAACCTACCTCTTTACAAATAAGGGGTACGATTGCCCAGTTTTATACATTTGACCAAATTTCTGCATGTAAATGAAATAACAAAACACCCCCTCTGGATCCGCCACTGTATTTTCCAGATCTAATATATACCGGTGGTTCCGTCTATATTGGTTGTTATATCTATATCTTCTATAAACACCGTGGGCGTGGTGTATAAGGTCACGTGACGATGTATCCCGGCATAGTTGAAGAAGTCCATCTGTAGATTCTGAACAAAGTAGCCAGCAGGGTACCTGTTGTGGGAGGAACTTGGTGTATCGCATTACCAGACGACAACATTTTGGACTGGTCAGAATCAAAAGATGTTGCAGAAGACAATTTCAAGTGAACTTAAAAATGAGGAACTGAAGAAATTGCTTGTCTCGAGCAATTTCTTCATTTTCCATGACGTTTTTCAAAACTATTATCTTGTGGGACGTCAAAAAGCTTCCCGGCGTGGGAATAGGTTAAGCATTTATCCCTTTGATATATTTGTTACACAACGAGCATTGCATAAAATTTATGGAAAGAAATAACATTTTATTTATATCTAGTATTGCTTGTATATAATATATTATAAAAGTTATTAAAACGAACTTTGGAAGTAATACAAAAGATAGATATCAAAGAAAATTTGTGGGAAGTCAGCATATCTTCTTTAATCAAAAGTTTCCCTATGCTTCAACCATATGTGTTTAAGTTTTCATTCAAACTTTCATTTTTATATGTGTCACCCATGTCCGTATGGTATGATAGTAAACTTACATTGTGGTATCTGTTTTATACTCTATCGAGCCTGGAGGCAGAGTTGTGGGTGTGAGGGTGTTATTAACGGCCACAGTCACTCGGTTCTCACCCTCCACATCTACAAGACTACCGATCTCCGCCTCGAATGGTAAATGACCTCCGGAGTGATTCATCGCTTCTCTACCATTCACCCACTGTCAAACAAAACGACATCTCTGTTATGCTGAAACCTATAACTACAGCTTCAATCAAACCATAGTTACGAGGTTTTAGAATTACACAGATGTTGTACACATTTACCATGCTTTTCATTTTAAAAACTGTTTACTTTCTGAAAGACGGACATACGTTCACAAACGATCAATTTCGACATAGAACATGGTAATGCTTCCCGCACAGATGTTAACGATGTACCGAGTTTTAAATTTTAAGCTGGAATTGATTGAAGTCAAAATAAAAGTGTCTTTAGCGTTAATTGTGATGCGACTTCATACTTACCACGATCGTGTTATAATGAGCACTGTCAATTCTCAGTACAATCCTGCGACTTCTCCACGCACTATCCACATAGAATGTTGTATCATACCACGCCCATCCCACAAAGTCCCGTATAGACTTGTCGTTTGTGATGTCGTTATAACTGGACGGTACGGGCATCGGGAGTACAGGACCGCTCTGTGAATTGTGATACAACAAATGTGTGATTCGTTAGTTGATTTATTGAGCTCATTCCGGATAGTTCAGATAGTAATGTCATAGTCTATCAATCCTTCCATTCTAACCTTTGTCAAAAGTCATTTGAATCTCACAAATGGCAGGTTGTTTTTATTATCTATGTGAAACCAGAAGATTGGACGTTTATATTGTTGCCAGAAATAGCTGGAACACATGGGTAGGTGCATCAACCGCTGCAACTGGGCTATTTATCTGATAAAACGACATGGATTGGTCAATGGATGATTGATGCGTGAACAGATGAATAACATCATGACGAACTTTATAATATGTCAACATTGATGGATAACACTTTCAAAAACGAAACTAGTTCAATTTGAAAGATGTTATAGACGACATTAAAATTGACATGAACAGTAAACATTACAAATAACATTTTGGACAAATGAAGAAAGTGCTGCTTTTCAGCATTTTATCCTTTTAAGTTAACTTTAAGTTTGTCTAGAGCTATATTTGTCAACGCCATGGGCCCGTATTATCGACTATCTTACGACCACGCTTGTGTCTGAACATACCATTTCTGTACAAAACTCTCGTTCCTCGCCGGCGATTTGTCCACCCGGAAGTTCCACATTCCGTCCAGGTGGCGCAGTGTTCGAGTCTCCGAGTCACGTGGGTATAGCATGCCCGGGAGTTTGCACGTGCATCGTGATATAGTGACATAACATCTGATTGCATGAGAAATCAGATGTGGTCAAAAAAGTTTGTTGTTACAAGTAATTACGCAAGAAATAATCGTATGATCGTTGATAATACGGGTTCCATGTCTTGTTTTTGCAAATATTTAAAGCTCGCAATGTGGTTCTAGAGTTCTTGACTTGACATATAAAACATCGACCTATCAACACATTGACGGATACCACCCCTTACTTCCATATTTGAAAGTCATGTGCACCCACCCCATCCCTCACCCAAAAGTACAACATTCTAGATTAGTTCAAATCAAAGAGTATTACAGACAGCAAAACATTTTTCTCGTGACCTCTCACCTCTGACAGCGGTCTAGCGTACCATTTCTGTAAAAAACTCTCGTTCCTCGCCGGCGATTTGTCCACCCGGAAGTTCCACATTCCGTCCAGGTGACGCAGTGTTCGAGTCGCTGAGTCACGTGGGTATAGCATGCCCGGGAGTTTGCACGTGCATCGTGATATAGTGACAACCACGGTCACGAGGGTTATGAAATAACGTGACCTCGTTGACGTGGACCTTTTATATGGCGCGTCCATCATCAGTTTGTCTGTAAAATTGTTCGTCTGCTCTTGAAACAACGAAAACGATCAGGAATGTCCGTGATTCGCACTCTCTGGAAGGAATCTTGAAAAGACATACAATAGACAAAATACACAGAGTGCTAAGACTAATGACTAATAAAATCTATTGATATGTTTTCTCAAATGGCAAAAACATGTACGTGTATCTCAGGACAGCAAAACACGACTATCAAGAGCTAGATAGTGAAGTGAATAATTCTAAGTCTGAAAAGGGTAAAATTCATTTGAGTTAAATACAAGACTTGAAGAGTAACGAATCCTTGATGACTTCATTGCTTTTAACCCTTTCACAAACAGCAACTTTTTAGGGCAATCCAATTCAAAAACTGCCACAAATGACAAAATGGAAGTTATTTAAGATAGAATTTGTGTAAAACACGACATAGAAAATATTGAGTCAAAAGGAGAAACTGCTGGTTATCAGCAGTTTCTTCTTTTGTATCAATGTTTTCCCAAGTCTTTTTTTTATCAAGAACGTCAAAACCAGGTCTTGTTTGGGAAAGGGTTAAATCTCAGTATCTTATCAAAATTTAAGTAAAAAGGATGAAAAGGAAATGAAATCGTCACAGGGAAAGAAGAACATTGCCTTTATGAGAATATTGTCCTTCCTGTCCATCAATGTTATCAAATGTGTTCACTGACAGTGACTGGTAGGGGTTTCCAAAACTAAAGTTCAATCTAGGACCAAACGAGTGAAAATGTTCCATTTGGGTGCCTTTTAGCGTAACAAGTCGTATAACGAAAAATTACATATTTCACAGGTTAGATAACATACTAGACTAGATCTAGTTATATGACACCCAAACCTAAATATTGACACACACTTTATTTTGCTTTATAATACTTTGGTTGTGACAAAATCTTTATCACATGAAAGCTAAACATTTATCAAGCACTTTTCCAGCAAAAAGAAATAAATTTGATATGCAATTATTTTGCAATAGGACTTAACACGACCCTACATAGGGGTACCCGGAGCACGTCAAATTTTGAGCATTTTGGCTACCCTTGTCTGTATTTTTTAATTCAATTTATCGTATAAAATTGGCGGGAAACAAAATAATAAAAGTATTAAAATGTGACCTCACATTCAGACTCCATATTGTTTTGATTTCAATGTTGTCGCGCTAAAAAACTAGACAGTCCTGGCGGCCTGGAAGCGCTCCACAGGCCTGATTGTTTGTCTTGTTGAATGCAATTTCAAAGATTCAGGCTGCACAAACAAGCAAATGCATGACCAAGCTGAAAATTACAAGCAAGTAAGATCGTATGGTCAGTAAGATTTCTGTGAAAGTTCTGTATTGATTAGTTAATACTAATAGTTGTAAAAGAGCAAATAAAGCCGAAAATGGCAATTTTGTCCATAACAAGGGCACAAAACTCATATAAAATTCAGATCAAGCTGAAAATTACACCAAGGCAAGATCTTATAGTCACCAACATTCTGTCCTAATTTTGTCTTGATTGGTCAATATTTTTGTAGTTGCTAGAGTGAAAGCAATGTCAAAATAGAGCCTGAAATGCCAATTTTGTCAATTTCAAGGGCACATAACTCATGACGTAAAATTCAGATCAGGCTGAAAATTATACCAAGGCAAGATCTTATAGTCTCCAACATTCTGTACAAGTTTTGTCTTGATTGATCAATATTTGTAGTTGCTAGAGTGAAAACAAAGTCAAAATAGAGCCGAAAATGGCAATTTTGTCAATTTCAAGGGCACATAACTCATGATGTGAAATTAAGATCAAGCTGAAAATTAAACCAAAGCAAGATCTAAGAGTCACCTACATTCTGTCTCAGTTTTGTCTTGATTGGTCAATATTTGTAGTTGCTAGAGTGAAACCAATGTCAAAATAGAGCCGCAAATGGCAATTTTGTCAATTTCAAGGGCACATAACTCATGATGTTAAGTTCAGATCAAGCTGAAAATTATACCAAAGCAAGATCTTAGAGTCACCAACATTCTGTACAAGTATTGTCTAGATTGGTCAATATTTGTATTTGCTAGAATGAAAACAAAGTCAAAAAGAGCCGAAAATGCCAATTTTGTCAATTTCAAGGGCACATAACTCATGATGTAAAATTCAGATCAAGCTGAAAATTATACAAAGGCAAGATCTTATAGTCACCAACATTCTATAATAGTTTTGTCTTGAATGGTACATATTTGTTGATTTAAGAGTAAAATTTAAGTCAAAACCAGCTATTTCTGACATTCAAGGGCAGATAACTCAGGTTATTCTAATTCAATCCAAATTCTTTGAAGGAATCTGAGAGAGGGCCACCCAAGGATCATTCTTGTGAAGTTTGATTGAAATCCATCTGGTAGTTTCTGAGAAGAAGATTTTTAAAGAAAAAGTTTACGGACGGACGGACACACCACCATGACAATAGCCCGCTGGCCTGTCGGCCAGTGGAGCTAATGACATTTGAGGATGATTTAACTAAGTTTGATATGGAAGGAAATTTGTCAAAAATGACGACGTCGGACGTTTGGGTGGAGCAGCGCGTTCTTGTGAAATTTTGCGTGGAACTAGGAAAACGTCTGCAGAGACCAGCGAATTCGTTAATTTTTCTACGAAGAGACCATGTGTGCCGTATTATCTCGTTTGCAAATGTCACAAACGTTTCCGTGGAAGCAATTGCTGATTCGAGGTCTCAAAGATCAAGTGTTATAACAGATAGAAATGTTAATTTGGTGAGTGACGTCGTGAATGACAATAGGCAAAATACGGTAAGATATATTGGTGGGAAAATGTGAATTGTCAAAAACAATTGTTAACGAAATCCCCACAAAACATTTGTAAATGAAAACTGTGTGTGCACGAGGGCGCGAAGAATGCTTTCTGAAGAAAATAAAGTAGCACAAGTCTTCATGGTAAAGTGACTTCTTCGTCGCTGGAGCGTCGTAACGTCATGACGTGCTCCGGGGTGCATCAACCTTCTGCACAAAAACATGTGTAATTCTGCAAAAAATGGAGGGATTTTGTTCAAATTTTGAAATGTTGTTTCTGAGATATTGTTTAATGACATCATGTGTCTGTTATAAAATCATCTATTCTCAAGTTCATTTATCAAACAGTGTCCACGAACTTTCCGGACAACCCTCGTACATAGTATTTTGACGTAGAATTTAAACTTTTCTTAAATACACTTACCCTGTTACTTTTTGACGGAAACATCGAGAGAAAATGTTGAACCAATAAATGTTACAAAAGCAGACCATGTGTAGCCTAGTATGGAGGGTTCTTTAATAATACCACACACATATTCTGATTTTTTTGTAGCATTGATCGCCGTCTGCATTAATCAAACGTTTGAATTTGGACCAAATTTAAGATGTTGATGTTTGAGAAAGGGTTTAAATGCACAATTCAAGAACATATAGGCTAATAATAGAGGCATTTACAATGATCAAATAATGCTAACATTTCAAGGTCACTAAAAGTAGAACACAGTACCATATATAGGATGGTCTAACAAAATCCACATCTTTTATAAGATTCCCAAACCCTGTGTTGTGGGTAAAATTTTGTTTTTATCTTCTTCAGAAGACTATTTTAATTGCTACTTACTGTACATAATAGGGTTTGGTGAACAATAAATAATATTTTGCGTTATAAAAAACAATTACTCAATCTTATCTGACGCACGTAAACTGAAAATCTGCAATGTCCTGATATTTGTACTGAAAAGTGGATAGGTATAAAAAGCTGACTGGCTGACTAGCTGACTGGCTGACCAGGTAAATGGCTGACCACAGAGTTACCACTGTCTTGCTCCCACTTATTTTTGACTGCATATCTGCAACTCCTCCTTAACCCACACTTTATTCCCATATTACAGACATAGAAGGGAATTTCAGTTATTAGGACTTCTTATTATTGAATTAGGAAGATTTTTCTAGGGAAAAATGTTGCAAATATTTATCAAGTACATTTGTGTATTTTTGTTTTGTCATTTTGCTGTTATTTAAAAACTGTTTTAGATTTATATTTTGTGAACATTTCTTTTCAATTTCTTGTCATAGATCTAATTGTGTGTGTGTGTGTGTGTGTGTGTGTGTTTTTTTTTTGCTGTTATTGTTTTGATATCTTTTTTTTTCTTTCTTTAAAAAAACTTAATTGATAATAGCTGCAAAGAAACACATTTTAAAGAATTCACATTTTTCCTTTATTTAGCTTATATTATTTCCAATTTTTATGCTGCTGAAATGAATCTTAAAGTTCTCTCTTTCTCAAATTTGTTTTTATATGGATAAAATGTTGGGTAGACTTATAGTGTTTAAAAATGTGGTATAAGACTGTGTTTTTCATGTATCTCACTATGTACAAAAGACATTTTAACAGTTAACTAATTCATTCCTAATGTAAGCATTATAGTATAAATTACAATAATCTAAGCTAAAATCATTTATTTAACCCTTTCCCAAATGGCCAATATTTAGACTGCTCCTATTTGAAAGCTACTCCAGGAGACATTATTAAATTATGTAGGATTTATGTGAAATTTAGTAAAATAAAATATACTGAGGGGCAAAAGAAAGTATACATTTTTCTTTTGTCAATATCTCTCTTAATTTTCACCATATTGACTCAAAATTTTGTAAAATTTAATTCTACCCATTAACTAATAATACCGTGTGATAAATTTCACATGAAATTGCTTGACTATCCATACTCTTACTATATCCTAATTTTGCAAACTTTGCATGTGCGAGTTAGTGGAGCATCAAATATTGCTGTTCAATTGCTATATGATTTCTTTATTTGTTATTACACCCAATCACAAGCTTAAATTTTCTCTAACATTATAACATTAATCTCGTTGGCTGGTAGAAAGCGATCAATTTTGGGCCCATTTTTCTATGACACAGTTTACTATGAAAGAAACTAGACACTATAAACCCTTAGTCAGGTAGCTAGGAACATTCTGTGCAAATCTGGTCAAAATCTGTCTATAAATTTAGTAGGGGTTATGTCGGATAACTTGTTTACATCAAGTCACCTTTTGCCATGACGCATCGTTAGGTGGAAAAGCACTAACAATCTATGCATGGTCCAAGGTGACTGGGCACTTTCCGTGAAAATTCTATCCAAATCCGTTCAGAAATGTAGGGGTTGTGTCAATGTGAATATTTGCATCAATTAATTGATTAAGTCCCCTTTTTAGATGGCACTGTGCGATATGAAAACACCTTCGCAATGGAAGGAAGGACAGACAGACTGATAGGCGGAGGTTACTTCAATAAACGATCACCTTCGGTGGCGTTTGAAATCGTACATAGTCTATTAATCGTTTTATCGGAAAACCTGAAAGAACGAGGGTGTATACTTATTTTTGCCTCTCAGTATATATCGAAGCAGATGGAAAAATTGATAATTAGATCCATCAGCATTTTTTTCTGTCAACATTTTTTCAAAGCATTTCTACAGCGGACGTCCAAACAAGGTCTTGTTTGATAAAGGGTTAACCCATTACCAAACAACAACATTTTAGCCTAGTCCAAACTCATAGGTGTTACAGACGACAATTTCCATTGAACAAAATTTAATATTTTTTGTTTTTTCTTGGTAGAAAACATTGTGGGAAATGAAGAAATTGCTTGTCACAAGCAATTTCTACATTTTCCACAATATTTTCCAAAGCCTTTATTTTGTGGGGCGTCCAAAAGTGTCAATGTGTGGGAAAGGGTTACACAAATAATGAATTATTGCAATAATTATCACCCATCTCCTTAACAATTCCCCCAAACAAGGGAGTTTTAGATTTAGTTAAAAATGAAATATTAAATCATAGGAAATTTTGGTGTTTATCAGCATTTCCTTCTTTTGTCTGAATGAGTTCAAAAGCTTTCTTTACCAAAATATCAAAACCATGTTTTTTGGGGGAAAGGATAAAAAGGGTTAAAAGTAATCCAACCCTTAACCAATTGAATGGATACATTTTCTGGGGTCATATTTTCTACAGACAAAATATGTGAAATAATGTCTTTTACTAGCTGAAAAATGAATGTTGATGACATTTTTTTTCTGACTGGTATTACTGACATTTTGATTTTCGAGGAATAGTCAGCTGCCCCAAAAATACTGAGTAGAATAGTTGATTATTCATATTTGAAGTATCATGAAAAGTCAGCTGACCAAATAAAGTCGCTGACCAGAGTAACTGACAAGTGAAGTTCAACGAATAGTCAGCTGACCAAATAAAATAGCTGACCAGGATAGCTGACCAGGATAGCTGACCAGTGAAGTTCCATGAATAGTCCGCTGACCAAATAAAGTAGCCAGTGGCGGATCCAGAGGGGGTTCGGGGGGTTCAAACGAACCCCCCTCTGTAGCCCGATTATTTCATTTTCATGCAGAAATTCAGTCATAATTGTGTAATACTTAAAAAACGAACCCCCCTTTTTGTAAAAACGAACCCCCCTCACAGAAATCCTGGATCCGACACTGAGTAGCTGACCAAAATAGATGACAAATGTATTTCAATGAATTGTCAGCTGACCAAATAAAGTAGCTGACCAATGTAGTTCAATGAATACCGTAATCAGTTGACCAAATAAAGTAGCTGACCAGAATAGCTGACAAGTGAAGTTCAATGAATCGTCAGCTGACCAAATAAAGTAGCTGACCAGAATAGCTGACCAATGTAGTTCAATGAATAATCAGCTGACCAAATAAAATAGCTGACCAGAGTAGCTGACCAGTGAAGTTCAATGAATAGTCAGCTGACCAAATAAAGTAGCTGACCAGAATAGCTGTCCAGTGTAGTGTCATGAATAATCAGCTGACCAAATAAAGTAGCTGACCAGAATAGCTGTCCAGTGAAGTTCAATGAATAATCAGCTGACCAAATGAAGTAGCTGACCAGAATAGCTGTCCAGTGTAGTGTCATGAATAATCAGCTGACCAAATAAAGTAGCTGACCAGAATAGCTGACAAGTGAAGTTCAATGAATAATCAGCTGACCAAATAAAGTAGCTGACCAGAATAGCTGTCCAGTGTAGTGTCATGAATGATCAGCTGACCAAATGAGTAGCTGACCAGAATAGCTGTCCAGTGAAGTTCAATGAATAATCAGCTGACCAAATAAAGTAGCTGACCAGAATAGCTGACCAGTGAAGTTCAATGAATAATCAGCTGACCAAATAAAGTAGCTGACCAGAATAGCTGTCCAGTGTAGTGTCATGAATAATCAGCTGACCAAATAAAGTAGCTGACCAGAATAGCTGTCCAGTGAAGTTCAATGAATAATCAGCTGACCAAATAAAGTCATATCCACAGGCAGGCCTACTTATGGTCATATCTGTGATTAAGTTAAAATATTCAAAATCAAAATTGACTGTTTCACCTAAAGTTCCTTCTAAAAATGTATGGGAAAGCATAATCTGAGTTTTCTCTGATGAAATTCTCTCTGAAATATGTTGATGTCGCTCATTTACATCAGAGCGTACTACCATTCAAAAACAATGGAAAGTTCGACAAAAGTTGTGGCGCTTTGTTCGCCCTCGGATCTTAAACGATATCCTTAAAACGGCAAGTCGGCTAAAACAAGGTATTCGGAAACACTGATATTCACAAATGAAATAAAAAATGCAAAAATTTGATTTACTAAGTGTAGAAAAGTAGATGAAATGGGAATGATGTCCAAAATAGTAGAATTGGGAGTAGACAAATTGGGAGTAGACCAAATGGGATGTGAAATGAAATCTGTAAAAGTACTGGTACGAGAAACAACATCAGTCCATAATTAGGTGCTCCAGCTGTCGCAATATGACAATAGCAGTTGAATGATGCATTAAAACCCAATCAATCGTGGACTTATCCCTTTCCCAAACGACAAAAAGGTTGGTGGTTCAATTTGAACGGTCCTCAGACAACAAAATGGATGTTGTTAAAGATATAATTTGTGTACAATATAGCATGGAAACTATTGAGGAAAAAAGAGAAAAAGCTGATCATCAGCCTTTTCTTCATCTTTTGTCTCAACATTTTCCCGGGCCTTTTCTGTTAGAAAAATGGTTTGGGAAAGGTTTAATATGAATTGAATATATTGAGAACAGTTGTTCAAAATCAATTGATCAAATATTTTCCAAGCAACAATATTTTTGACAGCAGCTGAAAAAGTTTTCTTCAGTCTTGCAAGCAATTTCTTTTAACCTTTTACCAAACGATAAAAATGTACATGTATGGTGTTCATTTGAAAGCTGCTAAAGACCGACTGGATGTTACTAAAGGTAAATATCTGAATAATGTATAGAACAGAAAATATTGAGGCAAAATGAGAAAATGATGGTTATCAGGATTTTCTCATGGCATTCAAACATTTCTTTTCTTCTACATCATGTTTTTCAAAACTTTCCAACCCACTATATCTTTTTACCCCTTTCCTGTACAAATAAAATATGAAAATGTGCATATTTATCAAAATTTAGTAACAACACACTCTATTGAAGCATGGAAGTTAAATATTCTTTTGTCTAGTCCTCATTAATTTCACCCTTTCTCTAAAGAACAAAAAAATAGAAGTTTTCATACAGAAATTGATGAAGTAAAGGGAAGAAAATTAATATAACAACTTTGAAAACAGATTGTTTGGCAAAATGTTAAGGACAAGTCTCAGTTTTGTTTAAATTCTAGATAAATATACATGTATGCCAAATTGGTGCTTAATATGGTCATGTGCTAACTTTCGTTGAATGGTAATAACATTTTCAAATAATAAGGGTGAAGGGATAGTTAACCCTTACCCAAATGATTAACAATTTTTTGACAGGTCCACATGCAAAGGAGTTGCAGATGGTAAAACAAAATTGAATGGTAAACTAAAAACAAAATACCGGTATCTATGATTATAATCATATGAATTCTTGAAAGAAGAGTAACAAAATGTTGGATATCAATATTTAAAATTTGTTTTTATTTCAAGAGATTTTTAACAAAAAATCTGTAGGCTCATCAAAAGCTGGTTTTGTTAAATCCTTTTCCAAGAGGAAAAAAATGAATTCTTTCCATTTGGAATCTGTTGCACATCATGATCAAAGGTATGTTGATTAAGATAGGGTTTGTGTCCAATTTTTGCATAGAAAATAGTGAAAAAGGAGACAAAGGGCAGGCATACCAGAAATGATTTCCTTCATTTCATTCAAGTTTAGTGTCAAACCAGACCACTACTTGGGAAAGGGCCAAGAAACAGCTAATTTGCTATTCAACTGACAGGCTCTCAACTGACTATAACAATTCCAGCACCTTGATAATTTGTGTATCAAGATAAAATGTCAAGTCTCTTAACCCTATCCATATGACAAAATATGGGGGTGGTTAAATTTAGAATGGGCTGCCAACAAAATAATTGATTTAAGGGGGAATGCTCCAGTTTCCTAAATTTTTTCCCAATAATAGAATTTATTTATATTTTGTATGCTGAAATATCATGTTATTACCAATTGAAAAATAAAATAAACATGGGTGGTCAGCGATCTTGTTTGAATTTTATAGGCATTCGTATCACATACCCCTACATCGAAAAAATGAACAATTTCTTGCACCTGTCTAAGGTCACTAAAATGCTAATAAAATGCTGTATATTCATCGTTTAGTCCCGAAAACGGATTTAAAGTAACGTCTTACATTTGATAAGAACAGGAAACCCAAAATATGTGCTATCATAAACGCGTAAATGTATAAAACAGCATGCTCAATTGTTCGGTTAGATCAACTAAGCTGGAGTGTTTTATGTCAAAATTTGCATATTTTTGGAAATATTTCAAGTTCTACATACTAGAATTTGATAAAACTCCCTCATTGTATTAAGCAACATGTCCTGGTAATAATTCAAAAAGAAAATGTATAGGTGTGCGCACTTATTTGCGAATTACAGCAATTTTTATCAGCTACACATTAATAAAATGACGCAAAACAGTGGTAACTGCATACAAACTTACGGCTGTCTTGCTCTAAATAATCGATTTTCATCTTGAGGAAATCAATTTCGCATAATAAATACGCTTTTACCGCCGAAAACTGGTAAATTGTAATGGTGTGTTATATTATTGAAAATACGTTAGCGAAACATATTGGTACGAAACAGTTAATTTCCTACAGTAATGAGTGTTACGAAAAACTGGAGCATTCCCCCTTAACAGTAAAAAAATGGTTATTTGATAGCATAAATAAAATTGAGAGAAAAGGAGAAATTGCTGATAATCAGCAATTTATTCTTTCCTTTTAATGTTTTTACAAAACTATTCCTACTAGGGGCATGAGAAGAAGGTGTTGATTGGGAATGGGTAAACTCTTTTCCAGACAATCAGCTTTAAAGACAGTCAAATTCAAAGATTGAACAGGTAACAAAATACATATTACAGTAAGAAGAATGTAGTGTGCAATATATCAATAACAAAAATATAAGAAAAGGATAAACTGCATTTTCTATAATTCCATCATTTTCCAAAATCTCTTCCATTCAATTAAGTGTAACAATTTTCTTGTTACAATGTGTGATGTTTTCTTGAAGAAGCAAAGGGTTGCTGTCAATAATTCTCTACCTTACTATTATAGCCTCAATTATTGGAAAATGGTGTAAGTTATCTAAGAACTGGTTGATGCTGATTGGTCAATGGGTTTTGATTGACAGCTGTCAATTAAATGTCAAACACTTTGAATGGTTCATATAACATGACATGTTGATCTCTAAAACTAGCCAATTACACATCATTCGTTTAAGTCTGATGGAGCCTGATTGGCTGAGATTTTGATTGGGAAAGTTTGTGTGAATGAAATAGTAGGAGCTATCAAACTCCCAATATATTCTTAGTTCTTTTCTTAAAAATGGGATTTATATTAACATACCATTTATGTCTTAACCCATTACCAAACAACAAAATTCTGGGTTGGTCCAAATTCACAGATGTTGCAGACAACAATTCAAAATGAATTATTTTTCGGTCATTTTGTGTAGAAAACATTGTGGGAAATGAAGAAATTGCTTGTCACAAGCAATTTCTTCATTTTCCACAATGTTTTCCTGTTTATCTATGTCTCTGCTTTAAGGGAGTCAAAAAGAGTCCTTGTGTGGAAACATGTGGTAATGGGTCAGTCCAAGTTAAATGTGTAGTGGTACATTAGTTCAATTTTGTAAACTTAAAAAGGTTTCAACCACTGTTTTATCAGTCTTAAGGTGTTGTAAGAAAAATCTTTATAGCATGAATATGGTTTACATTATTGTATGTTAAAGTAAATGTTCTGGGTTATTTGTTAACAGTATATACATGTACAAGTGACCAGGGTCTCCTGTTATTTTAATTGTTTCAACATGGATATATCTTTGAAAAAAAAAAAAAAAAAAAAAGAAAAGAAAACCTATGTGGATATATATCTTATTTGAAAGGTGAGTAGATTCTCAAATTTCATCTAAATACCAATCAACATTCTAACACATAATAATACTTTTTTTAAATGCACCACATTCTGGACAAATGAATTGCTCATAACAAAATTTGTTCCTCATTTCCTACAAAGTTTTTTACCCAGAAAGATTTCAGTGGTCAGGTGCTCTAGTCAATATTTCTATTTGGTCAGCTGACTATTCATTAAAACTTATTGGTCAGCTACTCTAGTCTATATTTCTATTTGGTCAGCTGACTATCAAATCTCTGGTCAGCTACTCTCATCTATATTTGTCATTGGTCAGCTGACTATTGAATAAATCTCAGTGGTCAGCTACTCTGGTAAATATTTCTATTTGGTCAGCTGACGATTAAATCTCAGTGGTCAGCTACTCTGTTCTATATATTTGTATTTGGTCAGCTAATTATTTATCAAATCTCAGTGACCAGCTTATTGCTGCTACTCTGGACTATGTTTGTACATGTATTTGGTCAGCTGACTATTCATTAAATCTCAGTGATCAGCTACTCTGGACTATGTTCGTACATGTATTTGGTCAGCTGACTATTCATTAAATCTCAGTGATCAGCTACTATGGACTATGTTTGTACATGTATTTGGTCAGCTGACTATTCATTAAATCTCAGTGGTCAGCTACTCTAGTCAATATTTCTATTTGGTCAGCTCACTGCTAATCAAATCTCAGTGGTCAGCTACTCTAGTCACTATTTCTATTTGGTCAGCTGACTGCTTATCAAATCTCAGTGGTCAGCTGCTCTAGTCAATATTTCTATTTGGTCAGCTGACCATCAAATCTCTGGTCAGCTACTCTAGTCTATATTTCAAATTGGTCAGCTGACTGCTTATCAAATCTCAGTGGTCAGCTACTCTAGTCAATATTTCTTTTCGGTCAGCTAACTATCAAATCTCTGGTCAGCTATTCTCATCTATTTTTGTCTTTGGTCAGCTGACTATTAAATAAATCTCAGTTGTCAGCTACTCTGGTAAATGATTATATTTGGTCAGCTGACTATTAAATCTGAGTGGTCAACTACTCTGTTCTATAATTATATTTGTATTTGGTCAGCTAATTATTTATCAAATCTCAGTGGTCAGCTACTCTGGACTATGTTTGTACATGTATTTGGTCAGCTGACTATTCATTAAATCTCAGTGGTCAGCTACTCTAGTCACTATTTCTATTTGGTCAGCTGACTGCTAATCAAATCTAAGTGATCAGCTACTCTGGACTATGTTTGTACATGTATTTGCTCAGCTGACTATTCATTAAATCTCAGTGGTCAGCTACTCTAGTCAATATTTCTATTTGGTCAGCTCACTGCTAATCAAATCTCAGTGGTCAGCTACTCTAGTCACTATTTCTATTTGGTCATCTGACCATCAAATCTCTGGTCAGCTACTCTAGTCTATATTTCAAATTGGTCAGCTGACTGCTTATCAAATCTCAGTGGTCAGCTATTCTAGTCAATATTTCTTTTTGGCCAGCTGACCATCAAATCTCTGGTCAGCTACTCTCGTCTATTTTTGTCTTTGGTCAGCTGACTATCAAATAAATCTCACTTGTCAGCTACTCTGGTAAATAATTCTATTTGGTCAGCTGACTATTAAATCTCAGTGGACAGCTTCTCTGTTCTATATATTTGTATTTGGTCAGCTAATTATTGATCAAATTTCAGTGGTCAGCTACTCTGGACTATGTTTGTATTTGGCCAGCTGACTATTCATTAAATGTCAGTGGTCAGCTACTCTAGTCACTATTTCTATTTGGTCAGCTGACTATCAAATCTCTGGTCAGCTACTCTAGTCAATATTTCTTTTTGGTCAGCTGACTATCAAATCTCTGGTTAGCTATTCTCGTCTATTTTTGTCTTTAATCAGCTGACTATCAAATAAATCTCAGTTGTCAGCTACTCTGGTAAATAATTCTATTTGGTCAGCTGACTATTAAATATCAGTGGTCAGCTACTCTGTTCTATATATTTGTATTTGGTCGGCTAATTATTTATCAAATCTCAGTGGTCAGCTACTCTGGACTATGTTTGTATTTGGTCAGCTGACTGCTCATCAAATCTCAGTGGTCAGCTACTCTAGTCAATATTTCTTTTTGGCCAGCTGACTATCAAATCTCTGGTCAGCTACTCTCGTCTATATTTGTCTTTGGTCAGCTGACTATCAAATAAATCTCAGTGGTCAGCTACTCTGGTAAATAGTTCTGTTTGGTCAGCTGACTGTCAAATCTAAGTGGTCAGCTACTCTAGTCAATTTTTTCATTTGGTCAGCTGACTGCTTATCAAATCTCAGTGGTCAGCTACTCTAGTCAATTCTTCTATTTGGTCAGCTGACTATTCAATAAATCTCAGTGGTCAGCTAATAAGGCCCTGGTTTCTCGAAAATACTTAAGTACGTTCTCATGTTCAAATCTGATCACCGTGCTAAAATCGCACGAAATCCATGTGAACTTCAATCAAATACCCTTCAACGTTGGAGAGTATTCCTTTGAAGTTGAGCATGTTCTCATAAATCTGTACTTAAGTAATTTCCGAGAAACCAGGGCCTGGTCAATGTTTGTATTTGGTCAGCTGACTATACATTAAATCATAGTAAGTGGTCAGCTATTGCGTTCAATATTTCTATTTAGTCTGCTGACTATTGATTAAATCTAAGTAGTCAGTTACTCTAGTCTTTATTTCTACTATTTGGTCAGCTGACTATAAAATCGCAGTGGTCAGCTACTCTGGTCTATATTTGTCTTTGGTCAGCTGACTATTCAATATATTTTAGTGGTCAGCTATTGCAGTCAACATTTCTATTTGGGCCGACTTCGAGTGAGGCGATAGCTCAGTGATAGCTCGACGATGGCTCCAACCGAACACCGATAGTGCGAGCTATTGACGTCATTTCCGCAGCTATAGCTCCAATCGAACGGCAATGGTCCGAGCTATAGTCCGACCACCGGAAAAAGTGTGGTCCGGCCATCCGGGCAATTACGTCATTCAGAACACCTCGGATAACAGCGAACCAATCAGTGTCGAGGTAAACAGAGATTTTGATTGGCTGACTCAGAACGGGGAGGAATTCAATTGATGGAACAGCGCTGGTTCCCAATAATGGTTCCCGTCCTCGCGAGCTATAGTGCCAATCGAAGTCAGCCTTTGATTTGTCTCAGAACGGGGAGGAATTCAATTGATGGAACAGCGCTGGTTCCCAATAATGGATCCCGTCCTCGCGAGCTATAGTGCCAATCGAAGTCAGCCTTGGTCAGCTGACTATTCAAAATATTTTAGTGGTAAGCTATTGCAGTCAATATTTCTGTTTGGTCAGCTGACTATCCATTAAATCTCAGTGGTCAGCTACTCTAATCTATATTTCTATTTGGTCAGCAGCTGACTGTTCATTAAATCTCAGTGGTCAGCTATTACAGCCAATATTTCTATTTGTTTAACTGACTATTTTAAATTTGTGGTCAGCTACTGGCATTTAATCTATTACCAAAAAAATAACAAACAATAGAATGTCCCAAATTGACAGATGTACATAATTTCAAGTCAATGAATTTCATTTTTTTTTATCTTAGTATAAAATATTGTTGAAAATAAAAAAAAAATGATTGTCAAAATCAACTTCTTCATTTTTTACAATGGTTAAACTTCTCCAAAGCCATGTTAGGCATCAAAGGGAGTAAAAAGTCATGTTAAATGACTTAATACACCGATAAACAGTTTTAAACTGGAGACCGGAAATGACGCATGCGCAGAAAAATCGCGAGTAAGAAATCTACTCGCGTATATAATTACAATAGCGAGAGAACCATCAGTGACAAAATTAAACATTTTCTCTGTTTAAATGGCATAATAATTTTACCCAAACATTTTTTGTTGTTGTATGATGATCGGAAATACTGATTTAGTGCATGAAATATTATGACACGCAAAATAATTACAAGAAAAAGAGAAATAGTTTCCAGCTAACGGGCCCTTAGAACTATCTTACATTTGCCATGAAGTGCGAGTGAACCAATCGTGATAAATAAAGCATTTTCTCTATTTATTTGGCATAATAATTTTACCAAAACAATTTTTTGTTATTGTTATTGTTGTTGCAGACATGCAATTTATTTAGATGTATGATTATTTACTACATTGAAAAAAAAAGAGAACAACAAAATTTTATGTAAATTTCAAAACAAATTAAACACTTTTTATGGAACTTTGCGAAGAAAAGGAAATATTTGTCCTTTTGTTGATTCGATTGGAACAGTCCCCAATCTTCTACCACGTCATAGTTAGTGACATTCAAGTAAGTTGTTTGGGAAAGGATTAACGGTTTGACGATTGACATGTTATTCCAATTAATTTGATACAATATTTTAATTCTCCCGACAAAGAGACAAGACGATTTCAAATTACAGTATACCACTATCAGAATGAGATTATGGGAAATTGCAATCACGTGTCAACAAGTGATCTAATTAGCACAACAAATCACAATCTGATATCATATATTTGGTAGTTTTATGGCAAATTACACAACTTTAAAGTGAGATAGATGTGGTGCTTTTTATTTTAGATGTTTTCGTATTTGATTGAATTATATTTGGGAAATATTGTAAGCGAACAGGTAGGACAAAATTGATTTAATTAATGACCAAACGCATTAATAATTTTTGCTCTTGAACGCACTCGCATGTAAAAACATTTTTTCACGACCTACAAGATAAAGACGTTTGAAAATATTGTGGAAATGAAGAAGTTGCTTGTGATCAGCAATTTATTCATTTTCCAAAGCATTTTCTAGTTTCCCGATAGACCGATATGAGATCTCCATGTTTATCTAGAGATTTTTTCCAAAAGCAGGTTCTTTAAGTTAGAAACAACAAATATCTTTATTTTCTATTCACATTCTCAGAATCAATCTAATAAATATCATGACTTGTGATCATTGCATGTCAAATCACATTTTTCCACACCCCAAAACTTTGGCCATTCAAGCTATGTAGCTTGCACCATTCCCTCAGTTATCCAAAGTAAATCCTGTTTAGGACATCAAAACTAGACGTTTTTTGGGGAAAGGATTTATTTAAAGGATGCATGTATACATAACAAGAACACAATAAGCAAATAACCGATATCAAATACGGGGTTCTAACTTTCATGTAGCCCGTAAAGCTAACGTTCTGGGCGGGTGCCGTGTTAGAAAACAAATAATTATTGGCTATACCTAGGATAAAGGGTTATATTACCCTGAACCCTTATTTTACCGTTTCCCAGCAGACATAAAGTTTTGATGTCCTTGCTTAATAAAATTTTGCAAAATTGAAACACATTTAATTTAGTTTAAAAACAATCTTTACAAAAGAATAGTCCTCAGTCTCTTCTGTTTCACTGATGTTTCAAATTTAAAAGGTGTAAACAAAATTTGTCAAAGGATTAATTAGTAAAAGATTGGGATTTTTTTTAAATTCTTCATAACCAATTGCTATGGATTAATGATTGTTATTGTTATTTCAAATAAATGGTTTGGCTTCGATAAGTTTAAATAGTTTATACAACATTATTAAAATTTAGTACTTAAAATGTCCTCCTTGTAATGAAATAACTCATAAAAACTTTCATATGCATGTTCATCTTTTTATTTACTGATCAGACATTTTATAAATGATATTTAATTTTACCAATGCCCACAAATCAACTCTTTTTGACTCCCTAAAAAATAAAGGCTGTGGAGAACAGTGGAAAATGAAGAAATTTCTTGTGACAAGTATTTTCTTCATTTCCTACAATGTTTTCTTCACTAAAAGACCAAACCATGTTAAGTTTGATTTACTTAGAATTGTCATCTGTAATATCTTTGAATTTTGGATAAGTCTAAAAAAAATTCTGCTGGTAATAGGGGAATAAAATAGACTATAATTATATTATTAAAAAGTGATATAAAGAAAATGAAATAAGAAGGAAAAAATAATCACATACCATTCATAATTAATTAGATACAACTCATAAACTACAACAACAAAAATTACACAAAAATTTGATAAAGTTAAAATACATCTTTTCTCCAAACTTCATCACACAATTAGATCTATAACAAAATTCTTATTAATGAACATAAAACTTTGAAGAGATTAAGATAGTAAAATTTTCCTCTGAGTCAAAAGAATAAAGTGTGGGTTAAGGAGGAGTTGCAGATAAGCAGTCAAAAATAAGTGGGGGCAAGACAGTGGTAACTCTGTGGTCAGCCATTTACCTGGTCAGCCAGTCAGCTGGTCAGCTAGTCAGCTTTTTATACCTACCCCTGAAAAGTGGCTAGTGTACTCTCAGTACTTTGATTTTACTTTGTTGTGCAAATACTGCAAGTACTTGGGTAAATATCGGAGCTAAAACGGTTCAAATATCGAACATACGGGCGATTGAGCGACGTCGAGCGTAGAAAATTGAAATTTAGTACATATTTGAACCAACTTACCGAGGCTGACAATGTCTCTGTGTCCAGGTAGCGTACTTATAACCGGAGCTAACCGGGGGATCGGACTCGAGTTCGTGAAACAGTTTCTCAGTCTTCCTTCACCGCCCAAGTTCGTGTTTGCTGCCTGCAGGTCGCCGGACTCGGCCAAGGTATGTGGGCAGTGTTTTGTAACTCTACATGTAGTATATAAGTTGATAGTTGAACTTTGTGCATCGACATTGAAGTACCAAACAAAACAATAATACTTTGATGACAAATTTGTTAGAGTTATCCTCCATTATTTTGACAGATCATCAAAGTACTGACGGTATTCAAGTTACACAAACAGCAGACGACATCTGTCAAATTGAAAGATCAGACAGACAACTATATAAGGTTTCAGATTGACCACAAAACAATTTATTTTTATTTTTTCATGTCCCAGTATCGAAAGATTGAGGACATATTGTTTTAATAGTGTCCGTCCGTCTGTCTGTCCGTTTGTCTGTCTGTCTGTCCGAAAACTTAACGTGAAAACTTAACATTGGCCTTTTCTCCTACAATATCTGACATTCAAAGCTCAAATTTGGTAGGCCTATGTCTCCTCTAAATGTCATCTATCTGTTCCGTGCAATATGACCTTCCTCAAGGTAGATCTAGATCTAGATCTTATTCGTTAACCTTTATCAACCCTTAACATGAAAACTTTACGTGAAAACTTATCATTTAGCCTTTTCTCCAAAAGTATTGGATATACAAAGCACAAATTTGGAATGAACATTCTTTCAATGATAATAGATCTATCATTAGAAAGGCAATGTTATCCATGGAGGTCAAGGTAAAATATCAATTAATGTCATAATTTTAGAAAAATGGCCATTTCCGGGGCATTTGTGATTCACAAACACATCTTGTTAGATCTAAATATATTTTTTAGAAGAAGATGTGAAGAAAAAAGATGATAATGTCGATTGAAAGCATGGATCCCCTTTCCTCTTTCAATCAATTGAATCAGAATTCCCAACTGTTCAGTGTTGACAACCATTAATTTAATTTCTCCATTTCTCTTCTCTATAGATCTAGTCTACTAAATGCATTCTATGCTGTAAAGGATGGAGTTTCTATTATTTGACATCAATAGATCTAGATCTAACTGTATTTTTGTCATCTCCAACTCTGCTCAAATGGCACCAGCTGAATTGCAGGTTTATTTTTCAAAGGGTTCAGTAGATTTATAGACTCTGGATCTACAATCCTTGGTTCTGGATTTGTTATGTTTTTGCAGGACCTACAAGCGATAGCTGCGAAGAACAGTGCTGTTACCATAATCAAAATAGGTAGGCCTAATGATACAGAATCAAGTTGAGCTACGGATATGAGGGGGTAGATCTTATGGCTTTTCAAAATATAAAATATACTAAAATAATCTCATCCGGACGATTCAAATGAGTACCCACAACTTAAGATGACAAATTTAGAATGTATGAACCCTCTCTTATCTGTAGTTCTTATATAGACTTAGTCTTACAGGTCTCTCCTGTACAAAACTGACCTAATTTCCACGTCTTTAATAGAAAGGGTTAAGGAAAACATGGAGGCGAAAGAAGAAATTGCGAATAAGCAGCTTTTCTCATTTTGAATCAATATTTCCTTTGCTAAATTCTACACAGATCCTATCTATTCTTTAATATAACTTTATCAACGTGCACTTTGCCATCTGTAGCTGCTTTAGAATCGGGTCAGTCTAGAAACGTTTGGTGTTTGTTTGGGTTAATCTCAAATGCCTCTTCAAAGTTTACAAATGCCCAAGCATTGCCACTTTCATTGGGCGCATGACGCATAGACAAGGACCGATATTATATCAGTATATACGAACATTTAAGTTTTACTTTAGTATACACCATTGATCTATAATGCAAATTGAGTTTAAAAGTGTTGACAGAAAATAATTGTTTTTGAGGTTTATGCCAAAAAATGTTTACATGTATCTGCTTACGGGTGCGGTATTCCAAATGGGATGAATCCGCTTGGGTCATTATTATCCACTCCTTCTCTAGATATATTGAACATGGGTGTCCGAGTAAGTCATCTCCAGACTTGTATTCATTTGAGCCAGGATCCGGAAAAACGTCCCTTAAGGCTTTTGAGCCCAACATAAATCCAGATCAGCCTGTGCATACGCAGTCTGATCAGGATCCATGTTGTTCTCCAATTGCTTCTTCGTGACCAGTAGTAAGTGATAGAGAGCAGCATTGATGCAATTTGGACTCCATTTGACAACAGGTCGATCTTGAAACTCAATTTTGAAAAATGTTAAAATGGACGTTTTTCCAGATCCCGGCTCATTTCTGTTTCAGATTTATTAGACCTATCGACTCTACCAGCCAGTGTACAGGAGGTGCAGGGTAAGCTGGGAGATGCGGGTTTGAATCTCCTGATTAACAACGCAGGAATCATGCACCCGGATAAACTGGATACTGTCAAACCAGAGGCCATGACTGAACATTACAATGTACATGTTATTGGACCCTTAGTTACTGTACAGGTTTGTCGCTTTTTGACTTCTATCATCTTTGATATTTATATAAGGACAAGGGAAGGGGTAAGTGGAAAGGGGTCTGTGGCCATTTGTGGACTATAACATTATATAACACCTAACTTTAATCGGCTTTTACGGCGACGTCACGTCATGTCATTAAGGCAGGTTTTCTCACGAGATCCCTCATATATACTCGGCAAAACTGCTAACGCATCACTCAGATCTTTGTTAATATTTTTTAACGAATCTACAGAATACCTTCAAAATTTGCACATGTTGACTACCACCATTTGATAAGAGATCTATGAAATTTCATAGTAAATGTTACAGTATCTTGTAAAATATTGAACTTTTAATAAGGAAACCCTTAATTCTAAAATTCATAAAGTCTTAAATTTGATTAAAATGGAAAATTCACGCATAACTTTCAAACCTTTGGCATTGGCTGAAAGAGTTTCCGTTTATAAAAGTTACCCTTCAAAAAACAAACCGACGACTTTAATATTTTTATTGGCGCGTAATGTATTCCCACAGAGGCATTGTTACATCACTAGTGCCGTTGGTGTCATTGATGGCGTCGACGGCGACGTAGGTTACGTAGACAAAAACGTATCGGTCTATATCTTATGAACTGTATAAGATGCAGTCTTGATATTTCACACATAGACAGGCCCCAACAAGACCTTTCACCTGACACTATAAAATTTGACCTTGTGACCTTGACCTTGAAAAGTTGACATTTTCTTTCAAAAAGGTGCCTCTATGCGAGCTACGTTGTCCCGGAACAGCCCTTGTTATGTTAGATAGAAAATTGATTTTTTTCAGACTTTAATTTCACAATAAACCAGCTTTCAAAATCAATTCAAACAAAAATGATTGAAAAAGATCACAAGTTACAGGAGCCGAAAAACTGTTTTGGTCCCTCTTTGGTATGACGCGGTCACTTAAGAAAGAAAACTTAGAAATAGTTTTATGAATGAGTGCAGAAACTTGTGGGATAAATATTTGCCAAATTATAAATCTAAATCTTTGACAATAAAGAAGTTATGCAATTTTAAAAAGTGATGCGTTAGCTCTTTTGCTGAGTATATAAATCATGTTGAATACTTGGCAATGGTGTAGTTTTAAAATGGCATAAGCCGTATTAAATATTTATAGCAATTACATATCATGTCTAATGCGTATCATAAGATAAGTTAGGATTGTTTTAAAAATTATTTAGTAAATTCGAAATCATAGATGAAACTTTTCAGAAAGAAAGAACCATCTAACGTTTATGTGCAGCATATGTGTATTTTTAGCGAGCCGGGACTTTATGTCGGAAGAGCTAATATCACAGCCATAGTGTCGCATCGATCTCAGACACTATTAGAGTTACAGCCTTGATACTTCACACGTGGATATTTTCTACCAAGACCTTTTACTTGGGATCATGAACTTTGACCTAGTGACCTTGACCTCTGAGTTTGACCTTCTTTAAAAAAAACTTTAAACTGGTCTATATCTCATGCACTATTATTGATAAAGCCTTGGTAATTCACACATTGATAACTGCTGTCAAGAATTATTTTATTGGACCATGGCCTTTGACCTCATGACATTGACCTCGAGTTTTACCTGCTTTGGTGATATATAAGGCGAGCTACGTTGTCCGCTGACAAATCTGGTTGTATTGCGGTTTTCTCTCTTGTCTATCAGAATAATATTCCGGAATAAAAATGAAGATCTTTGAATGCTGGAATAGCAGAAATTAACTTTGATGAAAACAAAACTTTAAGAAAATTCATTATTTTGCTGATTTTAAGCGAGCCGAACTTTATTTCCGGGTAGCTATGAGTATGTCACAACCCTAGTGTCGGCGTCGGCGTCCTGTCCCGTTCTGTCCCATCCCGTCGCGTCTTCACTTGAAAAACTTTAAACTGGCCTATATCTCATGCACTATTACAGATAGAGCTTTGATGTTTCACATATGGATACCTCATACCATAACCTTAACAGGGTGTCCGCCAACTTCCAATTCTTGGGGCGGGGGGGGGGGGGGGGGTGTAAAATTCATACTTTTACAATATGCTTGTACTCCTCTATTAGAGACATATAGAAGACTGCTTGTAAACACTGGGGTACAAGATTCATTTTGGGGGTAAAAACTTCCCATTTTGGGGGATGGACACCCTGCCTTGACCTTGAGATCATGACCTTTGACCGAGTGACATTGACCTTTGACCTTTCCCTTGTGATGACGTATAAGGAGACCGCATGCGTATCTGAAAAAAAAAGACCATTTATCGGTCGAGATTTAGCCTGGGTCCAGTCGTCAATATACAATTTGGTCAATGAGATAGCGCATAAAAGTCAATACCCGTTACACATTGCGGCACCCGATTTTGATCGTGTTGATATTTAGACCGAAGAAAGTAAAGAGGGAAAAGATGAGTCTGGAAACTAGTTTAGTCGAAATTCAATATTTCCTTATAATGCTTTTTGTTTTTATTAGTATCTTCACTGCTTTCTCAACGAGATACATGTTTCAATGGGCGGGTCCAAATTTACATAGATCAACCAGACGACGTCCAGGTGCATCTAGTGCGATCTTTGTTTACCCTATTACTATCGTTTGCATTCAACTCTTAATCGTTATTATTCTTTGTGCGATGAAATTCTGTATTTGAATGTATGATCATTTTGAACCGATCTTGATCAGCTTGTTTAACTTTTTTTAGTTTAATGGAGGATTATATAGTCAACTGGCATGAAATGCGACTAACGAATCTTGTCGCGTCACTGGAATATTTCATAGAACAATCATTAAAGTAGTTTAATTTCTTTTAATTAGACTAATTGTTTAAATGTAATTACTAATTAAAAGGACGGTAAAATTACAAACAAAAGCCTTTTTATTTAAGATATCCCCATAGTTGACTTTTAAGACTTGTCTATGCGCTCTTGGAAAACGGAATCAACATTATTTATTACCGGTATACTATTTTCTGTGATCTGCGTATATACAATGTAATTGCGTTTTATACTATTTTACTCTACAGAATTATCTCCCTTTACTGAAGAAGGCGGGTAGTCCAGGATCGCTGTCTGTCAACAAGGCATCCATTGTGAACATCACGAGTGGTCTGGGTTCTATAGATGATAACACATCAGGGGGAGTGTATGCCTACAGGTGTGCTAAGGTAAATAGTGCTATAAGAAGGCCGAATTCCACCATGGAGTTGTTTTGATTCGTATTCATCTAAAAAATCTTTTTCTGTTTTCAAAGTTTAATTTTCATTCTAATCGGACGTTCTACCTTATTCTCAAGCATGTACATGTAAGTAAAATAATGATATTCCTTCCTCTTATCATGTATACATGTGCGATTTCACCTCAGTCGGTTTTCATCCTGGAAGAAATCAAAACAGGTTTAAGCTTCGCTCTTTCAACCTCTCCCATTACTTTGACATTTTTTCAGGCCGCACAAAACCAGTTAACGAAGACTCTAGCTGTTGATCTGAAGAAAGAGGGAATCTTATGCTCCACGTTCAATCCTGGCTGGGTACAGACTGGGCTGGGGGGTCAATCAGCAAAACTGACCACTGACGTCAGCGTCACGTCCATGTTCAAGGTCATGGCCACATTCCAGTCGGAAAACGAGACCGGGAAATTTTATAACTGGAATGGGAAGATCTATGCTTGGTGAAATATTATTAAAGAGAGCAAATGGTGTTGGGGGTATTAAACCTTTTCCAAAGCAAGACATAGTTTCGGCATCCCGAATAGAAAATATTTGAGAAATCATTTAAGCAAAAGAAGAGTTCGTGTCAGTGTTTTCTGTGCTATATCGTACACAAATCATACATTTTTCAGCATTTATTTCGTCGTCAAAAGCATTTGTCGAATTAGAACAGTCTAGATTTTTTTATTTTTAGAAAAAAGGTTCAACATTTTTTCCGAACTGTTCTGTTCCTGTTTCGACGTCTCTTTGCAAGACTTTCTAAAATATTGATGAAAATAATAAAACAACTCTGCCTGTCGTTTGGGAAAGTGTTTACCATTATATATACAATAAGCAACTTTTTCTTCATACTTGTTCTACACATGTCCCAGCCGAAAATGACAGTGACGTAGGCTGATGTTTACTGCTGCAAAACCAATCAATTCGTCTGATTTGCACCGTTACAAATACGAACAGAGTTGATTGGTTGTCAAGTAGTAAACATTAGCCCACGTCACTGTCATTTTCGGCCGGTACTATTGTACCAGTACAACTATCTCAAAAACATATACTTGTGTAGCCTAACTTTTCTGTATGCATTCACTACCCAGTCTAATTCCCGATATACCTTTATAATTACCCATCAATCAATCGGAATTGCCGAGCTTTACGTCTTGTCAAATCAGATAGTTTGTAATTAAACTTAGGTTTAGACAAGCGATTGAGATTTGTTTGTGAATTCGGCCCCTTGTTTTTTCTTCACTCGTATCTAACAGTGACTTTTTCTAATACTCGACTTACAACAAATTTTCAGGACTATTTACCTATTTCTGTTCTCACTATATATGTAATCAAACTCTTTTACTATGTCGACTTTGTTTTTGATAGTTTTACAAAATGTTATTTAGCGCAAATGTACGAATTTGTATTTTCGTTATTTCTACATTATGATACATAATGATTTCAGAGATCTTACAAAAGTGATATTATATATATCTCACAAAAGTATAGCGTGTTGTGCTATTTAACCGGTTATAATATAGTGACTCTTTTTTTTATTTCCCGCAAGATAATTGCTTTGGAAACATTGTGTGAAATAAAGAAATTGCTTTTGACAAGCGTTTTCTTCATTTCCCATGGTGTTTTCTACAGAAAAAGACAAAAAATGTGAAACTTCATTCTTTTTGAATTGTCGTCTGCAATTCTTTATATGGCACATTCAAACCATCGATCGACAAGGCGAGTATTTTTTTCAGTATGCACAGTCAAGGAGTTGACATTAACCCATTCCCACACATTACCTCCTTTTGACTCCTTAAAGAAAAAAGGCATTTGAATACATTTTGGAAGATGAAGGAATTGCTTGTAACAAGCAATATTTTTCATTTTCCACATTATTTTCTACTCTAAAAGACCAAATTTTGTTATATTTCATTCGCTTAAAATTTTCATCTGCAACATCTTTCAATTTGGACAAGTCTAAAATTTTGTCGTTTGGTAATGAGTTAAAATATTGGCGAATTTGATGATGTCAACGTTTTCATATTTTTTCCATATATATTTTGATTACAAAAATATCTTTAATCGTGAAAAAAGAGTGTCAATGAAACGTAAATTCCCATCTTTGTTTGCGATGCTGTACTGTTTTTTTGAGGAACGTAACACTTCCATAGATGTAGATGACTGAACAGAGTTAAATCTCAGTCAATCCATTCCTATACATTCACGCTTTTGATGCCCACGAAATCAAGCCTTCGAAAACATTGGGAAATAGGAAGAAATTGTTGATCACCAGCAATGTCTTCTTTTCTCTCAACATTTTCCTAAACTATTTCTAATTCCTAGTAGAGACGTAATTGAAACCAGGCCGTGTTTTAAAAGGGGTTAACTTTTAAATCCGCGTTATTGCCAACCAGAGAAAACCAAGAGGATAAAGATGGTGAAGAATAAGAAGGTTCCGTAGGGCTGTAAAATCAAGCAGATGCTTTGGACAGAGTGAAAGTACTTCCACTGGGGCCATTTTCCCATGAAGAGTCGCGTTCTATAAACTTACATATTGGTGCCCTCAAAACGTCTGATAACGTAATAACCTAGTTACGTGACATGCACACAACTGTGACACGTCACACATGAAGGGGCCATTAGGGAAGTACGATAAACCAACTTAAAGATTGGACTCGCTAGAATTCAAAATAGATATCGCACTTTGAATAGGAACACATTACTAGACGGCAAAATTTAGGACCTGTCTAAATACAAAAATGTTGCAGACAACAATATGAAGTGACTAAAATTACACGTTTTGTCTTTTTGTGTAGAAAACAATGTGGGAAATGCAGAATTTTCTTGTGACAAGCAATTTCTTCGCTGTCTACAATATTTTCCAAAACCTTCATCTTGTTGGACGTCTTAAGTCGTCACTGTGTGGTAAGGTAGAACAACAAGCTGAAGGTGGAACGTTTCGACTCTAGTCAGTCTGCGCGGACTGCACAGCCTGACTAGGATGGATGTTTAACTTCCTAGGTGGGATTTTTATTACGACGGATTACATATTTGTTCTCATTTGACATACACAGGTCACAATGATAATTTAGGGACCCTTTCATCTAGATATTGAAGCTTTTCTAAACAGCTCCTGGATCTCACGTACCTTATGAGAATGATTTGAGATAAATCACGGGAAAAAGAATACATGCCTCGTGGAATTTCTTGGGTATCGTGCATAACGACCCCATTTTCATAGAACCTCGTTTTGTCGCCTTCAACAGCTTTGTATTGCAGCAGTATATAATTCCACGTCTGGAAAAGGGGTTAAAAGTGCATTAAAAAGTTAGAACAGTTGAACAATAATTGAAATACCTGCGTGCCTGTGGTGTTGTAGTACCCGCGATACTTTGATTTAGGATTGCAGATAATGCATGGATACGAAACGACAAAATAGGTCAAACATCTGATATTGATAAATTGATCACGCGTGCTTCAATTTGAAATATCGGACAAGCGGGTACGTGCTCGGCGTGGATAGGCGTATTACCCGTGAAATTACTGACATAGGCCTACTTATACGCAGACAATGTCTCTGTGTCCAGGTAGCGTACTTATAACCGGAGCTAACCGGGGGATCGGACTTGAGTTCGTGAAACAGTTTCTCAGTCTTCCTTCACCACCCAAGTTTCTGTTTGCTGCCTGCAGGTCGCCGGACTCGGCCAAGGTACGTGGATTATGTTTTATTCTACGTCGTGTAGTCGTGGTGCCATACTTTATCAAAGATCAATGCATGTTCCATAATTATAAATTATACGTATATACTTTTGCCACTTTGATTAGTATACGGATCATCAAAGTAATGGTGCATTCTCCCAGCAGAGTGATCGTTCGTTGCTCTTCTCTGTAAAGGGGTACCTATGGCGCGCGATAGGATTTAAATTTAATACAGCGATATACCTATAATTAAAATACAGGTATAGCGCTTAAATAGCGGTGTAGCGTCATATTTTTAGCGGTACACCGATAAAAAGTTTAGGTATACCTACAAAATAAGGGTAAACCGCTATTTCATTTAACGGTGTACCGCTAAATTATAAGTGTACCCACATTTTATCGGTAGACCTCCATTTTTTTAGGTAGCAAATCACAGAGCTTGTACTATAGCCCTGTCTACGATCACAATATTCATCTATCTAACGAGCTATTTCATTGGCTAATGAGATTTCGAGCAGAATGGTAAAAAATAATTAGCGGTCTACCCATAAATTAACGGTACACCGTTATAATGTAGCGACACACCGTTAATTGAAATAGCGGTATACCCTTATTTTATATGTATACCTATATTTTCATCGATGTACCTCTAAAGATATAACGACATACCGCTATCTTTAGCGGTAAATCTCTACCTTAATAAATTATTATTGTAGGTATAGCGGTATCATGACTTTAGACCCTTTTCGCGCGCCATAGCTACCTCGGCTAGAGTCCACGAATCGTGGTCTACCGAAGGATAACGTCTCTAGCTACTTTGTAGCCGTTTCATTTCTTGTATTAGAGAAAGAAAATATTCTATTTGCATGAGAGGTGCTCTCAAATTTAAGTTTTGATCTAATTAAAATGGGACTGTTGCATATTATTCCTAATAAAAATGGGAATATTTTCATATTCTTCTGCTCATATAAAACAGGCGAAATGAAAGAGCCTCTGTGAAAGAGAGTGGTAATGATGGTATACTGTCCCACTCTCTTTCACAGAGGCTCTATCATTTCGCCTCTGTATGGGCTGCGGAAGGACATGAAAAATAACGATAGGAATAATAAGAGGTTTGAAAAAATAGTCCCATTTTAATTAGATCAATTCTTAAAACAAAAAGCACTTCTGATGCAAACAGACTAATATTTTCTTTCTCTGATATAAAGTACAAGAAATGAAACAGTTACACAGTAAATAAAGACGTTATCCTTCGGTACACCACGATTCAAGGACTCTAATCGAGTTAGCTCCTTACATAGTACTCTCTTATGCTATGTTCCCACTATCACGATTGGCACCACGATTGAAATCGTGATCTAAATCGTAGCTCTCGTATCAGATCTTCTCAGTTCTTGAGGTCAATCGTGGCAATCGCATTGATCGTAGAAATTTTTTTGGCTGCCAAAAACTTTTCTACGATTAACACGATTGACTTTCAGTCGCATTTATCGTAGAAGAACTTAACAAATCGAAACAATTCACATCAGACCATATCTAATCGTACTTCACAATCGCGCTAATCGGTACATGGCAAATCGAAATATGGCTATGTCTCGTGGAACTTAATATTCAAACTTTAACTCATCAGATATTATTTTCTCTAACTTCTAGATTGTGAAGCCCAATCACCCTTTCTTGCCATTCCACTGCCTTTAGAAGCTCACGTTGGTTCTTCGCATCTAAGGTAGCTGAGTTGTGTGGTACACGAGGTTGTTCTACATCTAAGCAGTCTACTTGGTCCATCTATGCATCTTGAATAATGTTACGGTTAATATCCTCGCGGTCTGTCTCTTGTGCTATAACCACTGGGTATTGTTACCTGGGTAGGTTGTGTAGAACCACTGCTGCCTCTACTGTATCCTTTACAGTGTCAGGCTTCTGCTCTAGAGTCACAAGGAGACACCTTACTATGTTAGCTAAGATCCCAAACGCGTTTTCAACTACTCTACGACCCTTTGGTATTCTATATATACCGGTATCTGGATATCCTTACCTCTCTAGACAAGTTGTTCCTACTGTTGCTTCATAAGGTAATGTCATATAGCAAAAGCGTTATCGCCTAATTTTTTGACAAATGGCACACGCTGATGATCTTCCAGGTTTGCAGGCATTAGAATGGTTCTTGATGTCCTATGGATCCATCTCCTAGTCAATTAAATAGCAGGCCCGTAGGAAGCAATTTCATATTGGGTGGGTTGAAGCCCCTGTGTCTGAATATGGGGGGGGGGGGGGGGGGGCTAAATTGGATATTCCCTAAATGTTCAGTGTAACCTTAAGAAAAAATCCACATTTTTGGCCAACATTGGGTTAATCACCCCCCCCCCCCCCTTGTTCCTACGGGCCTGAATAGCTCCGAATCCCCAAATATCTGAGCGTCCGACATCTGTCCTTTACCTCCAAGCTCGATCAGAACTTGTTACCTGCATCGACTAGAGCCAAAAGTAGACTCGAAAAGAACCCCTTAAAATTGTAGTTAAGGCTTCAATATTGTGGTTGCTTCTTGATAACGCCGTGTTTTTCATCTACATCTCCTATTGCAGGTGGAATAGCAAATGTTTTCAATGCTTGAGTGGATAAATGTAAATTGAGTACCTCGTCTTCGTATGTCATCACAATAGCCTGACACACTTCCGGTACCATCTTCGATATACTTGATACACCACACCTGAATGCGTTATAAGCAAGAGATCGGTTAGTTACGAGGGACGGTCGGAAAGTAGTTGGACTTTTGACTAGTTCTCTAAAATCATTTAATTTTTTAACAAAATTCTTTTTACACTGTATAAACAAATTGTCCATCTATGTCTATGCATTTTTGCCATCTTTGTAGGAGCTTTACCATTCCCACTATTAACCATGACGTAGACCCACTGTATTAGGTACTGTGTAACAACCGTTATCAAAGGCGCCCTGGTCTCAAATTTCTTCCCAGTAAGCATTTTCATCAGTCCTTGACACAAATAAAAGTCACGTGGGGCGAGGTCAGGGCTATAAGAAGAGCAAAATAACTTGTGTCATGTGTAATAGTTGATAATCTCCACTGTATATGCGGTGGTATGGGACCGTGCGTAATCGTAAAGTAGAAAAAAATTTTCTTTGCTAATCTGGGAGGCGTTTACTTCAGCATTTATTTTTTGTTTTTTTCTGAAATAGTTCAGAATTGTACTTGGCAATGACAGTTTTTACCGTTTGACATAAAATGAGTAACTATCAATCCTCGTGAATCCCTAAAAGCAACAAACATGACAACCAGCCGAAGGAAACAGCTTAATCTTTTCATGGGCGGGGAACCAGCTCGTTTCCATGACTGCTTTGACTGGTTTTTTATCCCAAGTTCGGAATTATGGACCCTTATTTAATCTTCAGTGATAATTTAGTTAAACAACTTAACTTCTTCGCGATTAAAATGACTAGAATGTTCTTTTGTTTTGGTTACCCTTGTTGTTCCCTTTAACAAATAGTCTATGGTACATAAAACCCCTATCACATATAAGTGGACAGAATAGCATACATATACAACTATCTTTGAAAATAAACTGACCACATTATTGGCAAATGGATGTAGATTCCATCAATATATAATATGTTTATACAGTTGCAAATGGAGAGACAGCAGCACGAAAAGTCCAACTACTTTCCGACCGTCCCTCGTATTTTCAGTTGCAAGATACTTCAGCGTCATCGACAATTTAAGACCAGATGTCATGGGTTTCCTGAAACAGATGGCTTCCCTTTCGATGTAAGGAGCAACCCTCTAATACACTTCTTGGAAAAGATCTCGTGTCTAAGAATCTGGAATACTGTCCATATAGTAGCCTCCTTTCGTGTATAAGCCATAGTCCCACCCAACACTGTTTGTTTGCAGCACTTCTTCTAGGTGTTGTAGTTGGCTTTGTTCCTCATCTTCATTTGTGACAGCATATTAACTATATAAAAGCACAGCAAAATGTTATGATAGTTCATTTTCTGTTATTTCTATCATACACGTATTACTAAACACTATGGCCTATCTGTTGTAAGCTAAGCCTTAAAATGAAAAATTTTGCATTTGTTGGGCCATATTAATACCCCTTAAGATTCCAATCGTAGAGGTAATCTCTACACACTCTTTTCGGATCGCACGGCCACAATGCCCACAATCTTAGCTAGTCTCAAGCGAGCGCATCCGGTCGGAAAGAACTTATCGGAACGTATCTACACGTGTTTTATCGTCTCCAGTCGACAAGCCTGATCTTGAAGAACGTACACAATCGTATATGAACGTCTATAAGATCGTATCAGGTCGCCTTCCGTGGATTGGAATAATCGTATAAAATCGCAGCAGGTCGCTTAAGACCGCAATAATTCTCATCGCAACGTATTGAACGCGAAAATGTCGGTAAAATTCAACGATAAGTTACGACTGGTCATTCGTGGCGTTCGTAACAGGACGCACGACAGTGGGAACGTAGCATTAAGAACAGAGCACATTCTCTCTTCATTCCATTATGATATAATGATGCTCTGTTCCCGCGAGGTCATTTCACGTCTAATCTCGGTGCCTTGGCGGGATTTCGGTATCCAATCGTTGGCTTTATACAACAAAACAATTTAAGAAGCTGATACAAACTTTCATTGGCTGACGCTTCAAATTACCGGCTTCAGCCAAAAATAGAAGCGACGTAATGTATACATAATCAAACAAGATAAAACTGAATGATTTTGATTCGATAATTCAAATGTTACCTGCTTCAGCCAAAAATAGAAGCGACGTAATGTATACATACGTAATGATTATGAAAGATAAAACTGAATGATTTTGATTCGATAATTCAAATGATGTGCTATAATTAGATTATGACGACCGAATAGGCTGTTTGTGTACTTAAAACGGCAGAGGTCATATTTGATGGTTAATCAATAGACCTCGGCTTTGGAGAGTACTTACAGAGATGATCTGTGAAGAGCAACAAGCGATCACTCTGTATGGAGAATGACACTATCCATCTAGTCAGTACACAGACGATATTTTGGTAACATCCCAATTGGTCTATTCCCATTTCGTCTACTGTTTCTTTATTTTTACTGCCTTAAGTCCCAATTCGTCTCCTGTCCCAACTCGTCTACAACATAATTTTTGTTTTAAGAAAAGAAATTAAAAGTCAATATATTCACAAATGAAATGAAAATTCAAACATTTCAATAACAAGAGTTGTCCGCGGACAACGTAGCTCGCCTATATGAGAGCTTGTCACAAAAAAGAGTCAAAGGTCAAATGTCAAGGACATTGGGTCAAAGGTCATGGTCTCAAGGTCAATGTCATGGCATGAAGTATCCATATGTGAAGTATCAAGGCTCTATCTATAATAATGCATGAGATATTGGTCAGGTTAAAGTTTTTGAAAAGTAGGTCAAACTCCAAGGTCAAGGTCACAAGTCAAAAGTCATGGTTTCAAATGAAAATTCTTGTTGAGAAATATCTATGTGTGAAGTATCAAGGCTGTATCTGTAAAAATGGCCGAGATATAGGACATGTTAATGTTTTTTGAAAAGTAGGTCAAACTCCAAGGTCAATGTCATTAGGTCAAAATTCATGGTCCCAAATGAAAGGTCTTGCTGAGAAGTATCTATGCGTGAAGTATCAAGGCTGTATCTGTTAAAATAGCCGAGATATAGGCCAGGTTAAAGTTTTTTAAAAGTAGGTCAAACTCCAAGGTCAATGTCACTAGGTCAAAAGTTATGGTTCCAAATGAAGGGTCTTGCTGAGAAGTATCCAAGTGTGAAATATCAAGGCTCTATCTATAATAGTGCATAAATATAGGTCAGGTTAAAGTTTTTGAAAAGTAGGTCAAACTCCAAGGTCAAGGTCACTAGGTCAAAAGTCATGATCCCAAATGAAAAGTCTTGCTGAGAAGTATACATGTGTAAAGTATTAAAGCTATATCTGTAAAAATGGCCGAAGTATAGGCAAGGTTAATGTTTTTGAAAAGTAGGTCAAACTCCAAGGTCAAGGTCACTAGGTCAAAGGTCATGGTCTCAAATGAAAGGTCTTGGCAGGAGGTATCCATGTGTGAAGTATCAAGGCTGTATCTCTAATAGTGCCTGAGATATAGACCATGTTAAAGTTTTTGAAGACGCTACGCCGACGCGACACTAAGGTTGTGACATTAGCTCCCCGCATATAAAGTCCCGGCTCGCTAAAAATCCCATAATATTTTATTGTTATTATACAAAGTATAGAAAAGTAGACGAAATGGGAATAATGTCCAAAATAAAAGACGAATTGGGAGTAGACGAAATGGATTAAACCGATATTTTTACCTTGGAAACAAGCGCCGACAAAAAGATATTATATCTCCAACAAACCCAGTTTCGATCACATCTAACCATTTTATATTTTTTCAGGAACTGCAAACTATCGCTGCAAAGTCGAGTGCTGTAACCATTATCAAAATAGGTATGTGTGGTCTAGACTGTCTTTCGTTAAATGTATTCCTTATCAATCAATCAAACAATCAATCAATCAATCAATTCCTTTATTAGTTCTTTCATCTTTACAAAATATAATATGAACATACTAAATAGTTAATTAAGCAATAAATTCCATATAAGTAACGATTGGTTAATTCAAATTCAGTTTTATAGAGGAAGAAAAAAAGTGGGGGCTGGTACTGAAACAAGAGCCGTCACAGACGGATTATGCTCCCCGAATAAGTGGTTGTCACAAAATAAAAACTATCATACATTAAGCCCCCTTTTCCCATGACAGCTTTTTTGTACACACATTATTTATAGAATATGGTCTAGAACATCCTATTTATTACATGAGCACAAACTTTCATTAAATTCTGCCCATTAGATGAAGAGAAATAAGAGAAAAAATTTTACACGAAGGCCCCTTTTTTTCCATGACGCAGCCTTAAATTTACAAACGGAGAAAAAGGTCCCTAGGTATTGACCCAGGGAGTTCACATGTGAAGTTTCATTGAATTTGGTCCAAGGGTTGCTGAGATATGGCTGTGGACGGACGGACTGACGGACACACGCACACGGACGGACGGACAGCGTGGCGACTGTATGCTCCCCCGAAATTTTCTTGGGGAGCATAAAAAGACTCAAACGTAGCTTGCTGACCAGTCGAACAGGTCGTGAACGCGCGATCTTATGTGCCGCAGTTTCACAACACTGGACGACAATCAAACTTCTTCGTTTTTTAATGTTTTATGATTAAAGTGTCCGTTGATTGGCAAAATCAAACTCTTGTGTCGAAAAAACACCTTTCTGAGACCCAAATATCAAAGTTTCTACAATTTTTAAACATTAGAAGTGTATTTCGTCTTTTAAATTGGATGTTTTGGTCTTTTCCGATCTTTACCGAGAAACCAACGCTAAACTTCCAATTTGAAGTCATTTCCCGGTAAGCCTGAGATTTCTGACAAGGTAAAGTGTCCGACTTTTCTGTCATAAAGCGACTTCCCAAATGGATACTCAAAGCACGGAATTTATCCTTGGTAAATGTTAGAAAAAATGTTTAAACAGTCAAAGAATATGTCGTTACTGAGTGAAGGAACGTGCCAAAGAACGGTTTAAGTTTGTCTGTATTACTCTGGCGATCGAGAAATAAATTAAAAATGAAACTTCGCTTTATGACAGAAAAGTCGAACACATTATCTGTGTCAGAAACCTCATGCTCTAAATTGGGGGGAGGGGGGGGGGGCGGAGTCAAGCCACAGTATGACGTGGATATTTACGGAAATTGCCGATCTTTATTTCGTTCAAAGTATCGACATAAAGAAAAGAAAATAAAACTTTTAAAACAATCGAGTTTGACGTATCTTTTATAAAACCCGTTTATTTAATGATTTTCTTCTAATATACGGCGAAATCAACTGTCGAGCTTGGTAGCCTTAAGGAGACCTTACTTGCCATAGTCATTTGAGGTTCTATCATCGAGAATCAAGCATTTTCTGTATCTTAAGGAAGTAGGCAATTTGAAGTAGATTTAGATTTAATAGTTTATTAAAGTCTCATTCACATATATACATCTTTACAATATTACAAACAAATAAAACTATTAACTAGAATATCACTGAAAGTGATCATACCCCCCAAAAGCGCAGTTTTTGTATATTTTGAGAAATTGATTTCATTTGAACTGTGAGCTGATCAATTGGGAAATAGAGCGAACAAAAAATCAACAGACCAAACAACACATTTAACAATCCCCAAGCCCCACCCTGCCATGCCCATATTTTTCAATAAACCAAAAACTCACAACCATGCATTGAAGACAGTCAATCAAGGAACATTCCTGTACGATTTGGTTCAAATTTACTGTTTAATTGCTTTTTTCTCATGATTTCGTTAAGTCTGATAAGCCCTGCCTTGCCATTACCACATTTTTTGCAAATCAAAAATTCATGAACAAATTTTGAAATAAGTCCCCCAATGAACATTCCTGCCAATTTTGATAAAAAAAATAAAACAAACTAATAAAAAAATCACGAACAAGTTTCGAAAAGAGTCACCCAAGGAACATTCCTGCCAAGTTTGGTAAGAATTGGCTCACTGGTTAAGGAGGGGAAAATTTTTGAAGAATTATCTGACGATTTCTCAAAATCGGATAAGCCCCGCCCTGCCACGCCCACAATTTTTGATGAATCAAATATTCATGAACATGCATTGAATACAATCACTCAAGGGACATTAGTGCCAACTTAAGTTCAAAATGGTCAAAGCATTGATTTTGAATGATTTTTCACATGATTTCTCCAAATCCGATAAGCCCCGCCCTGCCACGCCCACAATTTTTGACGAATCGAAAATTTACGAACAAATTTTGAAAAGAGTCACCAAAGGAACAATCCTGCAAAGTTTAGTAAGAATTGGCCCAATGGTTAAGGAGGAGAAGATTTTTGAAGAAGTCATATAAGCCTCGCCCTGCCACGCCCACATTTTTTGACAAATGAAAAAATCATGAACATACATTGAATACAAACACTCAAGGGTCAATCCTGCCAAGTATGGTTCAAATTGGCCTGATAATTGATTTTTTAAGATTTTTCACATGATTTCTCTAAGTCCGATAAGCCCAGCCCTACCACACCCACAATTTTTGACGAATCAAAAATTCACGAACAAGTTTCGAAAAGAGTCACCCAAGGAAAATTACTGCCAAGTTTGGTAAGAATTGGCTCAGTGGTTAAGGACGAGAAGATTTTTGAAGAATTATCTGACGATTTCCCGAAATCGGATAAGCCCCGCCCTGCCACGCCCTCATTTTTTGATGAATCAAAAATTCATGAACATGCATTGAATACAATCACTAAAGGGACATTTGTGCCAACTTAAGTTCACAAAGGACGAATAATTGATTTTTAAAAAAATTTCACATGATTTCTCTATGTCTGATAAGCCCCGCCCTGCCATGCCCACAATTTTTGACGAATCAAATATTCACAAACAAGTTTTGACAAGAGTCACCCAAAGAACATTCCTGCCAAGTTTAGTAAGAATTGGCTCAGTGGTTCAGGAGGAGAAGATTTTTGAAGAATTATTTAACAATTTCTTGAAGTCGGATAAGCCCCGCCCTGCCACGCCCTCATTTTTTGATGAATCAAAAAATCATGAACATACATTGAATATAATCACTCAAGGGTCAATCCTGCCAAGTATGGTTCAAATTGGCCGGCTAATTGATTTTTAAAGATTTTTCACATGATTTCTCTAAGTCCGATAAGCCCCGCCCTGCCACGCCCACAATTTTTGACGAATCAAAAATTCACGAACAAGTTTTGACAAGAGTCACCCAAGGAACATTCCTGCCAAGTTTAGTAAGAATTGGCTCAGTGGTTCAGGAGGAGAAGATTTTTGAAGAATTATTTAACGATTTCTTGAAGTCGGATAAGCCCCGCCCTGCCACGCCCTCATTTTTTGACGAATGAAAAAATCATGAACATACATTGAATACAATCACTCAAGGGTCAATCCTGCCAAGTATGTTTCAAATTGGCCTGCTAATTGATTTTTAAAGATTTTTCACATGATTTCTCTAAGTCCGATAAGCCCCGCCCTGCCACGCCCACAATTTTTGATGAATCAAAAATTCACGAACAAGTTTTGACAAGAGTCACCCAAGGAACATTTCTGCCAAGTTTGGTAAGAATTGGCTCAGTGGTTCAGGAGGAGAAGATTTTTGAAGAATTATTTAACGATTTCTTGAAATCGGATAAGCCCCGCCCTGCCACGCCCACATTTTTTGACGAATGAAAAAATCATGAACACACACTGAATACAATCACTCAAGGGTCAATTCTGCCAAGTACGGTTTAAATTGGCCAGATAATTGATTTTTAAAGATTTTTCACATGATTTCTCTAAGTCCGATAAGCCCCGCCCTGCCACGCCCACAATTTTTGACGAATCAAAAATTCACGAACAAGTTTTGAAAAGGGTCACCCAAGGAACATTTCTGCCAAGTTTGGTAAGAATCGGCTGAGTGGTTGAGGAGGAGAAGATTTTTAAAGAAAAAACCAACAGACGGACCAACAGACAGACCAACAGACCAACAGACAGACGGACAACCTGACTCCTATATACCCCCCAAATTGAATTTGGGGGGTATAATTATATATGTGACCACTCTTCTAAAGAATTATAAGAGACTAGTTTAATCATAAAAATGTGACAAATCTTTCTCCATACATATTCTCTCTTCTCTCTCCCCTCTCTCCCACACTATTTCTCTCTCACATCACACTCACTCTATCTCATTCGTTCACACAAATACCCCGTACAATCATAATAAAACAGTTGATATATACAAGTTTCTATGATCCAAGGTAAAAAGCATATAGGTGCCGCTAATCGATTTGTAAAAGACTTTCTTAAATTAGGTGTAATGAAACCGATTTTAGGAATAAAAAAGCAGGAGCACGTTTTAGAGTGTTAAAGAATCTGTGCCCTTTTTAATCTGATTAAAGAAGACTTGATTAGAGACATCCATATGCTTAGAATATTAGGCTTTACAAATATTCTATTTAAAACATTAATAATATTTGTGTTATAAAAACGTTTTAAAACAGTTTGGTTATCATTTACAAAGAAATAGATTGCGACGCTTTAAAACGTCATGACAGGTTTTGGCACAAAGTCTTATCAAACGTGGGTGGCAAAATAACATCTTAAATTTATCTTCGTTCGATTTATCTTTAAAAGATGGATCTACAAGTTTTGCACTTTTAATTAAGTTTTCTCTTAAATCTTTATATAAATGGCAATAAAGAATAACATGAATTTCGTCTTCAATATTTAAACAAAAAGGACACAAACGTTCAGCAATGGGTAATCTTTCGTACCGACCAGTCTCTATTTTTAAAGGTGCTACGCCACATCTAAACTTAGAGAACGCCGCTCTGTGTCTTGTAGGTAAAATGATCATTGCAATAATTTTCAAAACTAAAATCACTTTTAAAAATTCTATAAGTGCGTAGTTTGTTTGAACCATTGCCAGTTATACTAGTTTCTCGAAGTATAGATTGTTTCCAATCAGTTATAAAATTTGATATTAACACGTTTTCAATATCATTTTTGAGCTGATGTTTTGACAATGGCTCGCTTATGTCTAAAAAACCATTTAAATTACAGGAGCGTAACGTCTTAGAAACATGAAAAAACCAATTTTTGCATGAAACGCTGGCAACCGAATAGCACCATTTTGCAAGGCGTTTGTTAAGACGGACATTGGACATACAGGACAGCCTTGACCAATATAAACCTACAGATTTTCACTGCCTAACAAAAGGAGGAGTCCAACCCATATCTCCAATGACTGCTGCGTTTGGCGTGTATTTTCCTACTCCGAGGAAGAAACGCATTGCACGGTTTTGGACGGCATTTATACACGAAAATGACTTATAGCCCCAAATGGCTGTGCCATACGAAATTATTGGCCAAACTACAGTATCATACAATCGAGTAAAAACATCATAAGGCATACTGCCCATTGATTTATATTGAGCAATAAGTAAGCCAAGCGCCCGACTTGCACTTTGGGCGACTGCTTTTGCTGTCACCTCTAAATCTAAATACTCGTTTAAAACTAGACCAAGATATGTATATTTATCAACAGTTTCAATTCTATTTTCACCGATAAAAAAGACATTATTAGATCTCGGTAAGTTTGCAGGACGAAAGTGGACTACTTGACTTTTATCAAGATTTATTTTCATAAAATTGGAGCCGCACCAACCATGTAATATATTTAAAAGACTTTGTAAGTCTTCTTCGTTTTCTGACAGCAGAACAATGTCGTCTGCATACAAAAGGATGGATACCTTAGTGTCGCCACACGACACTCCGATATTCAAAGACTTTAAAAGTAATGCTAAATCATTGATAAAGAGATTGAAAAGCAGGGGAGATAACCCACAGCCTTGACGTAATCCACTCTTTATTTCGAACCAATCGGTAAAAAGGGAGTTAACTCTGATATAAGACGACACCGAGGCATATAAAGATTGTACTGCCGTAAGCATTTTGCCTTTAACACCATAGTCAAATAACTTTTTCCACAATAGACTTCGATTAATATTATCATATGCTTTTTTAAAATCAATGAAAGCGCAAAAGGTTGGTAATTTTAACTTTTTCCGTGTATCAATAATACCTGTAAGGGTCGTTAAATGATCAACTGTACTTCTATGTTTACGGAAACCGTTTTGCTCATCGACGATTATCTCATTAGCCTCAGCCCAACAACTGATTCGTTTGTTCAAAATAAAACAATACATCTTATACATAGAAGAAGCAAGAGAAATATCCCTGTATGATAGAGGATTTCTAGGATCTAACTTAGATGATTTTGGTATTGGGTTAATTATACATTTGCCCCATTGTGAAGGAATTTTACCATTATTAAAACAAACATTAAAAAGAGCATGTAAAAAAGAACGCTTGTATCATTTTAAGTGATTCGGAGGGTATTCCATCTAAACCACATGCTTTTCCGGACTTTGCAGAATCTATTGCTTCTTTTATCTCCATCAATGTAATAGGTAAATTGAAAGCCAATGACATATCATCAGTATTCAGAAAATGGAAAGATGTGTTATCTAACGTTTCAGTATTACTGAACAAACTACTAAAATCTGATTTCCATTTTTCTAAAATGACATTTGTGCAAGTAGAGGTACTACCATCGGTTAAAATGACTTCATTGGGAATAGATACCTTCTTATTGGACCTTATTCCGACCTTACCGATGGATTTCCAAAACTCATTTTGATCTTTATTACAAGATTCAACTATTTGCTCTTGGTTTTTGTACCAATGACGACGCTTTGCTCGTTGGACTTCTCTATCAAAATGTTTTCTATTTTTGACGAAAATGCTTTTTAAACGCATTTTCTCCGATCTGGATTTGCTTTGCAACCATGTACGTTCAGACTGAACTAGATCTGACCAAAGGTTAGACAGACTATCATTCCACCACTTTTTACCTGGGCGATGTTTTTTACTGTATTTACTAGAAACTATAGTTTTATAAGGTATAGTATTATACATACTGTCCTTCACAATAGTACACCATTCATTATATACAGAGTCAATATCATACTGGGTTTGGAATCCATGCTCTAATTTGTCAATAGTAGAATTAACAAGAAACAATGTGTCTTGGTCACGTAAAAAAGACCCATTAAATGCATTTCGCTCAAATTTATCAAAAGATGAAGAACAGCCAGTGTTGTCACCGGTGTTATCCGTCCCATGACAAACAAGAACGGCTATTTTGAATGTCAGCATAGAATGATCTGGTATGCATGATGGAATAAGATGTGCAAGATTGTAACATCTTTCTATGACATCACTTGTTAATAAAACTGAAAACTCTGAAAAACTATCCAAACTATCGTGACTAATTAAACAGTAATCATATTGAAGTATTCATCAATATTATACAATAATTTAACAATTACATAGATCTAAATAGACAACATATTTTAAATGTTTTCCAAACATCGTTGGTTGAGACTTATTTTGAGGGTTATTGTAGACCATAGAAGAGGGCCGATGAAGACTTGAATTGTGTGTAATAAATAGTAGAAAAACTTTGAGACAGAAGGAGGAAATGCCGTCCTCAGCACTTCCCTCCCTTGGAACAAAATTTTCCCAAGTTCCTTTTTCAAGAAGAGTCATTATTTTGGCAAAGGATTACGCAAATACAAGAATATACTAATATACATTATAAGTAGAAATAAGACCGTTTCAATTTGGCTGCAGACGACAAAATTGATGTTGATAACGATGTGATTGGTGGATCTGTGTGATAAAGCACTGAAAGTGTTGACGGAGAAGGTGAAAATGCTGCTCAACATTTCTTAGAAATTTCTTCTTTTTTTCTCGAAGAACGAAGAAAGCGTTAATGATCAGCATTTATATTAGTTTAACCGCTCTGGTATACTGCACACACACCCAATCTTTAACAATGCCCCATGTCGTCTTCAGAATTAAATTGGAACACTTCAAGTTTTGCCGTTTGGGAAATGGTTAATGATCCTATAAAAATCCAAAGCAGAATCTTGCACACAATTTACCCTTTCCCGAAAGAAAATACGATTGGTAAACTTTCAAAGTTGCTACATACGACAAATTATATATATATATATAGGTACAGATAGGACAAAATGCTGGCCATCAGCATTTTCTCCTTTTGTCTCAATGTTTCTCAGACATAATGTTATCAGGGACGTCTAAAACAGGTATTTTTGTGAAAGAGTTAAGAAATATTCACATAGGATTGTCTCAATAACTCTTTGATTTCGGAGATGTTTTTCCGATATATCGCCGACTTTAATTTTATTCAAAACATTTTCAAATTTTGAAAATTGCGAAACACACAAATCATAGGACACGGATATAGAATGTTTGCAAGCAAAATATTAAAAAATCTGAAGTCAGAAATTTATCATAATAAAAGCTAAAGCTGCGACATACCAAATGAAATCAGCAATATATACGAATACAATTATATGGTTTCACTTTTAAGTTGGAACTTGTATTTCCCCATCATTTCAATTTTTCATGACCTTATATGAAGCAAAACTTACAATTGATAAACATCCCTCATATAAGATAACGTTTTCTCCTAAAAGCTTTTTACAAATTTATTTCAATATCTGATTGTATGTATGTTTTAATTTCACAGATTTACTCGACCTGTCATCGATACCAGAGAGTGTAAAGGTGGTACAAAACAAGCTTGGAGGTGCGGATTTGAATCTCCTGGTTAACAATGCGGGTATTAGCCGAAGAGACAGCTTTGACAGTGTAACCCCGGACTCCATGGCGGAACATTATAATGTACACGTTATAGGGCCTTTAGTAACCGCACAGGTCTGTCAATTTTTAGCGAATTTATGATCAATCCCTTTTGTTTGAGACAAAGATCTACATAGGCACATTGACCTTTGAGTTTGACTTACAGAAAAAAACACTGTCTATAGCATAATAATAGACATACCTTAGCAGTATAAGTACCCCTACTATGACATTGACCTTGGAGTTTTGCCCGTTTTGGTGACAAGTTCACGTAAAGGTAACGTACCTTGTCCGTGGACATCTCTTGTTTGAATGATCACCATAAAACTGTAAGTTAATCTAATTCAAAAAAGTAACTTCCATTTCCATTTCCATGGAAAAAACCAGAATATGCCAGTTCATTTTCAAAGATTCTCTTAATCGTTTTATTAAGTCTACATCTTAATTGCGTACATCGAACGTTTGTATTTGAAGAAGCGATAGAGGAGAACCAAAATCGTTTTGTAAAATGTCTTTGAAAGAAAAGTTTAATTTTGTATAACTAATTTTACTCCACAGAATTATCTCCCCTTATTGAAGAAGGCGGTTAATTCCGGGTCAGATCTGTCTGTTAACAAAGCAGCTATTGTCAACATTACTAGTGGTCTTGCTTCGATAAGCGATAATGAGTCCGGAAAAATGTATGCCTACAGATGCGCTAAGGTAAAACCTCACATTTTAGTGAATTCTTTGGTAGTTATTTCGAAAATGACATTCCATAACTACTATTATTTGGACACTTGTCAGCTTATTAGTCCCCTACCGGCGAAGCCGAAGGGGACTTTAGGTTTGCACTCTGTCCGTCAGTCAGTCAGTCTGTCTGTCCGTCCGTCCGTCCGTCCGTCCGTCCGTCCGTCAGTCCGGTGAATTAGTTTTCCAGACTTTTTTTCTAAACGGGGGTAGCTATTGAGCTGATTTTTGGTATGTAGACCCGCATTGATGATTTACAGAACAAGTTTTAGTTTCGTTCCGGTCCAGTGATTTTTGAGGAAGATATGGATGCTGGACTTAATTACTGGGAAAATACAGTTTTCCAGACTTTTTATGCTCCCCGAAAAAATTTCGGGGGAGCATATAGTCGCCACGCTGTCCGTCCGTCCGTGTGTCCGTCCGTCCGTCCGTCCATCCGTCCGTCCACAGCCATATCTCAGCAACCCTTGGACCAAATTCAATGAAACTTCACATGTGAACTCCCTGGGTCAATACCTAGGGACCTTTTTCTCCGTTTGTAAATTTAAGGCTGCGTCATGGAAAAAGGGGCCTTAGTGTAAAAATTAGTTTTTCTCTTATTTCTCTTCATCTAATGGGCAGAATTTAATGAAATTTTGTGCTCATGTAATAAATAGGATGTTCTAGACCATATTCTATAAATAATGTGTGTACAAAAAAGCTGTCATGGGAAAAGGGGGCTTAATGTATGATAGCTTTTATTTTGTGACAAACACTAAT